>CM022487.1:11193643-11292194 GCA_011952105.1 Coreoperca whiteheadi | reverse complement strand
TTTCTGCAGTTATTTCAGCAATGATGTCTGCACTGATTCCTGCACTGATTTCTGCAGTTATTTCAGCACTGATGTCTGCACTGCTTCCTGCACTGATTCCTGCGCCGATTTCTGCACTGATTCCTGCGCCGATTTCTGCAGTTATTTCAGCACTGATGTCTGCACTTATTTCAGCACTGATTTCTGCACTGATCTCTTTCATTCTTCCTGTCTCTGAAACAGCTGGACTTTGTAAAACAGCAGGTTCTGAAGAGGCAGGGGCCTCTGGGTTGGTATCTGACGATGTGGTGCTACATGTTGAATCAGGCAGATCTTGGCCAGTGGCTCCCTCAGCTCCTACGGTGGTTTCTTCATCACTCTCTCCTTTTCCGAAGTATGACTCCACGAGTCTACTAACAGTTTTTGTAACTAAGGTACCCAAAGCAAAAGACAGAGTTAGTAAGGGCATGATGCTATGAGAATTTGTCTTAATCCAACGAGGAGAGATATCACTCTTTCTTTTTTTGGTTTGTGTTTACTTATCCCAGACCAAGAAAACTGTGGCTAGATATTCTCTGTAGATGCATCTAATAGTAAGCAGAGAACGTTCGATTTATTAAAGGTCCCGCATCAAAGGCATAATACGTCACAATATAATTATGACATTCTATGGAATGGAACGGAACTTTTGTCATTTTTTAAAATGGAATTGACCCTTCGCTAAGCCCCGCCCTCCTTAGTTACTGTTGCTACGCCTGTCAAGCTTTCACGCCTGTCACGTGTATTTACAGTACGTATGCGCCGGTGTCAGACATTCCCAAGGAAATACTAAGTCATTTTTGGCGAACAGGGGAAATATCTGAGACAGCCAGACAAAGGGGACTGCAGTATGCATTCGAGGGATATATCCACGACATAATATGCACCCGATTAGAAAATAATTTAATCAAAATTTAAGCTAAAACCCACAGCTCCCAGCGCAAACAGCAGCCGCCTCATAGGCTGACCATTCAAATGGGAAACACACAAAGTGAGGAACAGCTATGTTAGTGCACAGCAGGGTGAGTAGAATTAGAAAATAATCTAATAATTAGAAATCAAACATTTTATACCTAATTGTTGTGGAATAAACACAAGACATTAGCCGGACCACTTTGCATTCTCCCGATTATATATTTACCGCGCCAGGCTACTGCTCAGACGTCGTGGGTCTAATCTAATGTTACTCCTTGGACCTGGGAAGAGCCAAAGACGCTGAGCTGAGCCATAACGTTACACCAACAACACAAACAAAGTCCTCCTGCAGGAGTCTCCTCCGGGGAACAAACGTTAACACCGGGAGAGGCGCGATCGGATTGGGGTACTCGGGGGAAGGCCATCGATTAACAAAATGCTGAATTACATTTTAAAGTATGTCAGCGAGCCTCTGTCTTGCCTTTAATCATCTTATTTTACGTTAAAATATCTCCATTATGAACAAAGAACCGTCATTATTTCCAAGCAATGCTGTGCTGAGTTAGCTAGCTAGCTAACATTAGCGTGTTCTTACCTTGGAGTAAACGTAGGTATTTGTGAATGGGGCCTCCCACACTGCGTGACCCACGCCCGGCATTTCTCCCCTTGGGTTTTAGGTTTAGGGAAGGGAAAAAAATCCCCCCGTCCAAACTTTTAGGATACCGGGGATCAGATCTGCACAATCCGCACGCACAACGCTTCTGGCATGTTGCCCTAACTCGAAAGCTTGACAGACCTTCCGCGCCTAGTTACGGTTGCTAAGGCACGATTGGCCTCTTGCGGTTTTCGGGCGTCGCTTGGCGAAGGGTCAATTCTCGAGCCACGGCGACCTGTAATAAGTCACATAGCAACAGCATTGGAGGGGGGGGTATAGGCTATTTCAAATATTTATTCCCCCCATATTAGATTAACGATTGTGATTGTGATCCAAGTCGGCTGGAATTCTGTCTAAAGGGATGCGTCTGCCTAGAGCGAATAAAATCACATGGTAACTTGGGAGAAAATTCAGGGCCCAGAAAACAAACAACAAGATAACATGGATGTTGCCACAACTGCCAGTAAAAGGGTTATGGTACCAGAACTGAGTAAGATTAGGACGCCAAAAGTTCCTATAGCAGACATAATCGCCATAGCACTAACATCACCTGACAGCTGCTCATACTATATTTCCTAGTTTGGATTCACATCTTTTGAATATTGCAATTCATGTGATTGAAGCTGCAAAAACTTTACACTTTCATTCTTAATTCTGTTGTTATTAAATACATTAATAATACACAAATGAACATGGTATTATTTTTTCTTAGGCTGCCAGTATACACAAAGCATTATGGTTGTTTTTCATACTGTAAATATAGAGTATGAAGAAATACACAGGACCGCTTTCAGTCTTTTAAGCCTGGTGGAGTTCTCTGGACTCCAACTTCATCCCCACCCCTCCCACCCCCCCTCTGAAACCAAAGGTACCCTTGAACACCTCTATATGACATTACTGAGATTGTTAAACAAAGTTACATAACACAGGCCATGGCTAGTGCTGTATTGGCTCACCTATTTGTCCTCTAAAGTTTAATTTCAGTAAGGTATATATAGCACTATGAAAGTCAACAATGGTCCTATACTGTATATGGCTTATGGCAGAATGTGATCCATCCTTCAGCTGTCAAATTTTTAAATGTTAGGAAAAATGTTGTTTTATAATCTTATGTGTTTTTTATATATTGGTATTGACTCGTATGGTGATTGTCTTATCCTTTAACCAAATTGCCCTCAGAAAATGAATAAAGATGAACTGAAACCCCATGTTGTATATATTTCTTGGATTCTGTCCTACTTCACTTTGTATTCTTTTAGTTGTTTTGACTGCCTTCTCTCCATCTTCCCCACTGAATTCTGCTTGTGCAAGATGACCAGGAACATATGGGTCTATTTCCATCTTTCACACATCCTATGGGACATGTCTTTCAGACAGAACAAGACTGTTAGCTGGATTAATTGATTGAGGACTTAACTAAAAAAGTCCATGTTCAGGGTTTTACTAAGTTATCCAGATTTAACTGGCTGCCTCACTGGCTGGAGAGTCTCCTAATAGTAAGCATGCCCTATGCGTGTCCTTGTGTTTGTGTATGTAGTTGTAGTAGAAATAGCAGCAGCAGCAGTTGTATTAGTAGTAATTGTAGCGGTATTGTGTGCGCGTGTGTGTGCACGCGCGCGTTGACGTATGCGGTATAGGGTACGGTTCCTTCATCACAACAAAACCTTTAACATTATTACTCTCAAGTAATTTGTTGACTGAACAGTTGATTCATTATTACATTCATTGGCATAGTGATTTGTCGGTGGGTGTTTTTGAAAGGCTGCGCGGTTTCGTTTTCACGTTCCGACCACTACTTGTCCGATCGCGTGCGCTGCGCCTTGCTCGCTCACATTGTACGTGACGTCAAACCAGCATGGCGGTCAAGGTGACTTCGGCATCGCTCTCTTAGCGATTTTCAAACCTCTACTTTAACATGTCTGCATGTTTTCTGCTCGGTTTCTTGTTTAGGAATTATCAAAGCTAGGCTTTCTGCTCCTGTCCGGGTAGGGTGTCTCGGATGCGGTGTACTCTGAGGCTGTAGCATCACTGGGCTAGCCGCCGCCCGGCTGGCCTTGATGAGACAGCCACAGCCAAGTTAGCGAGATGATGCTAAACAGATGCTAATACTTTCGTGATGAAATCACTAACGGTAGCTGAAGTCGCATCTTTTTTTTACAGCAGTCGACTCTTTGTCAATTTACTGTCGTCCTCTCGCATTTAGCCGATTTTAAGCTTAACATGCCATTGCAACGGTGTGTGTCCTCTTCCTATAAGTAGTTTATGCTTGCTAGCCGGCTACCCGGCTGTAACATTTGTTTGAGCTTGTGTAGAGGTTTGTCTTGGTGGCTGATCGATGGTTTAGGTAGCTGTCTAACTCGCTCAACGTGTCGGTATGTCAGGGTTAAAGTTAGTCGTTTCTGTGTGATTGTGGGCCACGTCTGTCGCAGTGGGTTGTTTCTCCTTCACAGCAGTGGACGTTTCAAGGAGACATAACGTTAAACCCACAGCAGCTTGCATGTTTTGCTTCATGTTCAGTCAAGTACACCACCTGCAGAGCGTGCTCTACTCTGCAGCTGTTTGGGGAAATGTAGAAACGCATGTTTGCGTTGTCGAACAATGTCATAATGCTATTTTATGGTGTATTGTTTTAGGTGCAATCTACCAAACGCGGGGATCCAAGTGAGCTGAAAGCAATCTTCCAGAAGGTAAGGTGTGCACAGATGTCTTCCAAACTAAATCAGTCTCAAATGTTTCTTGGGTCAATGTCACATTACGCATAGATATAATAACATGTGTGCCTACCTTGTACATATCCACCAGATGTAGCTGTGAAACAGCCCTGTATGTAGAAAACAGTTTCCACTTGGCGATTGAGCTTGTGAGTTTGTCATGGGGTTTAAATTAAAACATTAGCCACAGTTAAAGGTCCAGCACAGACTGCTGTTACATTAAAGCACCAATAACTGTGACGGAATAGATTCTTAGTGATCATATTCATCAGTTAGCCTAACGTTGTTTTTTTCGTCTGACAGAATTTAAGCTAAAACATAATTGTGGTCCATACTTGTTGAGTCAGTAGCAGCTTTTGTGAGTGGAGTACCGTAAGAGAAGTGTTTTAATATCACGGAGTGTGGGCTGGTGTAATTCTGACATGTCATGTCACAACTGCAAGATCAATGACCTTGGTTGTTCAAGTGCAGCATGAATCACCAGCGCAGTTTAGTAAAAGACCAGACAGAGCTGATGCGTTTCTGAGCCCCTATCGTCAAAATTGAATTTGAACAGTTTTGTTGATCATTTTCATCTGTAACAAAGTTAGAATAGCACAGAAAGACGAAGTCAGTGTAGTGTAATAAGTAAAACGTGCCTTTTTTAATGTTCACAGCTTTTAAAACTAGATTTTAACTAGTAAGCAAGAGCCTACAGTATACAGTAGGGCTGCACAATTAATTGAAATATTAGCAATCTTACCATCTGTCAAAAAAAATCGAAATCCGATTTATTTATTTATTTTTAAATTTAGTGTAGTACTGCAGTACTGTGTTTCACTCAAAGCCTGTATATGTACTTGTCATGTTCCACACTCATGCTTCTGAACACTGATCAAACATGGCATTAGCTACGGCACTGTGAGGGTTAACAAAGCTGTTGATAACAGTTAGCGTAAAGCTAAATGCTATTGAGATGGATTGACTCTTGGTTATGTAAATTACTCACACAACTTAACTTCATAACTGGAGGGGCACAGGCAAGGAACTGTTGTAATTTATTAAATAAAGTCACTGATAGTTAGTTCGTTTAGGAAAATCATTTTGCACCTGTTTAGGGCTGATGGGGATTTTTGTTTCCCCCCTCAGTATGCCAGTGTAGTGGACAAGGATGGAGAGAGGTTCATGACCCCAGGAGACTTTGTCCAGAAGTATCTAGGACTACACAAACAGATCCACCACAACCCCAAAACTGTACAGCTCATCGCTGCTGTGGCTGACACCACAAAGGATGGGTACGTACTGACACAGAAACAGTGTGCACACTTGCGCACATCTTATCATGACTAATTGACAGTTTGTTGATTGAGGCATGTCTGATCAGTACTTGCTGTTATAGCCACTTACAGATAAGATAAAACTGCCAGTGACTCCCATTTCCCAGACTGTTTGTGTATGTAGTATGCACTTATTAAACACATACACAGTCTACTGATCATGTTGACCTAGTGTTTAGATCTGTTCAGAAAACCTTAGTGACAAATGTGTTTCTTTACCCCGAAATGAAAGGTAGGTCATTTCATTTGCTGTCTGACCTTTCAGTTTACATGGAAACATTTTACAGTATTTATGTTTGCATATAGCAATTTGTTTATACCAAAATGTTCTGTGTGTGTGATTTCGGTGAGCTGGTCCTTTTTTTAAGCTATACCGTATGATGTGATCTTTTTCTCTCATACACCCACAACGGCAGGCTGATCTCATTCCAGGAGTTTCTTGCATTTGAATCGGTGTTGTGTGCACCTGATGCTCTCTTCATAGTAGCCTTCCAGCTGTTTGACAAGACTGGAACTGGAGCCATATCCTTCGGTACGGGCCGATGTGTTTTTCTGTGTTTTCACATGAGCTTTGAGTTCAGTTTACATGATTTCAATGAAGACAGAAAGGTGACAATATAAATATAGCACTGTATACTGTAATATATTATACAAATATTCTCTAGTCCAATGAATCCATCCCTGATGTGTTTGTGTTCTGTCTTGTCAGAACAATTTATGCCTTTTCCTGTGGTGCAGTGTGGAGAAAGAATTTCCTACCATGGCATTGTTTAACCAGATTACTCCTCAGTCTAAGTCATTGCACATGGATGGCCTTACATAATCGCTCTCATGCACTCTTTTTTCTTAACTTCCTACTTCTGCTTTCTTTCTTAAGTCACACACACAAAGGTTTATGTTATGGCTTTTGAATGATTTGACTTAACTATTGTTTATGAAATTTGTCTGGAAGATTGATTCCTTTCTGGAATGTGTATTTATGCTGCAGAGAATGTGCGGGACATCTTCAGCCAGACCACAGTGCACCACCACATTCCCTTCAACTGGGACTGTGAGTTCATCCGTCTGCACTTTGGGCACGACAACAAGAAACACCTCAGCTACCTCGAGTTCACCCAGTTCCTGCAGGTACGCCAATTACACACACACACACACACACACACACTGATCAGTCTCTCCCTCTTTATTTCACTTTCACTTTCTCTTTCGCTTGACTATATTTACCCTCAGCGTTGTGGCGTTATGTTTTTTTTAGGAGCTGCAATTGGAGCATGCACGCCAGGCGTTTGCCCAGAAGGACAAAGGGAAGAATGGCGTCATCTCTGCAATGGACTTCAGTGACATTATGGCCACCATCAGACACCACATGCTCACACCCTTTGTGGAGGAGAACCTTGTCTCGGTGAGCGTTTGTGTGTGCACGGAGAGCTTACTGACAGTAATGTGTATGATCTTTAACTATGGCCACAGAGAATATTCAGTTCTGATTGACAGGGGCAAGAGTGTTATTTTCAGATTTTTCAGACTGTTCTAAATTAATTTTCATAGCTGGAAGGTTACTCATTTCAGTTTTTACCAGGCCACGACATCTCCCACTTGTGGAGTAGCAAACTTAATATTCCTAATTGGGACAAAAAGTTTTAAATTTGTCCCAAAATATGAAAAACATTACTTATGTTTTGATCACTGGCTAGTGGCGATATAATCCCACAGGTCAGCAGGGGTAAGTCCTCATTCGATTCGCATCCAGGGTTCTAAGCGTTAAAGGACAATACTGGTCTAATTTTAGTAATCTTTTAAACTTTGCTTAGGCTCTTCAGTGTTCTCTTGTGATAGGTGTTTCCACTCATTCTCACTATAATCACTGACTCTTCTTGACAGGGTTGAATGTGGTGGTTAACACGGAGGTGCTGTCATAATTTACCTGAGATTGTTGTCACATAAAGCTAGATATCCTGCTAAAATTTGCTTTGTAGGACTAAGACAATTAAAGTAAAGGAGTAAAGTTACTCCTTAGGCCTTCCGACAAAGGAAATAAATAAAAATAAGTTACAGTTACAGAAAAGCTTTTTCAAAGTCAAACCAGTACCTGACCTTTCTTCACCAGGCTGCAGGTGGCAGCACCTCTCACATGGTCAGCTTCTCCTACTTCAATGCCTTCAACTCCCTCCTGAACAACATGGAGCTGATACGCAAGATCTACAGCACACTGGCCGGCACGCGGAAGGACACACTCGTGACCAAAGGTGCACCGATTGACACATTACTGTGATGATGTATCTTTGCCTTTCAGCTAACATGTTGCTTGAATGAGTCAGGAATGTCCATGTTGTTAAAAAAACGGCAATTCTGTCTTATATCTCTTTCTGCAGAAGAGTTTGTTCATGCTGCCAACAAGTTTGGTCAGATCACTCCCATGGAAATTGACATCCTGTACCAGTTATCAGGCCTGCACTCCCCTTCCGGGTAAAAACTCACTCTGCTACTCAGTTAAAGTCTGTGATATAATCTCTGACCCAAATCTTTAAATTCCCCTCGAACTTCTATATTTTACTGATATTTACTGAAAAATATCATAATGATCTGTATGATGACAGTGATGTAAATAACGGGGGAAATAAACATCTGTGTATCAGGCGCCTGAATCTTATTGACATTGAGAGGATAGCTCCATTAGAGGAAGGATGTCTGCCCTACCACCTAGCTGAAACCCAAAAACAGGTAGGATGCTTGCAACTCCTCTTTCATAAATAAGTAAATCTAACGTATCACACATTCTATATTCCCACCATGAAAGCAGGATTTTGTCTTTCATTAGAAACGCACAATTTACAGTGATGGCATCGCTGACATCATCATAAACAATTTTTCATAATATAAATTCACCAAGGTCCCTTATGTGGTTTTCCATCAGGCCCATGGGGACAGTTCCAGGCCTGTGTGGCTCCAGGTTGCAGAGTCGGCCTACAGGTTCACCCTGGGCTCCATTGCAGGAGGTAAGTTATCCTGAAGGCCAGAGACAAATGGCTGTCTAATGGACGCAGCAGCATCCGATCTATATCTAATTTGATGGATAGTATTTATTCTAAATGTGTGTGTGTGTGTGTGTGTGTGTGTTTACATAGCTACGGGAGCGACAGCTGTGTACCCCATCGACTTGGTGAAGACTCGCATGCAGAACCAGAGGTCCACAGGATCCTTTGTTGGAGAGCTGATGTACAAGAACAGCTTTGATTGTGCTAAGAAGGTGCTTCGCTACGAGGGCTTCTTCGGCTTCTACAGAGGTAGGCCAGAAAGGCAGAGCTCTTAAATGGCGCCTGTATTATCCCCCGTCTGCATGCACAACACCAGTGATTAGGTTCATAGTGTCCTGTCTTAATTCATCATAGCTGTGTGTTTCATTTTTTTCCTCACCATGCCATTCATTTCTTTAACACATATCTGTTATAAAATTGCAGTTAGCTTGCTGAAAAAGCCGTCAGCATATATTTGACTGTGTGGGGCTAATTTTAAATTTAAAGAGGACAGTTAAATTGCCCAGTTGAAGCATATTTCTAGATGCCTAGTTTTCGTTCTCTGCAGTCTAAGATTCTCAGAGTATTATAAAATGACTTTTTTTGTTAAATCAATTCAAATGTTTTCTATTTTATGCTGTTAAAGACATGCTCCATCCTTCTTTGTCTACAAATAGCAGAATTTCTATTTCTGTACTGTTATTCTGCGCTGTGTTGCATCATACTAATTACAAGATACCCCTATTGTAATAAAACTTGTATGTGTTCTTCCTTTCCTCTCTCAAGCTTCCTCATCTTTCATATCATTAGTAAAAGCTCAGTCTGTTGGTTTCAACCTTCATGTTTTTGACCTCCATGTCTTATTTTCCATCTTCTTATTTCCTTTTGATTTCTCCTCTCTTGCTCCTGTTTGCCCAGTAATACTAATGAATTGAGATTCTCCTGTCACTCAATGCCCCATGATGCCCCACAGGTCTGGTTCCTCAGCTTATAGGTGTTGCACCTGAGAAGGCTATCAAACTCACAGTGAGTACCTGGCCACACATCACTTCGTATACACACCTTTGTTGTTACGTTGGTAATAATTTCTTTTAAAGGCGCTTCTTTACCAGCGTTTGCTGCATGTTGACAGTGAAATCATACACAACCCATGAAAATTAAAATAATTAAAACCAAAAGGGTTCCACGAGATGAAAAGTACAGTGAGAAGCTTGAGGGAAATCACAGAAAAATAAAAATCTATATGATGAAAGACATTTAATTAGGGCAAATTTACAAAGGCTAGATGACACTGATGGACAGATTTTTAGCATTGCTCTGAATTGTCGTTGGTCACATGCCTGCTTGTGTTTGTGTCCCACAGGTGAATGACTTTGTAAGAGACAAGTTCACCGAAAAAGATGACACAATTCCTTTTTTTGCTGAGATTATTGCTGGTGGCTGTGTAAGTACCATGTCCCAAACACCTCTGCTCCATCAGTTTGTGACTCAATAAGTGAAGACTAGACAAGAACACAATGCAGATGCAGTCACTAACCCAAGGGTGTGTGCCTCCTTAATTGTAAAAGCCATTAAAAAGGGACTAATGCATGCAGTCTGTTTATTTGTTGTTTAACTGGCTTGCAGAGCTCCAAATGACGTTACTAACAGTGGACTGCATTGCTAAATTGCATCCTGAGTTAAATTGCCATTCTCCAATGCAACATGTTTTTTTTTCTGTTTTTGGTTTTGATAGCATTGTTCATCTTTACACACATTGGCCCAGAACACCTTACCGTCCGAGGAAATGGCAAAGTAAATGATTGATCAGGATTTAATTTTTACTTTTGATACTTCTCATGAGCAAGACGTTGCTCACATCCCTCAGCTGCGTATATGTGAGATGCAGGAGCAGTGATTTTTCTTTTAATGTGGATGTGTGAACAAGCTCTTCTTCTCCCCATTTATGTAGGCTGGAGGCTCTCAGGTGATTTTTACCAACCCTCTGGAGATTGTGAAGATTCGCCTGCAGGTGGCAGGAGAGATCACCACTGGACCTCGAGTCAGCGCACTCAGCGTGGTCCGGGACCTGGGCTTCTTTGGCCTTTACAAGGTAATGTGTCTTTGAATGTACCACGGTCTTCTCTCCGGCTGCCCTATGATGGTTGCATGAGTAGTTGGTAATGTGAAAAAGACCCCACTTTAATTTCCTGCCACTCACTCTCTCTGGCATTTATGCACTTTTTCTTTCGCTCAGTCTTTCATAGTCTACTCCCCAGCACTGTCTGTTCTTTGTGTGTCTGTCTAGGGTGCTAAAGCATGTTTCCTGAGAGACATCCCCTTCTCGGCCATCTATTTCCCCGCGTATGCCCACCTCAAGACCCAGCTAGCTGACGAACAGGGGCGGCTGGGAGCTCTGCAGCTTCTCACTGCTGGAGCTATTGCAGGTGACCTCAGATTATGACCCAGAACAGCAGAAGCAGTCAGTCAGTGTTCGTTCAGAACACAATCCAACGATTTACATGCACTATATTGTCTGAAATACTGTATGAGCGAAATGCATACCATTCGTTTGATACCAAAGCTGCAAGCAGAATCAAGAAATGCTAATAGACGAGCTACTGGTTGTTATTGTTACTGACATTTAAGTCATGGAGACCCCATTTTTACATGGTTTGAAGTAACATGCCTCATCTGACTTCTTTGTAAATGTATTTCCCAGGTATCCCTGCAGCCTCCCTCGTGACGCCTGCTGATGTCATCAAGACACGTCTGCAAGTTGCAGCAAGGGCAGGACAGACCACTTACACAGGAGTTATCGATTGCTTCAGGAAGATTATGAGAGAGGAAGGGTTCAGGGCTTTGTGGAAGGGAGCTGGAGGTGTGTGTTCGTGTACTCCTGCATGCAAAGACACACAGTGTGCCTCAGATTGTTTTTGCATTTAAACTGTGTTGAATGTTGTCTCTGTCTTTTCTCCAGCTCGTATGTGCCGATCGTCTCCTCAGTTTGGTGTGACTCTGGTGACTTATGAGCTCTTACAGCGGTGGTTCTACATTGACTTTGGAGGACAGTAAGTTGATCTTTGTTTTGTTAAAAGGAAAGTGAGCAGTTAAGTCACTTTTGTAGCAACTTAAGCTGAAAAGTAGGCGGGTAGAGGGAATTCATGGCCAGTATGGAAATACAGAACATTTGGCTTTAGAGATATACAATATACACTGAAACTTAAACTGCCTCTAATTTTTGCACTGTTAAAAAATATATATATAATTTCTTAATACCTATTATCATACCTGTCTCACTATGCTGAAACCGAAGGTTTCCCGAATAATATTTTGTTTGCGTTTTAATTGTTTTGTAATGAGATGAACCACATTCAACTTACATGCTTGGATAATGTCCGTTGCACTAAAGATATGCACATGCAATCGCAATACTTTGACTTAGTAGACAAACACAATGGCAGTGTCTTGAGGTGCGACTTCACAGGTTGACATCACAAGACACTATTTTACTTTCATCCATCATGACTCCTCAGAAAAGTAGCATTTTATCACATTTACTTGTAATGAAATGGAAAGGGCTTATGTCATAACTATAAATGCTAAAAACTTCATTTCTTCCCATTCATGCATTTATCAAAAATGCCATTATGTTTGTGTAACGATCACTCCTGTCCTTCTCCTCTCTGCAGTCGTCCGACAGGATCTGAGCCCACACCCAAGTCTCGCATCTCAGAGCTTCCTCCCATTAATGTGGACCACGTTGGAGGCTACCGCCTGGCGGCAGCTACCTTTGCTGGGGTGGAGAACAAATTTGGGCTTCACCTTCCCAAATTCAAGTCCTCCGGTGTGGTTTCCATACACCACCCAGAGCCAGTCACTGCCACGCCGGCTCAGGCCCCATAGGGGTCTGAATCTCCATATCACTTTGTCATCCTTCTCCTACTCTACCAGGAGCCAGACACTTAGATAGATACACAAACAAAACACACAGTTATAAAACACTCCACAAATAGGGGCCATTAACGTAGGAACAAACAACAGCAGGCCGTTCCTCTCTCCAGGATGAAGGTGTGCTCCACTGGTCCCCAGCCAGAGGTGGAGAGCTGGCTGCAGCTGTGGATGTGACAGAGCAGACCGTGTCGGGACCAGAGCGCTGACTGCGTTGTATCTTCAGTGGCTGTACGCTCCTGGCATCTCCATCTTTTGTGTTCTTCTCTCCAGCATTTGTGTAAAACAGAGCCTTGGGCACTCCTCTCTCTCATAAGTAGCTTATATGATTTTTATTCTGTTTTCTGTCTGATACTCAGTGTGAGTAGGACTTCTCTTATTGGACAGCAGGCATAGAAAATATTAGATTGGTCAACAGGGTGTGTGGGGCTTCATTCTTTCGATTGGTCCTCACACAGGAGGCTACATACTGTACATATTGTATAACTGTACTGAGACAGCACATTGACAGGAAGCAGTGAAGAAAATATTAAAAGACAAAGCTCCGTAACATCCAGTCAGCATCATTATACAGTAACTGTAATGTTATGGCAGTGTGGGGCCATTGGTCCTGGTTTCTGAGAATCACTCTTACTGATGTACAGAAGTTTTCAATTAAATGTTTTCTTGATAAAACAAGAATCATGAGCAAAGAATTAGGTATTAATAAATTAAATGTTTCTGAATACAGTCATTGTATTTTATTGAAATAAATCATCCATATGGTTTTAATTTTAACAATATGTCGAGTTTTATTCCAATGGAAAAGCGCAAGCATCAGCTGTATCGGGAACAGTAACAGGAAAGAGTCTATGCAGAATACTGATCTTGTTCATGTTACATGAAATACGGTTGCTACAGATCATCTTTAGCTCATTTTAAACATTAACGAGAAAGCGCTTGAAGCAGAATTTTTTTTTTTTACCAGCCTGGTGAGGTCGGACTGCTGCTTTTTGGAAGGAATGAAAAATAAGATGGAAAAGGAAAACAATGAAAATCAATTCATGTTCTGTGGCTAAAAAGTAGTTTCCAACCTCAGCTTTACACCTCCATTTAAAACGTAATGTTTATTTAGTCCGGAAACTGTTTTCTACTACTCATTACACAGGTACAGAGTATAAAACAATAACCTTTGGTACAGAAAAAAACATCACCTTTAACTACTAGTGTCAACAGATTCAAGGCAAGTACAGTAACGGATTTTGCCTGGTAAAAAGCTTGTAGTGCTAGTTTTGGGAATGTACTACTCAAGCTCTTGGTACAAAGCAGCATTTTTTTTAAATAATATACAAAATATTTAAATAAGTGCAACCACCAGAATAAATATTAAATATTGTAGTGGTTAAAATGTAGGAATGACACACTTCTGCACAGGCAAAAGTGCACGTGTAAGCACATCAGCTGTTTCCGTCATCAAATTCAAGTGCTGCTAAGGATAAAGAGGATCTGATAGTGATATGTCAGATTTTCTTTTTTCACTCAAACAGAGCCAGCCATGTGCGCAAGCGTGTCCGGAAAATATTAAAACATGTAAAAACGCTCAAATGGTAATAAAAAGGTGCAAGTACAAAGGTTTGCATATTTAAAAAAGGGCTGAGTTGGTTGAGGCCTCAGGAGAAGAGCAGTTTCTGAAACCCTGAGGATGTTATCAAAGCTAGAAGTTTAGAGTGGACAGCCACATCTGTGCTGAAAATCACTTCCCTGTATTCCTCCATCACTTTCAACCACTTAACTGTGGTTTCTGTACTACTACTGCTACACGTGACATTCATTGTTCCTACAAATACTCTAAAACTCTTAAAGACATTTAAAAACACATCTAAAACTTGTCTCAAGCTGTCTTTTCTATCCCTTCTAGCTCTGCACATCTCCTCAGGCCAATTCATGTTGTAGTAGGTGGAAAACCTGGAAGCCAGTGTAGTGTGTTATAGGTGTGTAGTATACCGGAGAGAAATTCATGAGCAGTTGTGGGTTTTGTAACATCAGGCGTTGGCCAGTTCCTCAGCTTCATCTCGGTTCTCATTGATCTCAGCCAGCGTCCTGACGAAGCGCGTCCACTCATCAGCCTTTGGCACACAGATTTGCTGAAGAAAGACAAAAAGGTCAAACCCATCCAACAGCATGTCAAGCAAGAGTTGGAGAGCGTGACGCCGAAAAGACCAAGACCTGAATGTCTAGAATCTGACATGGACCAATATCATTTGTTTTCAGGACTGTAAATCCCATATGGAAATAATCAAAGCATCATAGTAAAATGGGATGACATCTCACCTCCCCTACATCGTAGACCTGCACCTGTCCCTCCGAGTCCCCAGTGGCAATCTCTTTGCCAGAGTGAGCCCATCTGACACGGTTCAGTGCTGGAGCCCCCTCCACGTACACACTGGCGGTGGGAACCTAAAAAACACACAATACATGTTCACGTGGCTCGTGGAATAATAGGAATTTTAGCTCATAATGCTATGATTTAGCAGGATTGATACCACTTTCGTACGGTTCCAGTAAATATGTATTTTACACTTAGTTTTTATCCCCCAAATCCCAAACTATTCCTTTAAAGGGTGAAAATAAGTGCAGGGTGGGTGTGCATACTTCTGTGTCATTGTTGAGGTTCCACAGGTCCAGGCGTCCAGCTAGGTCCACACAAGCAAACAGGGCAGGGTGTGTTGGAGACCACATCGCATCATAGACGTAGTCACAACTGTCCTCGAACGAGTACAACGGACGAGTACTCTGTACAGAAAATGATTGATGGTAAGAAACATAACTAATAGTGCATCTAATAGTATAATAGCTTGTGTGTGCTTGTAAATGTCTTACCTTAGTACTCCAGAGTTTGACGGTCCAGTCAAAAGAGGAGGAGATGAAGAGATGAGAGAAGTCAACAGGTCCTCCGGCACTGTGACAGCTCAGCCCGGTCACCGGACCATGATGGCCCTCAAACACCTCGGTGATACCCGCCTTACTGTGATACGCATAGAAACAACTGTGAGGGCTTCTACTAGTTACCCTCTTTTCACAGTGTTGCTTTCACATCCTGGTCTGTCCTTAGGAAGACATATGGCGCTAGGACAGAGGTCAAAGAGCACTCACCTCCCGTGGCGACAGGCTGTGTACACAGAGCCGTCCTCGCTCCCCACCACAAAGTTGTTCACGTCGCCCAGAGGAAAGGCCATGGAGGTGACAGCCACCGCTTTGCTCTGTTTGAATACCAGCTCCAGACTGTCCTGCAGGGAAAACACAAGCAGCCTCAGACTCTCTGACAAACCAGCTGATGGCATATCTGTACATCATCCCTAAAAATTCCACGCACCTGTGGCTGCGAGAGCATGTCGAGGCTCCAGGAGCACATTTTGCCATCAGTGGAAATGCTGATCAGGTTGTTAGCGTTTTGGGTTCCTACCACGTTCACGCAGTAGACCGGGTGCTGAACACAGCGGAGCACAGTCAGAGGAGTACGACAACATATGCTTACCAAGAAAAGTCAGCAAGATGTAAACATGTGGAGAAATATTAGAAGAACCTAAATTAGGTAGTTTGGGAGTGTGTGCAGACATAATGGTGTGTGAGCTCCGGTGCATTACTGTGTGTGCAGCTGCAGACAGGGGAGTTCTCTGAACAGGGGTGCGCTTGTTGCTCCTGTTGTCCCATAAGACAATCTGTCCGGAGTACGTCCCACCCACCACCAGGTTGGGGTGAAACTTTGCAAACCCGGCTGACATCACCTCTGACTGGAGGAAGAAAATGAGACAGTTTAAATATATCTGCTTCTGCCTAAATATTTGGTTGAATTATGCTTAAAATAATTTATTTTGCGATGTAAACTGTCTTAAAGAGAATGTCTTTATGCCAGTGGTTTGTAGGACAATTGCATGTGAATTCTGTCCTTGCCTGGCAGTGGAAGATATACTCGGGTGTGCCCTTCTTGTACTTCATGTTCCAGACCAGCGCCACTCCATCGGGCTCATGGGGAGTATCCTCGTTGTTGTTATATGAGGCCACCAGCAGCTCTGGATACTGAGAGGAACATGGAAGCCATTGTCAGATGCCGAGAATAAACAGGCAAGAATCATTTAAGATTCACAAATGAATCAACATAATATTCCCAGATGATTTCAGTTCAACAGTGCACACACAAACTCTCTCTGTCACTTAGAGTCAACATACAGCGAAGAATAGGGCCCAAAGGTTAGACAGCATAACTAAAGCCTCTGTGTCAGCGTTCTGACCCACCTGAGGAGACCAGTCGAGACAGGTGACCACTCTGTTTTTAGTCCAGCGCTCGTCTGCAAACTGTCTGTTCAGAACCAGCTTTGCGCCTGCCTGCAAGTCCCTGGGAAGGACCAAAAAAACGTATAAAAAATTAATATCAACCCTGCCTGTCCATTTGTCAATTCTTTAATGTCTATCTTCAACATTTACGCAATTTGTTTTTCATGCGGCTCACCCCTCCTTATCCTCAAGATCTCTGCCGCTGTAGTCGAAGCAGACGTCCACCTGCTCAGCCAGAGCTCTCTCCACAATTCTGCTGCCTCGCTCGAAAAATGACAAGAACTCCCCAGAGTGCAGGACCTGCAGCTTCTCTTCTTCTGTCAGCTCTTTGGGCGTGTCTATACACAGATAATTCAATATGAGAAAAGGAAAAAGACTAGATCTTGGTTACTGGTCTGGATAGAAATTAGCTCAAATTTATTACTTCAAGCAAAAATCTGGTAAGGGTAGTTTAGAGTAAATTACTAAAAGCATAACAGTTAAAGCACAGCTGATTGCCTGCCACAGTTACTGGTATCCACAAATTAACTGCTAGGCCACGAACAGCCAGCTCACACGTCTGTCCTCACCCTCCTCCTGCTGTTCACTCTGTTCATCTTTCTCCTCCTGGGTGTCCTCTGCTGGTGGGGGAGTAGTCTCCTCATCCTCTTCCTCATCTGAAACACACACACACACACACACACACACACACACACACACACACACACTTGATTGAGTTTTCATTCAGTTTTGATTCAGCCATAGTAAAAGGCTGGGAAAACATGTGTTTGTGTCCATGTTTGTTTACCTGCTTTTTGATCGGTGTGTGTCTGTGCCTCAGTTGGTGTCTGTGTTTCTTTGGAGTAGGACACCATTTCCTTCGGGACAAAGTCCACCTGGGTCACTTTGGACATGCCCAGCCTCATGGCTCCACGTCTACACACACATATACCATAGTGGGAATAAGCACACACATACACAGGTTTGCAGTACAAAGCAGAGCTGAATGCAAATTCATAAATGAGACATAAATAATGATGTACAGACATCATATTAACACATTTAGACAAATCTAAGATGAAACCACAAGAATTGAATACAGCTGGAAAACAAGCTAAAGGAGAGAGGAGGAGCAGTACCCCATGAGCTCAGAGTCGGAGTGGAGTTGCAGAGTAGAGGGGTCAGGATCCCAATGCAATGTCCTTATACAGCCAAACCACCAGACGGTGTTAGTAAGAGAAAGACAGGACAGACAGACAGAAAGAGGAAAACAAGAGGATGAAACCAAACACAGAAGACAGGCAAAAGGTGATAAGAATTGTTAAAGATGGCAAAGACAGCAAACAGAGAAGAAGAAAGACAGAGAGAAGAAGAGCGGAGTGCGTGTTAATTGAGAAACAGCGTGCCGGTGAAAAGGCAAAGAGGAGACATGTCAGAATTCATCAAGTATATTTAACCATGTTATTACACACACACTTGGCATGCAGGTACAAGCCAACATCACATAAAAATGACCTTGAAACAACCAATCCCCATCTCTCTCTCTCTCTGTCTCACACACACAGACCTTGGTCCTGCGTTTCCGTCCCCAGAATCTTGGCTTCCTGCATCGCTGCCCACTGATTTGTTGGAGGGAGACATGGGGGCGGGGACTAGGTAGTGAAACAGACAGGTATCTTCTGTTACTACCCTCAGGGGCTGAGCTGTGAGTGTGCGTGTGCATGCGTGTGTTTGTAAGTGTGTAAGTCAATGAATAGGTGGGTGAGCGTGTGAGGGGGAGAGTGAGTGAGAAAGTGAGGGAGGAAGTGAGGTATGGAAGAAGTGTGTCAGTGAGTGAGGGAGTGAATGAGTTTGCATGCAGTAAGGAGGACAAAACACAAAAGGACAGGGGAGAGAAGAGAGAGAATGAAAATAAATGGCAGGCAGGTTTAGGTGTCATGCACAACACTTACATAAAATGTTCAGATATTGTGTGAGGTGAGCAAAGTTAGAGGTGACATTCATAGACAAATCCATCAAGCAAACAACCAGAAAATGATGGGAGATAAGCAAGGGGTGAGCGATAAAAATAGAAGCATGCTGGCGTCGTGTGTTTACCGTGGTGTATGTCAGGGGTGATGCCAACACTCTGTAGCAAAGCCTCCGCCTCCCTCCTCTTCCTCTCCAGGTCAGAGTCTTCATGGCCAGAAGACCCACCTCCCGCCTCGACTCCACGCTTTGAGTCTCCCTACAGAGTAGTACAGAACAAGCTAAAAACAAAGCAGCAGCCTGGCAGGTTCTTCTGCGTTACGTGGATTTAGAGGCGCTGAAGTTGTTGTTTCTACCGCTTACATCCTTCTTTTTCTTCTCCTCCTCTTTTCTCTTCTTCTCCTCTCGAATCTGAGCGATCCGCTGTTTCTTCCTCTCCAGTTCAGCCTTCAGCTCACTCTTGTCAGACATACTGCAGGAGGGACAGAAGATGTTACAGGACAATGAAGAGACTCTTCAAAAAATGGTTCACTTCTTGCTCTTGTTTTTAATTACAGTTCATTTATTTGCTTCGCTCAAAATAAGCCTCAACTAAATGTCTGAATTGAAATACTAAACTTACAGGTTGTTTAGTAGTCCTGCAAATAACAAATATCTTCATTATCAATGAATCTGCCAATTATTTTCTAATCAATTATATAGTTTGGTCAATAAAAGGTAAGAGAATAGACACACACTGTCATTCTCTTTTAAGGGATTATACATATATATATAGATTATAATCATTTCATTGCCCTAATTTCCATGAGTCCATGGAGCATGGACTAATTTATGAATCAGTCCCGAGCAAGAAAGATTGTTCAAAACCACACTGCAGATCTATGTAAATCTATCAATGATTAGTTGATAGATTTACATAGATTACTACCGCAAGCTCATTCGTTAAAGATCAGACATTCAGATGTCTTTTTGTTCAGAAAGCTGTGCTTTGCCTTGTGACTTAACAAAATCAGCTTTTCCAGAATGCAAGCTACACGTATCAGTGCTGCAATGTTGGGATGTTTGGACCAGTAACTGTTAGCTGTGCAGCATGACACTGTAACCCCGGGCCTGTCACACTGGTAACATGTGCACACCAGCCAGCTGTTGATAACAATGTTCTCTTTATCCCTTTTCTCCATAATGTCACGGCTAACCACGAATGACTGAGAGGGTGTATTATTCCAAAAATATAAAAAATTAATATAAGCTACTGGGTAGGTAATTATGACTCCCTCGGTTATATTTTTATCAAAAAAAAGAAAAAAAGTTTATTACCCTGACCCTCACTATTAAACATACAACGTTATATTAAATGACAGCTTGCAGCGTTTTAAATAATGGCGTAAGTTAGCAAGCTAACTTAGTCATGACAGCATATAACGTTAACGTTACACACACCAGCTACAAACTAGTAACGTTAACTATTAACGTTATTTATATCCTAACGCTATTAAATCTGTGTCTTGAGTGTCCAAAACTAACTGCAGATAAAAACCTAAACTAGCTGTTGTGTCCATTTCACCTTGTGTTTCTTCATTATAAGTCGCTAATTTAGTGAACGCTCCATGTTAAGAAGGCTTTCTACTGGGTCAAGGATTTGACAAATATTTTCATAATCTCATTAACGGCTGCACTGGCAGCGCAGACAGCTAGCTGCGCCGTGTTAGCATGCTAATCTCCATGGCACCCGGCGGGCCTGCTGTTACAATAAGCGACTAACGGTTGCATCGCAAACCAACGCCCGAGCCTTTCTGCTTTAACGTTACTCCGCGCCGTTATCTGACACGATTAAGAGTAACACAGTTATGAAGGCATGATAAATTACCTGATATCAGATGTTAGATTTAAGTAGACAGACGAGAATAGAATCAAGTTTTGTTCCCGTTAAGTCTGAAGAGAAGTGGTGCTGGAGAGACTGATGATGCTGGAAGAGAGACAGTAGCGCTACGTTTTCTTCCTCGGCGGTTGGCCGCACAACCGTTAAAGTAGAGGAATACCGCCACCTACTGGCAGATATTACATTTTCCTGGAGAATTTCTCATTATTTGATGGGTTTTGTTCAGCTACAACTATCCACTGTAACCTATTTGTTGACAGGAGTGGTGGAAGAAGTATTCAGATCCTTTATTCAACTAACATGTGCAATACTACAAAAAGAATCCATTACAAGTAAAAGTCAAGCATTCAAAGTTTTACTAAAGTAGAATCACATGCTTATTAAGAGAGAAATGTAGGTTACTTAAAGTATCAAAAGTATACGCTAAATATTCACAGTGCAGAATGGCCTCTTCCAGAGTGTCAAATCAAAAACAATATACTGCTGGATTATTATTACTGATGTATTAACATCAGTGGCAGACTCAGGCTGTCTGAG
Organism: Coreoperca whiteheadi; assembly: GCA_011952105.1. NCBI lineage: Eukaryota > Metazoa > Chordata > Actinopteri > Centrarchiformes > Sinipercidae > Coreoperca > Coreoperca whiteheadi. The sequence continues at coordinate 11,270,961 of CM022487.1, read as the reverse complement.
GGGCCAGAGTGAAAACAATTAAAAGGTCACCAGCTGCATGCGGTCACCATTGGCCACTAAACTGCAAGTGGGCCTAACTCCACCCCTTGATGCTTCTTCTGTTGAGCCGTGGGAAGTGCTCATTATCACACTGAGCAAGAACAATTAATAAAAAAAACAACTTAAAATAATATATCACTTCTTCTAAAGCCACAAGAAACAGCCCTGTAACAGCAGGGCACGTACTCGGGGCACAGACAGTCCAGTTTCTTAGTTCTTTCTATTGGGGTCACACAGTCCTGGATGAAGCCATCAGTGGAGGAAGAATTCATGCATTCAAAAACACACTTTCCAAAATCTATAGCTGCCAAACATGGATTTTTCTTTTTGTTTAATGGACCAAATATGCAACATGTATCGACATGCACTGTGCAACTGTAGCCTAAATCTTTACAAAACATGCCTGGCAGTGTAAAATTAACCCTCTGTCCCAAAACAGATGGATATGTCCTTTGTACTTTGGTCTTGGCCAGTCAAAGAATAAAGGGGGAGCCACGTCAACTGCTGTTTAAGTCCCCGAGAAATATGCAGGAATTATGGGTTAGCTTTCTAAACACCAAGTCAATGTAGCACAACCTGAACTGTTGCTCTGAGACTTGAAAATGCTACTTGTGTTAGTTTCCACATTGACACGCACATTTCTGAATGCCTTGTTAGCAAAAATAGGCTTAAATGCACATAAAAAGTTATAGTTACTATTTGAATAAATGTTTAGGAAACATATACAACATTGGAGTTACTTCCCACCAGAACCTTTTGTCTGTTGGGACACTTTTATTCTCAGTAAAATACATAATATGCATAGAGCTAAGCAAAATCTAACAGTATTAAAATGTTTGAAAGCTTTTTTCCTTTTTGCCATGAGATCAGGTCATCTTTTGACTTTCTTCATTTTCATTTTTCCTCAGTGTTGCTCTGTGCCCACCTGCTCTGCGTTTGTCACTTCAACAGTGGCGCAAATTCTATCCTTCAAACCAGCAGGTAAGGCTACGATCAAAGAGAGCACCAAGGAGACAGGGAGTCTAAAGGGGTTCTACCAGGTGGCTAATGGTGAGCATCATACTGTAATTGCTCTGTCCATGTGACAGAAATGGAAGGGTAAGGGTACCCGTTACTGTTAAATGATATACATTTATTTTATCTGTACACTGAGAAAACCAGCCACCTCACGAAATAAATCAACTTGTTTTATAGAAGGTTTAAGTAGGGCAAAGAAACATATAACGCCCTCAGTGATCTGACATTATTTTTTATTATTTTGTCAGAGTGACACTTGTGTATTACTTCGATATATTGGCCATATTTAATCATTTATACAACAACAAATTGAACCATCAGTTAAGTACTTGTTAGCAATGGATAAACTGAATCTGGATGAGCCTTGTGGCAGTTTGACAGTAAATTGAAGCGATAAACTCATTGAAGAATGAAATATCATGCTGTTTACAAAACATAAAATATTACAAAGGGTTTACAATGTTGAATGAGATTCTAAATTATATCTCCATTGTTTTGTGATGGAAAACATCCAGGCTGTTAGTTATACTATAATAAAACACTTTTTAAAGAGACGATTACTCGTAACCAGAAATCATTCTCCTTGGTGACATTAAACACTTCTTAATAGCAGCATATTGCCTTATTGCTTTCTGTTCTCTATTTGAAGTCAAACCAGTAATGAAGGAGACCGTGGAATAGCTGCATTACTGCAATGTACACCAGCTTTTGTTGCACAACTTTGCCACCACCTTCAGGGTACCAATTATCGTAGCCTGAGCCCCTCTGATCTTCAAGCGAAGTCACACCTTGTCCTGAAACTCTCTGCAGGACACAAGAGGATCAGCTCATGAGTAATGTTTTCAGCGCTATGCCCTTCATTCCAGAGCTATGCTACTTCTGTGCTGTCTTTGCTCAGCAGCAATAAGGCAACTTAGTTCTGACTCTGACGTGACTTCTCTCTTTCTTGCTCCAGAAGGAGATGTCTTGAGTCAAACTGGCTGAAAAGAACCCACATAGCAAATTTGGTCTGGTCCAGTGACGGCCCACACAGTCCACTAACACTCAGCCCACATAAGAATGATGGTCTGTGGGTATTCATGGTGTGATTGCCAGAGCAGGACCGTGTATGGGCCAAGATGTAGCCTTCTCTCAGCCGATTATATAAACACAGCTGGCCCGAAGTTGGTCCTATGTCACAGTAGGAAAAGCACAGGTGTACATAACAACATTATTGCTGGCTGAATTCCATTTAGCTGTTTCAGTTTCAGTTTCCTGTTATTGTGCATGCTGGTTCAATGTCATGGCTTACTTGGACAGAACAGAGCCATTGTTGATGTTATTGGCAACACATGTGCTGTTCCTACTATAAGTCAAAATGCTGTGAAAAAGGCACTGGTGAAATGTAAGTACATACTACTGAACTACAGTACTGCACGTTTTACTTCCACCACTGGAAAAAAAAGGCGTATGCAGTGCATAACAATAAATGTGGAATAATGTGAAAAAATCACTAATGAAATACCCATGGGGGTGTAACAGCTCTGTTGACACTCAAAACAAAGATTAAGCTAAACTACTTCTGAAGTCAAATTACAGTACAGAGGGGGTGGAAATGTTCGCATAGTATCAACCATAAGCAGGCATATTTTATTACATACGTACCTTTGCTGCATCTCTGGAAAGCGGGGTTACCTGATTATCAAATGAAGGACATCTTATTGAAGTGTCCTTCTGCCACATACAGAATTTCCACTAGGTGGGAGCACCAGACAACGCCGGAAATGTCCGACTCGTTATGTCAGTTCCTTTAAGGATGTCGAAGTTTTGTAGTTCCTGTGTAGTTGACCTGTCAGCATTGTAGTACAACTGTCACTGTCTGTCCTTCTGGTACTTGCAGTTTTCCGCCAGCAACACAGCGAGCACCAGGGCGTCGGACCCACAGGATTATTCGTACTTACGGTTGTTGCCGTTGTCAGCTAACCAGCGTGCTAACGGCTAAAGTTAGCTATCAAGCCAACAAGCTTGACAGCTAGCTTACTAGCTAGCATTCGACGGTAGCTAGCAGCGTTAGCTGGCTTTTTGCAGTTAGCTAGCTCGGCTGCTGGCATTACGAGGCTAGGAAGCCGCCCACTCCTGCAAAGCAGTATTCCGGACGAAAGAGTGAATGGTAAGTAAGCATAAATTTAAAGTAGCTGCTAGCTGACATTACTATTCGGGATTAGTAGCGTATTGATTTGAACGATTTTTGCCAGAGGCGAAATCGTCCATGTTAACAGTTAGCCAGGGTTTGACTGTTGACCTGCACAACCAGTGTCACCTGTACAGCTCCTCTGTCAGCTGTTCTGGCCACTGGTTTCAATTCTGTCATTACTTTGACAACTTTTGGCATATCTGTGTATGTTTCTGTGACGTTATCTAAGTGACATTAACAAAGAGACTTTGGGAACATTGTGTGAAATGCAGCTGAAGCCTGTGTTTCTCAAAGTATGGTCCGGATCCCCATCAGAAGGCAAGGGAAGGATTCCAGTGGCCCAATAGCAAAATGGACATTTGATTTTAGTTTTAACTTTACTGGAAGTGCAAAAACATAATACAACAGCGAACCTTTGAAGGATCCATGTACGCACTGTTAAATACGGTGGCCCTGAGGGTCAAAACACAGCGACAGTTCAGAAAAAACAGCACCATATGAGATTACGGAAAAGGAGGGACAGCACTACTTGTATGTGATTGTAACCTAGCCTTCTACTCTCAGCAGTGTCTTTGCACAACTCTTAGTAGGAGCGGCTTGGATAAACAGACACTGAACTGTCGCCAGGGACTTGGGTACTGTCCAATCACAAACAAGAAGTGTTGTCCCTACCTTTCCGTAATCTGAAATGTCATTGTGTTTTGACCCTCAGGGCCACCGTAGTTATACCAAAAACTACACTTTACAATATAAGCATTCTTATTCCATTAAACAATTAGTTGATAGAATGTTACTTGGTAACTGTTTTGATAATCGATTAATCATTTGAGTCATTTATCAAGCAAAATGGCAAGCATTTGGTGGTTCCAGCTCCTCAAATGTGTGGATTTGCTGCTTTTGTTTGTTTTAAATGATTGTAAATAGAATATCTTTTGGGTTTAAGTCTGTTGGTTGAACTAAAGATGTTATTTGCAAACTTCCAACTTACCATAAATAATCATATAATTGAACACAATATGAGTTATAACTACCGTGGTGTAACCATAACGGCATCAGAGTTTTAAAATGGCAGTGAATTCACTAGGAGAAAAAGCTCGAAGAGCTCTAAATGCAATTAAGAGAACATTTTATAGTTTCCAAATTCCAGTTAAAATCTGGCTTAAAATATTTGATAGTGTCATCCAGCCCATTGCGCTGTATGGTGGTGAAGTACGGGGTCCACTCAGTCAGCATAGCTTTAGCCACTGGGACAAACATCCAACAGAAGCTTTACATGGAGAGTTCTGCAGATACATTTTACACATACACAGAAAAACACCAACACGGCAGCAGAAATAGGCAGATACCCACTGATAATTAACATTCAAAAGTTCCCTTAAATCCAGCCCCTGAGACACCCTCCAAACCCAAGAGCTGAGCCCATAAAAGAGACCCCTATGTCAGTTGTTGCTGAGACTAACTGGCCCCCTCTCAGACACACTATAACCCGTCTCACAACAACACTGTTTTCCGAACACCAATCAGAGTAAACCTAATTCTAATGTAATGTAAAGAAAACCTACTTGGAACACTGGAAAGAAGAAACTAAAAGCCCTAGTAGACCAGATTGTTATCTGGTCCTAAAAGAGATTATGATTTGGCAGATTATCTCTCACTGTCCGAGATAGAAAGCAGAGACAGGTGCAGGCTCAGTGACCACAAACTGGCAGTCGAATAAGGAAGACCCAAGGGTTGAGACAGAGATGCACTTCTTCCTACAATGTAAAACATTCAATGAAATAAGGAGCATTTACTTTAACAAGTTCAACTCTGTAATCTCGGATTTCAAAGAGCTAAATGACCTCTCAAAATTAAAAACACTCCTAGGAGAAGGAGACAAGGCCGATCCTGCTGCCCAATATGTATCAACATGCCACAAACTGAGGAACAGTGAATGACCTAGACACACACAGCACACGCATGCATATACACGCACAAATACAAGCACAGGCTATACTGTATATGTGTATATATAATTAATATATATCAATCTTAACGTGTTAAATTTTAGATTACTGTTATTGTGTACTGTCCAAATATTGGGCCAAATTATATTTAGATACTTTGGCAACATTGTTTTTGAAACTTTAATGCCAATAAAGCCCATTGAATTGAATTGTAGGGGCTATCATGAACCTCTGTTGCAAAGCATCTGGTTAAACAAGACTTGGCACTGTCCTTTTGTTGGTTTCTTAATATAGCAGTTTCAGTTGTGATGACATGTGCTGTTCATGTAAATCTTCTCTCTCAGTGTGTGAGAGGGCTGCAGGGCTTCGCACTCTCAGTGCTCAGCTGTTGCTAGGAGAAAGAGGCCGGGGGCTGCTTTTTAGCGTGCCCAGTGTTGGATCAGGTAGCTGTCACCACCAGGATCATGTACTGGGTCACACTATTATAACTGACGCAGCAGCTAAAGTCCAACCAAGGGTTTAGACTTTGTTGCGAGTTAAGGACGTGGGTAGCCATTTCAAAACACAATTTACCATGTTTAATTTTCCTCAAAAATCTTATCAGAATTTTTACATTTTGTTTTTGATATACTTTATAATGGAGTTTTGTATTGGTTAAAAGTGGCATTAAACCAGTGTGTTGGTCAAGAAAGTAATCCAGCTAGCTGGCTGTTATGTACAAAACAAAGTCAGCTGAAGTCTGGTGAGGCAGGGCTGTATCTCCTGAAAGCTGCACATGGTTAAATTTCTGTATGTTTAGGAACAAAATGTTGAAACAGGTGGTGTTTGCTTAATTTTCAGTTGACCTTTACATGTGTGCCAGTGAAAGATCCTATTTGTTTTATCAAATCTGTCCTGGTGGTTGATTGAGCCTAGACACATACTGTTTTCTCCCTCTGTTAGTGGGGTCGAAGTTGACTCAGGATGTCACCTGCCATAACCCTGCTGTCAAGATTTACAGTTTGTCTGTACTGTATGTGCATTTGTACGTGTGTTTTTTTTCAAATCATACTAGAAGATGGCAAAGCACTGTATGGTTTATGTCAAGTATGCTATTATAATTGCGTTTATCTTGGCGTTTGACACAGATGGAGGCCCAAAGCTCCAGCGAGCTGCTGCTGTCCAGAAAGAGGAGAAGAGAGGGCTCCAATGGGGAGGCCGAGGAAGGGGAGAGGCTTGTGAAAATCCCCAGATGTACTGTGGTGGGTCAGCTGTGTGCTTCGGCTTTCATTGAGCAGCGTGTTTTTTCCAGCAGTTGATATCGGCTCTGTGGATGTGCATGTTTATATTTGCATGTACAGTATGTGCACATTCACAGAATACACGATAAACATATCAGGGTTCTCTACAGCGGTCTGAAATGAGATTTTATCCGCTGCGTGCATCATGTGTCAGACTTTGTCAGCTGATGAGTAATGTGCTTAAAACAATGTCATCAGATGTTTAACCACAACAGCAATACCATTGACTTCTACATCAGTTTGTTCCAGGAAAGATTATTACAAAATTAGAGCGTTATAATTTGATCTTATCCAACCAGGACAGAGAAACTTCCTCGATCACTGAAGTCTTCCCCCTTCTGTCGGTACGGGTCTTTTCAGGGATTGAAGCACCCTGCACCTTTCGCAGATGAGCTGGAGCCAGATGGTAAACCCTACGAGAGAGTCAGCATGGAGGAGGCCAAGAGGGGAACCCCACGTGAGTCTGATTCTTTCACTCTCTGTCTGATTGATGCCCCCCCCCCCCAATATAAGTACATTTCCTCTCAGTCTTAAGTACAGTCATACATGTGAAGAAACAAGTACAATTTTAGATTCACTCCATACAGAATTAATCTTTCATCGCTGCGTGTCTCGCCTCGTGTCTCTCCCACCAGCTGACAGACCGGTGCGGGTGTACGCAGATGGCATCTTTGACGTTTTCCACTCAGGACACGCCAGAGCACTCATGCAGGCTAAATGCCTCTTCCCAAATACACACCTCATCGTCGGAGGTAAGTTTCTGTGAGTGGCTGTGTCCACGTAGGCTTTCTCAGCAGCAGACCTCTTATCAGCTGCTTCTTTTGTAAGTGTGTAACTAAAAAAAACAGGAAGACTATCGAGAGAGTTCCAGCACAAGTCTGATAAATTCAGATATCTGGGAAAAATATTGCTGGATGATCTTAGGTCTATTTTATACGTCTCATGAATGTCGTTCACCACCACATTGTGCTTCTTCTGACTGTTTGTGATAGGTGTTTCTTATTCAAATGGGAAGCGCAGTTTTTTTCAGTGTCCTCTGGTTTCCCTCCCTCCATCAGTTAAATACATTTCCATGTTAACCAGCTTTAAAAGCTTTTTTTAAGCTTTTTTTCTCAAGACATTATGGTTAAGGCTTTTCAAACAATCATTTTTTTTTTTGACTTATCAAAGTGTGCAGTGATGACCTGACCCACAAATACAAGGGCTTCACAGTGATGAATGAGGACGAGCGCTACGATGCCATCAGACATTGCCGCTATGTGGATGAAGTGGTGCGAAACGCTCCCTGGACGTTAACGCCAGAGTTCCTCGCAAGACATCGCGTGAGTCGATGAAATAGAAAAACACCTGAGTTGGCAAAAACTATACTTAGAAACACTAATTAAATGCATTCTAATACATTTTTAGTATTAGTAGTAGTATTTTTAGTAAAATAATCTAAAAGAATGACTCACTATCCATGATCGTCTGTAACCTTTTCCCTGCTGTTTTTTTGTGTATTTTTGTTTTTTATACAATTTGTAGATTTGAATCTACTGTGTTGATGTATGTTGTAATGACCTCTTCAGATTGACTTTGTGGCCCATGACGACATCCCATACTCCTCAGCGGGCAGTGATGACGTGTACAAGCACATCAAGGAAGCTGGTGAGTGTCAGTAGTGTGGTACGCAAGTAATTACGTACAGATACAGCCTTTACCATGAAATAGATTTAGCACAAGTTCCTTCTGTGTCCACACACTACTACACTGCAGCCTCTTGAGTGAAATCTATGAACTGCATAAATTTGGGCCATTTTTAAATTCATCTCTTATGTACCGCTTCACCTCAGGCTGATGGACAGATTGTGACTATGCTGCGAGTAGTCGACGTAATCAATGACATTGACTCTAAAAATGCGATCGACATCGATACTTTTAACCGCCGCATAGTTTTTCTTCAATATCAAGTAATTGCTGCTACCCGACTCACGAGGGCAGCGCGGCGGTGCCGGCGTGTTTATTTGTGCTTTAGAACGTAACTGCTGTGAAACAAATCAGAAAATAAGGTTTTCTTTTTTCTTATTCAAGGGATTTCTCTTAACGGCACTCCCTCTTCTTATTCAGTCTATTGGTTGCTTCACCACTGCTCTCTCTCTCTCTCTCTCTCTCTCTCTCTCTCTCTCTCTCTCTCACTCACTCACTCACTCACACAGACAGACAGACAGACAGACAGACAGACAGACAGACAGACAGACAGACAGACAGACAGACAGACAGACAGACAGACAGACAGACAGACAGACCGACGCGGCGTCGAAGCGACGGAACATCATACGTTGGTCCAAAAACCGCTTTACTGACGGAGGACCCGTTTCACCGGTCTCACCGCCGGATTGGCCACCGCAGCAACATCAATTTTCTCCTTGTAGCTGTTTCATATAACGCCACACAGTTGTCTGCCTGCTACCTTAGAAATTCCAATGATTAAGTCTTTCACAAAATCTTTAGGCTTCTTTTACGTTGATTGACGGTGCCTGTGTGTTTATTTTTATCGCGTTGGAGTTGCCAGTTTAAACCTACAGTTTTGCACTTAAATATGTAAACGTTTTGTTTACATTTTGTTTTGTGCTGCATTATACAATGACATACTGCTTGTCAAAATAAAATTCACTCAAATTGAATGGTCAATCAGATTTTTTTGGAGGAAAATTAATCGTTTAGATAATCAATTAATAGTCGATAGATTAATCTATAGAAAATTAGTTCTTAGTGGCAGCCCTACTGGTGACTACTGACCTTTTCATCCCCCTCTGCCCTGCACAGGTATGTTCGCTCCCACGCAGCGGACAGAGGGCATCTCCACCTCTGACATCATCACACGCATAGTCCGTGACTATGATGTGTACGTCAGACGCAACCTGCAGAGAGGATACACGGCTAAGGAGCTCAATGTCAGCTTCATTAATGTATGAAACTTAGCTTTGGTTTTAACTGTGGGAGTGAAGTTGGTGTGACAGTGACTGAGCATGTTGGTGTGCGTGAGTGTGAGGTAATTCACGTTTAATATGTCTGTTACAGACCTCTCGGCTTATTTTTGTAACCGTTGCTGTCCCGGCTCTTATCAGGAGAAGAAGTACCACCTGCAGGAGCGCGTTGACAAGGTGAAGAGGAAGGTACGTGACGTGGAGGAGAAGAGCAAAGAGTTCGTCCAGAAGGTGGAAGAGAAGAGCATCGACCTCATCCAGAAATGGGAGGAGAAATCCAGGGAGTTCATTGGCAACTTCCTGCAGATGTTTGGCCCTGAGGGAGCTCTGGTGAGGCTGTTGGTTTTGTTTGGTCTTTGATTGCTGTTTAATCAGGCAGTATGACTACGAACACATCATTATTTACACTGTTGCTGGCCCGGGAGACATGTTGCAGCGTGAAGGAAGGCTTTATAATCTGTGATTTAATCTCCCAGTAAACTATACCGTTATTTTAAAATAGCATGAGAGATGCCCTTTATTACTTGTTTAGGGCTTGAAACAAAGTTAAGGACATCCCGGCGCCTAATCATTACAATGAGATTTTCTCGCCTTGCGCATACGCCAAAAAAGCATCCGAGCTTCCGGGTATGCGAGAAGTAACACACAATAAAGAAATCACCTGAAAAGCTTGCGCAGCTCGACAAAATTTAAAAGGCAACATAACCTACAGAGGCCCGTGTAGAAATGCCAATGCGGGTCTCTAAAACAGTGAAAAGGATTTTTTTGGATAGGTAGCGGCTGTATGATTTATGGGGATTCGGATCATACGAGAGCCGATCCGTGCATGATGTTTCATAGAGGAGATAAGGGTATAGCATATAACGCGGATCTTATCGGTCTTTCGCTGTTAAAATTGACTCCAGTCTGCAGTGTAGTTCATACACTAAACTGATAAACCACCGAATTGTAGAGTAACATTTGGCAACACTTCTGTCCACATTCACACTGTCTCTTGCACATCCACATGAGCGCGCTGTCTCTGCTGCGAGTCTGCATCACACTTTCTTTTCTTTTTTTTGATCAATTGATGGTTTTTATCATGCCTGGTTTTACGGGGTGCTGCAGCCCCCTCAGCACCCATACTTTCCACGTCCATGACGTTATATTTGTTTTGTTTAAACTGTACAAAACCCTAACAGTAAAAACTACAGGTTGTGGTTTTACTGGTGGTTATGTGATGGTCTATTCATATATACTAAGCTAAGATAATTGGCTGACATGAGAGTGGTATTGGTCTTCTCATCTTACTCTCGTTAAGTATTTTCTTTCCCCAAAATGACAGACAGCTATTTCAGATATAGCAGATGATGAGAGTGGAATCAGACACATCTTTGTTGTTTTATCATATAATCCCTACCGTGACTAAGTCTCCAGTTCACACTAATTTTGTTGAATATACTCAGAACAGAATTTACATAATGACAAGTCCAAAATTATAAAAACAAAAGCACAAACCAAATAGATGTGTATAGACACCGAGCTTTTGCCTTCTGACTCTTTGAAAGGGGGTTTCCTGTGTTCATGTCTTGCGCTTGCATCAAACTGATTCTATCTGCGGTGGATGTAACAGATGATGTCTTCATGTTTCCGTCTCACCGCCACAGAAGCACATGCTGAAGGAAGGGAAGGGCCGCATGCTGCAGGCCATCAGCCCCAGGCAGAGTCCCAACAGCAGCCCCACCCGTGAGGAGCGCTCCCCCTCTCCCACCTTCCGTCTCCCCTTCTTCACCAAGACCTCCCCGCCTCTGCCCCACCACAGCGGGGCCCGCGGATACCTCGTCAGCGAGGATGACGAGGATGACGACGAAGACGACGGAAACTAGACCGCGTTGGAATTGTTCACTTTGTCGGGGCCGCAGACAGTGCTACCAGTCGACTGAGCTATCGAGTAACGTGGTTTTGATCGAGCTCCTGTTTCCATTTTATTGTTTGCTTATGGTTTTATTTTAACGTTTAGCACTTCAGCATGACGTTAACTGTAAAAGCCTGTAACAGCTATTGTTTTTAACAGCCAATTTTGTCCCTTTTTGTTTTTCTGTAATGGTCAGTAAAGGTTACCACTAGTCACCTGAGTTCTTAGAAAATTTGTTTTATTTATCTCAGTCACGTTTGATGTTGAGTTTATTAGTCCCGCACTGTCACTTAGGAATATTTGCAGGTGTTTTCACTCCACCTCTTCTATCTGTGACGATATTCTTAGGTTGGAATTGTAGTGAGGTAGGAGTTTGTGTCTTTCTTTTTGTCATGGCTTTTGCGGAAGGGCTCGCAGGTTTTTGGTCACTTGTTGGAACAGCACATCTAGTTTGGTGTGGGAGAGGTGAGCTGAGACCTTATGGAGACACTGTTGAATATCTCCGCGGGAAGTGTTTCAGAGCGGGTCAGAAAACGGGACATTTAAGTGATCTGCTCACGTGGGGCAGTTTGTGTTCTGCTCATACTAACAACAAACCAACCTGGCTTTTTTTATTTTTATTTTTTAAATAACAGGGAAACTCCAGATTACATCAAATCTGAGCTGAATCTGAGAGTGAGTGTTAAACGTCTACTAAGCAGCAGCTTTTTTTTTTCCCACATTTGTCTGCCTGCTTTGGGGGCTATGCGTGTATGTGCATGTGATGTTGGTGCGTGCGAGCTCTAGCGTCGGCATGTTTGTAAAGTCTCCTGTCAACATTCTCAATCTGTTGACCGATTTGGGTTCAGCTTTGACTTTACTGCATATAGTAATACATTTGCTTTTAAATGTTTTTGTCTGCTGACAAGATTCAGTCTTTGGAAGACTAGTTTCTAACTTGACGCCTTTTCTTGTGGCGTAAAAAGTCTTGCAAGGATGACTCATTTAAATGTTGATTTTAAAAATACTTATTTTTGTAGATTTCCTCTTTCCTTTGTTTATGCTCTGTACAGATAATGATCTTAATCATCCCTATTTAGAAGTGCTTGACAGTCTGAGCCGTGAATCAACATGAGCAAGGCTGGAGTTATATATATTTTGTTATGCAGATCCTGCATCACCATGGCCTGTAGGGAAGTAATAATTTTCACCTGATACACATGCGATGACCGTAGAAAGTATTTTTCATATATCAAAGAAGACCTGAGAACTTTCTAAATGCCCTACTAAGAAACTACATATTTTAATTAGTTGTCATAAGCACAAAAAATGATTGTTTTATGAATAAGGCCTCCTCATTGGCAGCACACAAACATGGCGAAATATACAAGGCTGTTCCAAAAATGTTTTCCAAATCTTGCACCAATCTGCAGGTGAACTGAGTCTGTGCACAGTCTGCATCAGTTTAGAGGTGTATTTTGGCAGACGGGACTGCGTCACATCGTGGTGTGAGAGGTTCTGATTTGTGCATCAATGAAACTCCAGATCAACATTTATGTAGCTACCTCCTCCTTCCCTGAACTGATTCTGCTTCCTAAGATGAGCATTTTTCCCTTCTGAACAGAGCCACTGTTGCAGCACTGAAGCAATGTGACTGGGTCAAATATTTGAGATTTTCCGGCCTCGGTGTGTGTCCTGCATCTCAAGTGATAAAGCATGTCGTGTGTCTCCTATGTAACCGAAAAATGAAACATCACAGGTGATCTGAAGATGTTATGCAATACGGTTAGATGACTCTAATATATGTTGACAGATGTCAGGTTGATCTGTTCTAGGCTCGGTTTCCCAAAAGAACTTACAGTTTAAATCAATCTTTGCTGCAGTGACAGAGACTGCCTCTATTCTTGTGGGTTTCAATCAGAGTTTAAGGTTGGGAAATAACTGGAGCGGATACGCAGTTTTAAAGTCCTGCTTTTTGGTATTAAAAGTAAAAAACAAATATAATTAGCTGAGGAAATCCACCCTAGATTTTGGTGCTAAGCTACTTTTGGGAAGCCTTGCCTTGATTCTTGTGGAATATCTTCCATTAAAAACCTCTCACTTAAGAGCATGTCCAGGAGCAAGGTGGCAATGACTCGAGTGGCAAGCTAGTAACAGCCACAACTGCTAGATACAAATGTAAATGTTTTTAACAAAGTGTTTAATCATGTATTGTTTTACTGTTGGGGGATATTTTTGTTTAATGTCCTGGATGTAGAGGAAGAGCAAGACAGAAAGTGTATTAAACAATGTTGGCCAAAGCATTTCTTGACTGTGACCAATTATTTCGTCTCCAGTGGTTTACTGTAACTGCTGAGGGTTAATGGCTAGTTTATTCCTTCACAGCCAGATGAAAGCTGTGTAATCTGGAAATCAGGTTTGGACACAACTCACCCTCAATTCAGCTTTGTTTCCTTTCAAAATGTTAACTGAAAAAGTTTTGCGCTAACATTTGTCAAATTAATGGACAGGATAAGAACTGGAGTAACCGAAGCCAGGCAGCCAATAATATCGCCCAAAATCCATTGTTCCTACCCCACCCCCACCCTCATTTCAGACAATGTCAAGAGGAAACAGCGATGCAATAGAATTCCGGCAACCTAAAATAACGGCCAAATGAAATGAGGGTTGGTTACATAGTCAGATTTTATTGGACAGAACGGTCACCAGGGCTACAAACATGAAGAAGCAGACAGTGACGAGGCAAACACCAGGGGGAGACCTCCCCTCGCTGCAGATATACACTCCCAGTGCCAAGATTTCCCCCAGAGCATCTTTGAATCAAAGTGGTGTGACAAAGTTGATCTTCGTGCTTAACAGGATATTTGGGTCACGTACTAGCTTATCGGGATGATGGTCATACCTCAAAACTGTCTGGAATGTACCCCGCTGTCTTAGCTTTACTTTGACAGCTTACTCACTGGGAAAACTAATAGTGGAAAAATAGCACGGGAAAGAACCGATACACTCCAGAAAAGAACAAAAACAGCTCGGTCACTATCAATTCCTTCTCTTTCCTAACTACCCATAAGAGACGTTGAAATTAGACTTTCGATCCAAATGACCATTTCCAAAAAACACAGATCAAATATCAATCAGTCCACAGTACAGAATAAGACAATGTATCTCAGTTTGGAGGGTAGACTCTGAAACAGGAACTATATCAGGATTCATTTTAAACCACAACAGCTACAAATCATCTTACCATTAATTAACTCTAGGGCTTCTTAAGTAACTGGAGAGTATGTAGTGGAACCATAACACTGAATAAACACGACTGGGCGCCCTTTAAAGACACCAAAGGTGCCTGCAGTCCTCTCCCCCTGGTCCCCACATGCATCACTTGTCTTTTTCTTTCGGACACCAGTTGGTTTACAGGTTTACTCATCACTACGAGATATATACGATACAATGGTTCACATTTTGCATATATCTGTGCATTATATCATATTTACTTTTTTTTTTTTTTAAACAATGTAAATTCATTCTCCAACACCTACTTAGGAAGGGGTGACAGGGGTGGTGGTGTGGGGTGGTGTATGAGAGAAGCTAGAAGGATTGAGGGGAGAAGAGAGACAAAGTAGGAAGGGGCAGAAGAAAAGAATCTTAACAAGATAGATGGGAGAAAAGTGGTCAGTTCGCTGCCTGGCGGGGGTTGAACTTTAGCAGCGCGTTTCGTAGATGCCGGAGCGGCCGATGTACCGCACCCACTTGATCACATCGTGGTCACTGTAGTTCAGCTTGGACTCAAACACCTTCAGGTAGCGCACCTTCAGACCAGAGGGGGCAAAGGGAACCTGCGGAGACGAGAAAAGGAAGGTTAAGACGTGTCCGGGCGTGCTGGGAGCTGTAGGCCACACAGGTCACTGGTTCTTAATGTGGGCGTGAAAATCAACAGAGCTCTGAAGTGTGTGTGTGTGTGTGAGGTAACAGTAAGCAAGGTGTGATCTGCATGACTGATACTGGGATCACACAAATAATCCATAACACAATTGAATCCATAGTCCATTTGTTAGGTTGCCAACTCTGTACAAAGTTCTGTTCAAAACTGAGTGACTTATGTTTCAGATTCAACAAACTTCATGGAATACTTGCAGAAGTAACCCTGAATGTCCGTTTGCATGTGTATCATCATGCATTGGATTCAAAACAATCCAATGTCTTCAATAAAACACATGTAACTCTGAGATTTGGAAATTCATCCGTGTCAGTCTTTATCAAAAAGGCAAGTGTAATACCAGCCTGAGAGGAAGGCAGAGGCTGTAAACTATTAATGCATTCTGACCTCAAAGTTCATAGAGATGGGAGGCCTGGCCCATTTCTTCTTATCGTTAGTCGGCAGCAGCTCGATCTCCGCACTGATCTGAGACTCCTTCATCCCAGCCATGCGTTTGATCCTGCAAGCACACATGAACAGTAAGCTTTGTAAGTGTCGTATGAGTTTCAGTAACAGGGAACCTCATTTTAAAACCCTCACAAGAAGAAAAAAAAAAAAAAAAAAAAAAAAAAAAAAAAAAAAAAAAAAAAAAAAAAAAAAAAAAAGGGTTCACAAAAAGAGAAGAGGGCTGTGTGTCAGAGGTTAAACAAGCAAAGACACCAAAGACAAGCTGTTAATCTTTAACTGAACACACAGAGCATAAAAAATAAATAAGTTTGGTTGTATCACATGAACAGACAGGCAGAGCTACTACTCACTTCCAGACAATGGCGTTCTCACTGGCCTTGTACTTGGCTTTTCCCTTCATACAAATCACCTGCACACCGCTGGTGTTGAGCGGTGTTGGGATACGCACCTGAGGAGTTGACAATAAAGATGAGCAAAACGTTTGATGTTAAAGCCATCAAATGTAATACATATTCATTTCAGAGGGATTAAAAAGTGTCTCGGATTACATTTGGTCATGTTAAAGCTGTAATTTGCTGCAATGTGAGCACAAATCACCATTTTTGTAAATTAGGATCTGTGTTTGCATTCATCATGATGTTGACTGTGATAAGAGCTCACCTCGATCTTTTGGGCCAGCAGCGAGGGTTTGAAGTTGGACTTGATGACCACCTTAACCTCCAGTTTAGTGCGGCCAACCTCCCTGACCAGAGGAATAACTCGGAACGGCAGGATGATGTCTTTAGTGGTGCGATACCTGCAAGAAGGAGGGGGGGGGGGGACAAAAAACCTTTTAAAGAGAGGATGGACCATGTGGACACAAATTAGCCTGTGATATATGCTTCTGAAACATTACAACTAATTCCCTGCAACCTCCCACGCTTTTCTGTCACATTCATAATATAGAAAAGCTTTACAAGATTTAAAAAATCCACCTACTGACCTCATGAGCTCATACTCTCCATCAGGGGGGATGAAGCTGATGCTACGCTCCGAGTCAAACTTACTGAGGCGCACACACTGGTGGAAAGTGCAGTCGTCGATGGCTATGGACTGCTTCCCACTGCTGGGAGAGAGAAAAAAAACACATCAGAGACACAGACAAAAGAATACTAGTTCACATGTTTATTATTTTAAATGATATCTAACAATTATGATAAGAATTCTCCAAAAGATAAACTACTACTCTCCCTCAGCTAATGTCCACAGTTAAAAAAAAAAAAAAGAAACATTAATGTACGAGTACACATAAAGACACAACTGCTAGTATCAAGACATAAAAACTAAAACAGAACAAAAATGACACTATTGTGTTTGGGTAAAGAGTTAAAAGTCAGGCAGGTAGGTGTGGGGTAACAAAACAAACCAACCATTCCACAAAATAGGGAAACAACCAGCGGGAAGTAAACTGAAAAGTTAACACGGTGTGTTTGATTTGTATTGAGTGTGTGGGGAGTGCAGATGCTTAATGTGCTTAAAGGCTTAGACAAGACAGGTAGGTAAGTGTGTGTGTGTGTGTGTATGTGTTGAGGTGGTAGAGGGTGAGGACACTTGTCAGTACAGTACCTTCCTCCCCCTAAATCACTGAGGTACAGCACATAGAAAAGAAAGAGAGGGAAAGAAAGGAGAGATGCATCCAAAAGAAAGAAAAAAATAAAAAATAAAAATTGTAAAGCCTGTCTTGTTGTAAACAGCAAGACAACACTCATAACACAGACACGGGACTAAACAGACAAGGTGGTCTCTTAAATTTTGACATAATGAATTTCCTTGTCAGTGTTTTCAAGATGGAAATAATATAAAAGCACCGCTCAATAAAGAAAATGAATAGCAAATTATCTAAAGTTACTTTCAGCCTCGCTTATCAAAACATGGTTTATTTCAGATATTCAATGTGCCGCCTGCTGACCCTCCTTGTTGTGTCACTCACCTCTTCCCTGCTTCATCAGACGCTCCTCCCTTGCCCTGCTTGTCGATGACGATCTTGTCGTTCATGCCAAATTTGCACTCGGGCATTCCACTCAGGTAGCTCTTCATCACTACGCGGCCCGACACGTGGGCGCTCAGGACCTGGCCTGGGCAGGAGGAGGGGGGAGGAGGAAATGTGACTCTCTGAGTCGAAAACTGGCCAGACTGCAAATGATATTTCTCTCCACTTTGCTGTTTTGAGGAGGATGATATCAAAAATCAACACACAAGACTGGAATTGGTTATCACTATCAAAATGACTAACAAGACTTTTCATTTAAGCGGTAAAAACTAAACAACAAAATCTGTTTTCATGAGGTGTACTTTTAAGCAAAAAGAAACACTCTGGATTTTGAATTCATCTTAACTGAGAAGCACCATTTTCTGTTACTGTAACTCCCTCCAACTCCATCTGCTGAGGAAGATGGTGCGAAGCTATCGGAAGCACCATAACAGCTACCAAATGGACCTGAAATTGTTTGTCTTGTCAATCCCTGGCTGTTCATTGGCTGGCTATTAAAAGATAAAATTGGTGCTAAAGGAGTGAGAGCGTTTCATCTACATATATACTTTCTTTTAACCAGGTAAGTCCCAGAGATTACACAATCTCTTTTTCAAGGGAGCCCTGGCCAAGATAAGAGTAATACAGTGTTTCAAACAAAAACATTAAAAAACACATAAAACAAACATACAGTATCAACTCACAGTACATTGTTTCAAACAATGATATGGATATCTGATGCACTGACTCTCTGCAGGTCTACACGTGACAAATATATTGAGAAATAAATGAAAAAGAAGTCAAAGATGTAAATACGAACAAGGAGAGACATAAAACACAAAACTCTGAAGTGGTATAATAGTGTCACAAGTTGTTCTGAATTATACAATTTCAATATATGTCAGCCGTCCCCACCCAGTTTGGGGAGGCCATATAAACGGACCTTGTGGTGACATGAGCAGGTTGACGCTCTCCAGTACGTCCAGGAAAAGCTCATTGCGGCGATATTTGATGCCCTCACGACGCCAGCCGATCTGCCCCGTCACCTGGCTGGTGATCTGAGACTGCTCCTCTTTTGTCTGAGAGACAGGGAGAGAAACTGTATCACTACTAACAAAAGGCGAAGGCTGACAGACGGACAAAAGAAAGAAGGCGATGAAAAGGCACCATTAGCACTACAGGGAGGGGGGAAAACAAATATAACAGGTTTGGATACATGGATAAAATGAGATGCCTTAGCTAGAGTCTAATGTTTACTACCTGGTGCTGAATTATGAGGCGTCCAAAGCCGCAGTTGGGGAGAAACAAGGAGAGAAAAACAGAAAAATGCATTAGAATTTCAAAGCAGGCTTTAGTTTATCACACAATAAACATTTATAACTACCTTCATGACAGACGGTTGTGTACCTAATGAACTGGCATCTGAGTGTATTTCCTTGTTTTCTCAGCACAACAAAACAGAATCCCTACATTTGAGACTAAACTTGTCTTACTGACCTGTCCCTTAATGCCCTGCTGGGTGATGAAGGTCTTCAGAGCTCCAGTCTCTGAGTTCTGGGGGTAGCCAAAGTCCAGGATCTCTGTATGAACAAACACAGACAGATAATGCTCAGTCAGAGATAAAATGGGTAAGAGACAAAACTAGGATCAGCAGCAATGGAAAGAACCATTGTTGACTGAGTGAGACAGTATATTAATACAACTGTCACTGGGAGAACAAAGACTAACTTTCTGTTTAACGCAGCGTGACGAAGCCCGGGTTAATCCCGGGTCATCACTGTTCACACAAGATCCAGGTCTGCTACAACACAGTACTTTAATACACATCACTGCTAAACCATGGACGAACACGAGGCCTAATATAACGTTGATCAAGACGGTTGTCGGCTTTCAGTTCATTAAACGTGGACACTTTGATGTTTACATGTGAGCCATTTCAGGTTAATGCAACAACCTAAAATCATAATTACACATGAGATTGAGACTAGAGTTCAAGTTTTGCCGTCACTATAAATATTTACTACATACAATAATCTGGCTTTCACTCTATATGCTCCAGAGCTGCTCAGTTCGGACTCCACACACAAACGTCTCGATCGTCTCCTACCATCCAGCAGCTCGTAGATGAGCACGAAGTTGTTCTTGATGTTCTCCTCGCTGATCTTGCCAAAGTAGGCCGTCATGACGTCACACATCTTGTAGAGGAACTCGAACACCATGGCGGCGTTGACATTCTGCTTGGTGACGGCCGCCAACCAGATGTTGGAGCGCTTGACATGGAAGAAGCTGGTGCGGGCAATGTTGGTCACCGGGGATCGAACCTGCTGCCGGGCGTGAATCACGTTCACGCGGAACGCATCCACCGCATTACGCCTGAAACGGGAGGGAGGGCGAGAAAAAGAAAGAGAGAGAGACATTTATGTTGGGAGGTGAGAGACGTGTTTTAGGCTTTTACATAACAGTGAGACTGGTGTAAACACTATCCCGGCCTGTGACATTCTGCTGCAAAATAACTAGAGTTTGATTTCCAGTTCTGGACTCAAAATAAATAACCTCTTCAGACCTCAACAACATGAGCAATTATCAAAAAAGTTCCCAACCAACTGGAAAAGGACACCGCGAGTTGATGCATTTAGACGGAGAAAAGGAGTGTTGTTTTGTGTAAATAATAATTACCAGGGGGGAGAGGGAAGACTCTGAGCGTTTAGATTGACACCCAGGCAATGGCATCAGAACGACATGGGAACAAAAAAGAAAAGGAAATGTTTTAACCATGTACGATCCAAAATCTGATCTTAAGTGTGACTATTTCTTTTGTTTTTAAAAATGTAAAAGATTATTTATTACTATTTGAATTAAGTTCTACTGATATTGAAAAACCAGTGAGATAGAGTTTACCTTAATGTATACCTTAGTGCCATGATGCTTTGTGGAAACGTAGCCCTGATTATTGTGGATTTATAAATAACAGGGCTTAGTGCAGAGGAGCAGCACGTTCCAACAAGATTACCAAATCCTACTGAGAAATGCCTGAGAACATCTTGAGGCACAAACTGTCGACCTTATTGATATTCAAGTTCATCTACCTTATTTTAAGATATTTAATAAGCTGACACAAATACATCTAATCTAAAAATGTACCTTACTATTTCAATGTTAGAGGAAACAAGCCTGCAGGTAAACAATTTAACCAGTCTCTTACTGATTGCGCCCATTTTTGACAGGTATGAAGAACAACAGACATACAGGTGGCAGCCTTCTTGGTTGTATGTTTGAAGATAACATTTCTACAATGTCTGCAGAGCATCAAAATATCAACATCTATGTTAGCAAGTTTAGGAACTCGACGTGGTGATTACTGGATAACCAGGAGGACAAAGGTGCAATATGTGAGTCTAGGAGGCTGCCATGATGTCTGCCTTGTCCATTAAACTGCTTCTATATCACAACTAGCAAGCAGGAACACCTCATCAGCCAAAACAACATTTTCTTTAAAAAAAAAAAAAAAAAAAGTATGCTACATTTAAGCTTTGATTAAAAATAAAACCCAGTACCAAAATCATAGTTGATTGCAGTGTATGTTACCTAATTCAAGGCCCACTTCTACCGATGAGGCACCACCCAACCAAAAAGGGCAGAATCAAAAGGATGAGAGGACGAAATGACTCGTCATACCCCATGCTCAGACTACATGCTTAGGCACTGGGAGAGCAGTTTGTGAGCACCAGTACTCATTGAAGGGCTCTGGTAGTGGCTGGATGTGTTGGCTTAGATTGACTGGCTGTTGAACCTCAGTATCTGGCGGTTTATTTACCACTGTAACGTCATGACAGGTGACTCATGCTTAGAGGAAGTATCAGGGAGTTGACTGTGGAATCAATGGGCATGCACTCAGGGGTTTCAGGGGGTCACTAATTGGTGGCCATGAGAGGGGAGGGGTCATGCTTGATAGGCTGGAGCATCTCTTACCTATTCCTACAGGGGCCAAGATGGACAGATGGAGGAAAATGGTGATACAGAGGATAGAGAGGAGGGGAAAAAAAGGATGAAGTAAAAGGAGAGGAGAGAGACAAAAATGCACAAGAGACATTTTCGTGCATCATGTACACAGACATGGTGAGTAACATGGTGTTTACTATGACGCCGTCACTGAAACCGAACATGGTGGGAACAAGTCAGAAGGATTATATTGCTCTTTAATCTAAGTTGTGTGTTAAAAGCAGTCAAGTGCATAGTAATTCATTTGTATCAGTCCATAACTGCTTAAATCAATTTCCATTTCAGCTACAACTAAAGGCTCTGTTGCAATATAAAACATGTGCGACCATAGCTGTCAACACTACATTAAAGCACATACACTGCAGGCATTAGAGCAACACAATGTGTCTGGTTTCCTCTGGTTTGCACTGTTGCAGCAACAGGGAGGCTCACCAGAAGCAGCTGATGCCGGGACCACAGTCAACTACCTTTACTGAACACAATATGAAAACGCTAGAGCGTCTTAATTAAAGTCTCTCTTTTACAGCTTTCAGCCAAATGAACTGTGGTTATGAGGCCCTGAATTCAATTTCTCTTTCTTTTTAGTACACATTCTGTAGTACACCTTGCGCTGTGTCTGAGGAGGCAGAGGTGAACATCTGTACTGTATTTGAGCTACTGCTAGACAAGGAAGGAGCAATGGTTAAAAATAAAGCAACCGCAATTACATTACGGATTGCTGCCTAGAAGACGGACAAAAGATGGAAGGGATCCTGGGACGTATACGCCTGTATGTCATTTAAACAAACCTGCAGACCTTGCATTCATCTAATTCAAACAGACTCTTTGTGCTGATGCAACATGTTAGACTGAACAGCGCTGAAATGCAGCATATACAGTACTATTCTGTTTCTGCCTTTTTCCACTGTCTTCCCTGTGGCTCCAACCCTACAGCGACCTTGCCAATCCTCGCTGTGTGAATCTACAAGGCACTGGACTGGTGTGTGCTCTGGAGAGATGCCTTCCCTCCACTCAATCACCGAATGTCACACAAGACAGAAAGTGATAATTGGGTGTCAGCATGGAGACCTGGTATCTCCATTACAAGCGAAGCACATCAACAATGTGTCACAAACAAACAAGTGAGGAAGAGGAAAGGAAGAAAGAGTATAAAAGGCAGATCTGCACAATATGTTGCATATTCTTCTGGCCGCACAGCTGAGTTCATGTCCATAACGTACCCATTGTTATATGCCCTATGTGAACGGATGTAGCCTTTAACCTGACACATGAGAAGTACTAAACCGTCACCCACACTTATATTTTTACAAAGTGGTGAGACCACATGTCACTAGGTTTTTAGCCTATTAATCTCAGTCTACACTGGATATGGATCAGCCATGATTTTATTTGTCCATCTTAGGCTGCAGGAACAGGGTTAAAATTAATTCCCCATCCCTCCATGCAAAACTTAAGAAAATGCTTTTCTTTGACATAACTCAGGTATTTTCATAATTTCAAATGGTGAAAAGGTTCAGTTGCAGAACAACGTTTAACTGACACACATATTTACATATGTAGGGGAAAAGGTGCTTGCTAATAGTACCTCATTTCCATATGGTTATGATTAATAACTTGTGTCTTGTATCAATACTGGGGTCAGTTTGGAAGAGGTTTTCACACAGCTGCACACAATCTTTTAAATTGAAGTTGTGGTTTGATAAACATGAGTGACCTGAATCATTACCTCATTTAACATGGGAATTACATGGGAATACTGAATGATATATTTATATAATGTTTTTTCCTGATTGTGTCTAATTGTACTTGTGGGTGTTTTTTTTTACATTATAGTCACTTGTATTTTATCATTCGTTTATTGGGAGAATCTTAGCATATTATTGAATGTTTTGTATTCATAAATAAATGCATTTTATGCCCATTTAATTCCAATTACAACAAATTGTGTTCTTTGTCTAAGAGATAATAACACATTTTAGAGGAGATAACATAACAGAAAAATATAAACTTCTTAGCAGGGAAGAGGGACATAATCCTCTCTCACCCGTTCAGAATCAGTCCCAACCTGTCAACCCCCACTGGAGCGCCTCACTGACATCAAGTCCCTCAGAAGTTAGGAATGTTACAGCAGCTTAGCGCCTGTGAAACATACCCAATGTCATCTCGGTAGACCCGGGAGATGAGGACCTCCCCCTTGTGGTTGTAGATGAACAATCCTCCAATCATTGTGGCTGCTTCTCAGTCCCAACTGGCCATGGTGAAACCAAACCCCGCCTGAATAAAAGAGACAGAAATGGAGCGAGAGATTGCAGGAAGGAAACAGGGAAAAGGAAAGAGGGGTGATAGAGAAGTGAAAGCAGTGAAAAGTGAGCGAGTGACCAACAGTACAGGGAGGCGCTTGTCCCTCACATCCGCTTTCTCTGTCTCGCCCTCTCCCACACACACCACGCTATTGCCAATTGTATAGATCCTGCAGCTGCCCCACCGTGGTGACTCATTTTGGATTCGTGCATGTGCAGATGCATACATGCAACAGATATCACTCAAATACAGGCTAAAAAGCCTTAACCAATACCACCCTCACCACAGTCAATTTCTTGTTTGCTTCCAAAGTAAGATTAACTACAGATTAGCAGCCACTAGTCTGAAGAAAGATGCCACCAGGAAGCCAGCAACAAATCTGTTGCTCTTACTGGGTTGTATTGTATTTTACTGCCAGATCCAGTCTGGATCTGATTAGAGCAAACATGAAACCAAAGATTAAAACCTAAGTATAGTGAAATTCATCTAGAGGCAGTGTAGTTGTTAGACAATTAGCATTAACGTTAAGTGCTTACGACTTAGACCAACAAATCATAGGAGTTTGCCTGCATCCAAGAATGAAGCTTCTGGAAACCAGGGGATGAAGGGCATGCTTGAAATTCCTCGAAGACAGAGGCCAGACAACTTAAAACACACGGTGCTCAGAGGATGTATACAACAACCATATGCCCAAGAATAGTAAAATGATTTTTTCCATATGGACTTTGCCGAGTCGTGACCGAATAAACCGTGCACAAGACCTGAGCGGGTTTAATCGCCCTTTTATTGGCCGAAGTCAAGATGTCTGCTCACTCGGGCCATTTCCTAACGTTCATACATTTTTCATATTTTCTCATTTGTTTCTCGACCGGTGAGGGACAGGTTTGCTTGAGACGCTTTGTTGTAAACATTCTTAAATGGCTACAGCATAGACGGAGGATTGACCTTCAGCTAAAATCTAAGTGATGAAGAATAGACCGAGTGAGAGGTAGCTAGCTAATTTAGCCTACGATAGCAGGCTAGCTACGGTGATGTTCAGCGAACCAGCGTCGAGCCGTGCGGAATGTTGAATGGACTTCCGGTAAAAAGAAAACCAGACCGTTCGACGACCATTTAAAATGTGACATTATTAATTATCGCCAACTTACAAATTAACAATTTTTTGTTTTAACATCGGCTGTCGCAAGTAACGTAAAATATTTAATACATTGCAGAAATGGCATACTCTATGCTTTTATCTTGAAGGAAAACGCCTATTTCCTGTTATCATACTAGTTATCGCTGCTAGCTTGACATTAGCTAACGTAGCGGCAGCTAAAAATGCTAATGTTAGCATCGCCCCCCCCGATTAAAACGGTTTCGCCGGCTGTCCGAAACGGTTACAGGGGTACAGTTGAGCACTTTGACGACAAACACGTGCCCGTCTCGACTTAAGTGAACTTACCCTAGTTCTCTCACGAACGCCACCAGTCTTTCGCTCCCCGTTTGCCTTAGATAAAGCCTGTCAGGATCCGGTAGGTTCCCAGTTCACACACCCGCTAATTCCGCTGCTTCCTCCTGGTCCTCTGCTAGCTGTCAGCTGACCCGCCGTCCTCACGTTCCGCTGTGACAGGAAAAGGCGCGGCTGGAGCGATGTGTAAACCGCACCCAGGCCTTGTTTTGATAAGATGCACAGGCTGCTGGTCAATTATTATTTGTCTTATGATTGTTCTTTATTGGTTATGTTTGTGATAGCTATACGGGGGAGCACGGTGGACTAGTCCCCGTTTGAAAATGGACTTGGGACCATGTTGGCATGCATCCAACTCGCTTAATAAAATGTTCTTGTGTAACATCGTGGTTGTAGCTCCAGAGGCGGATAGCTGTCCTCTGTGAATGGGAGCAAGAAAACTCATTTCCCTGTGAGAAAACAGGGAAATATGTTTGTCCTTTAAACTAATGGGTGTGTGGGTGGTCTTAATTTATTCTGTCCTGTGGAGTCCATCTGATTACTTTATTTTTTACCCAAGTTGAATTAAATCGCCTCTCCCTCTAACCACTGGGAACATTTTGCATAGGGTCATTCAGTTCTGAGGCAAATCTAAATGTAGCCATCACACACTCTTGCACACACCCACAGCCCACACCAACATCTCTGCACCACATTGCCTAACCTTTGCATTCCTGGTCTTGGACAGTCTGGAATCCACTGCCTTTAAATGCAAATAGAACCTCAGATACCATGAAAATGTCTGCTTCACAAACTTATGCACACACACTCAAATAAAAACATAACACAAAGCAGCAAAGTTTGTCATAAAACTATATTTATAAATAAAAAGATTTTTTTTTCCTTGATAAAAGAGTGTGAAAGACATGGTAAGAATTTTTCTCCTACTATACATCATCACAACACAGAGTCTGAAAATGCTCTGGTTAACAGATGAAAATGCAGTTGTGTAGTGTAAAAATGACTTTTGAAGCTGGATGCTCATGTTTAGAGTTGAAAAATGAAACAAGTTGTGACCAACTACATATATAATAAAACAAATGCATTCTTACAGAAAGGACTGCAATTCTCTTGCACTACATACAAATGTTTCCATTCCTTTCTCTCTTAAGTCAAGCAAACATTTAAAAAGTTTGAATAAGGTTAACAGTTAGTGTTCATTTCAGCTTTCTTTCAGGGTTATTTTTTCTTGTTAGAGGTCAGGGAATTGAAAGAAGAGAAGGAGGGAATGGGCTTCTTTCTCTCAGTTTTGACGTGAAGAGGGGTGGGGGAGGACAGAGAATGGTAGATAAGGAAGGCAGAGACGAGGGAAGAGTAAAGAGAAGAACAAATGAAAAACATCCAAGTAGAAAAGAGCTGAGTCATCTTCCCCAGCTGTCGGTTTCCACTGCCTCCCTCCCTCTCTTGCTCTTTGTCCTTACGCAAACTCTTCCCTCCCGAGGAGTGGAAACTGAGAGAGGCGCTTTGGTTCCATCTTGAGCGAGGGGGTTTCTTCACTGAAGAAAGTATGGCCACTACTACTAGGAAGAAAAGCACAAGAGAGGAGGAGGATTCTCTCAGCATACACAGCAGGGTTGGTTCTATTTCTGCTTTTAGGAGAGTGGCCTTGGGTTACAGCTTTCGCAATCTTCCTTCCCTCCCGTCCTGTCACGCTGTCCTTCTCAGCGTTATAATGACCTGAGAAAGCCCAGTCTGCTACTTTGTTGTCGGCCTACAGCCTGCGTTACATCACATCAACAAAGAATTCTCCGGCATTGCCCACTGCCATGCGCAGAGACTGGCGTGAGGCAGTGAGCTCAGGGGGCACGGAGGCGAGCTCTCTGCCCTGTGGGGCGCCAGGTGCAGCTGTAGACAGATGCGGGGGCTGGGGGGGCAGGCCGGGGGGGCCATAGACAAGGCCAGGACCATAAGCTATCGAGTGGGAGGTGGCACTGCGGTGGCTGACAGAGCTACGGACACTTCGCTCACTAGGGGGAGCCACTGAGCGCTCACTTGGAGCTCGGTGGCTCCTGATCTCGGTTTCGCTGCCACTGCCGCCGGACTTCCGACCCTCATTCTTACTGCAGTTAGAACCGCTGCTTCCTGTTGACAGAGTAGAAGAGACAATGTTTAATATCTAAATATAACATACAAACGCATTACGTTTTTTCTCCCGAGTGACCTAGATGAGCCACTCACTCCTATCTGGGTGCCAGTGAACTGACGCAGGCAGTACTGACCCAGTTTGTGGGAGACTCACAAACTGCATGACTAATGCAGACATGGTCACAGAGCATTCACTGCCTTTCACAGGCCAAACAGCTTAGCCATTACTGAATGCAATTACATGTTTTCATTTTATTACCGCAAACAGCCTGCTTGCTTTTGAGGCAAGTTCCTCAGACTGATGAACTACAAAACCATCACAGTTTCTACGCTTAAAAGGAACATTCTGACATTTTGTTGCTACCAAATCCACAGACAGATGAAAAGATACATCTTTTCTCTCTCTGCGTCTTTTAGATAGGTAGGTCTGGGACTAGCTTAGCACCACGCTAGGGAAAGCTTCCATAAAAAGCAATAAAATGCAACTTAGCAACTCCTAAACTCACGTTGTATCTTGCAACCTATTACGACTATTCAGCAATACATTCAATGGTAGTGTGCAACCACAAAATGAGGACAGGACGTCTGACATGTTTTGTGCAGTCAGCAGGCCCAGCTGTTGTTGGTCAGTAAATATCTCCATTGCGTAAGCAAACTGCTCCTAAAACCACAATGTCTGGTTTTCTATTCCTATACGTGTAACATGTAAATAAGGCAGCTTTGGAGCTGTTGGAAGGAACACTTTTCACTCTTGACAGAGCTAAGCCGTTTCCTTCAAGTCTTTGATGTAAGCTAACTTAAACATGCACTGTACCTCTGATTGTATAGAAAGTGTGGAGACAAAATTCATGTTGACATTCTCATCTGGTTCTGGGTAAGGCAGCACACAAGATGTCAAACACAGCAAAATGTTGGAGTATTCCTTTAAATCCTCTATGCAAAGTGACACCTACAGCCAAAACCTCTGTCTGTCGGTTTTAAAAGGGGTTGTTGTTAAAAGGGTTGTAGTTTGCTCCTTCAGAAGAAATTAACTCATGTTAGTGTTTGCAACATACATATGGATAATGGGGTTAAAGTAATCTGCAGCCGTTAGAGAAGTTTCTACGGACATTTTGATTATAATATAAATTGGTTATCACTGACATGAATTCAAGCTCATTACTGCTGCTTTATTAAGAAGCAAACTAGAAACTTCACACAGACAGGGGGTGAGAGTTTGATACTCAAAAGACAATATTATAACATTTCATCAAAAATCTTAAGATACCAGATAGATTAATTGATCATTTTACAACGCAGGGTTGTATAATGAGATTAATATGGCATTCACAGCCGATTGTTCATTGTTGTATCGTTCATACAATATGTTCTAACTGCACTCACCACTGTGCTGGCTTCCTGCACTGCCAGCACCTGGTCCGCCATGGAAGGGCTGTGGCAGCTCGTATGGGTGCGGAATGGGGAACTGGTAGGGCAGGGTCATGGGCCAGGGGGCTGCCCCAGGATGGGGCAGAGGGGGGAGAGTGTCCTGATCTGAGGCGCCCCCACTGGAACCATCATGGTCATGGAGAGACAGGTGGGTCATGTCTGAGGTGGAGGAGATAGAAACAAACAAAAAAAACAAAAAACTTATTTAGACTTTTACAGTAACATCCTAACCGTAACTTGGAGACTTGCTTTTACTGCTAACAGTCTTAGCCTAGCACAGGGCTAGAGTGTCCACTTACTGCCACAGAGGTCTCCAAAGATATAGTAACACTGTTCAGAGAAGGTGATCTTGTTGACGGTGTGTCGGATGTAGCCGGCCTTCAGCAGGTTGCTGGCGTATTTACGGGCTTCTCTGCGATCAGAGAACCCTTCCACATGATGGAAGAGCCAGTCCACCACATCAGAACCTGAGGACACAAAGACACACACATTTTAGGTACTGGACATGTCATCGTGAATTTTACAGTTTTTCACATCACATACAAAGACTATGTCATGATATAGAATGTCTAACGTGATGATTTGATCAATATTTATGTGACATTTATCCGTCCACAGCTGATTTTAATGGTCAGAGAACTGTTGTGGTCAGCAACAAACCCAAATCATTTGAACTAATTGATACATGAGGCTTTAAGGTATCATTTCAGCGACATCACTGAGGCACTGACAGTACAAACTGTCTACAAACTGAACCGAGCAAATAAAGAATAGAGATGGGTGTGCATACTGATGAAGGAAATAAATGCCGGACCCTGCCCTCTGCTTTGACAGACATACCGATAAAAGCGTTCGCGATGGTTATCTTGAGCCACATCCTGTCCCGCACCTCCAGACCTGACTCTGGGCAGGCCATGGCCTTAGCAACTGTTGCCATGTCGCTGTGGATGGAGAGGTGGAAGTCATCGAATCCTGGGAAAGATCAGAGGACATGCGTATTAAGTGACCACGGGGGCTGAACCACATCCTCATGTCAGGAGCTGAGATAGTTTAGGTTTGATCTGTCTCAAATCTGTTTTGAGATTTTTATGTTTATCATCACGGAAGCCTGTTTTAAGGACAAAGAAATGAATCGCACAGAAATATCAAAAATATTATGGTTTGTTTGGTTTCCTACAAGTTTAATGAAAGCAGTGCTGTTACAATATCGAGAGAACCCGAAAACTGTTGGTCTGTTTTGGAATTTGCCTCAAATAATATTTGGTTTCCTGTGGTCTGCACTGTAGTTTGACCCCTGTTCTGCTGTGATCATGAATCAGACTGTAATAGGCTGGATCTTTGTTTGAATTGGACAACAACTGAGCTGGTCTTGACAAAAGCCCAACAAAAGCCTGTCCTCCCTAGAACACTGTTACATCGTTGCAGATCATCTCACTAAGGTTCATTGCATTCCACGATAAGATGTTTTTATAAAGTGTTGTAATTTACATCTTGGTGTTCACACTTCCCCTCAACCTGTCTAATCAACCTCCACTTCAATCAGTGAGTTCCTTTATTTTCCAGAAAGCGTTGTGACCATTCCCCAAAAAAAGGGTGCGGACATATTCCTTTGGGAGTACTGTCCATGTGACAGTTTGATATTCTGAAGGATTCTTTTTCAGTTTTCAATTACTTGTTAACAAGCAGAAGTAAATGAATGAGCACATTTCTAAATTCCTCGAAGAGGAGGAGAGGCAATTTAAAACGTTTAAACGCTTCCAACATTCATACACATACCAAACATTGTTTCTCTCATTGGTTGAAAATATCCACATAAACCTGGCTTCCCTTTGGTGTTTAAAAGTAGTGCTAGCTGTTGTCAGTGCTTTAACAATAGTGCACCCTTTATGCAAAACTCAAACTTTTCAGTGGCTGCATTGCATTATGTTCTGTTAAGGCTTTTACCAGTAGAGAAGCTGGTGAACCTATCTTCTCTGTGACAGATTTCTCCCTGTATGATTGTTGAACTCTGGTGAGCGTAGAAAGAAGCTCTGATTTTGAGGCGCCAACTGAACTGATATTTTAGATTGCAGACATTTTTCCTCCTTTTAAACACCACTGTAGGTGCACTTGAAATAACTCCTGGCAACCATACAGTTGGCCTAGGCTTTTAAAGCATGCTATCAAGTGAAATTTACGGTCTGTCTGATGCGGAAAATCTACAAAAATCTGAATCATATCAATTTGGTCAAGAAAGTGTGTTGAGAGCAGAAAGATTTTTATCCAGAAAGAAAGACGTCGCTGTCCTTCCAAAGATTACAGGGAAGATGAAAGTTGTGAGTTATGGCTTAGTTTTGACAACAGTTATTGAGCAGATGGGAGCTGTGAGGCTGAACACAGTCAAATCTGGAACAGAGAGTAGTCACAGGAATGCAGTGAGAGGGCAGGGCCACACTTAGCACCGAGATTTGCGAACAAGCCTGAAGAAGATACTAATATTACTGCATTTTTGGAGGTCGGAGGGTGGGGGGCTACAAAATGAGAGCCGATTGTTCAAAAAGTGAAATCCTGAAACCTCAACAATCCTGGAGGACTTTATGCCTCCTTTCATTATAGCGTGAACACTCAACGGGTATCTATTAAGTGCTTTAAACAAGAAGGTTATCAAAAAGCCAAAAGAAAACATAGTATATACTGTAAAACCGATAAAAGAGGGACAGTAAATTACATTGCAAAATCAAAAAAGGGGAAGCATGTGTGCAAAAATTCAATGTAGAGACAAAGGATAGTGAATGGAAAGCTGCGACTAATAGTTAAGGTCGGGTGTAAGTTGTTTTGAATAAAAGTGCCTTGACAACAAGCCACAACAGGCAGTTGCAGGGGGTGATGTGACTCACGTTCAGTCTCAGGGATAGAGCTACTGATGGAGGAGCTGGTGGAGGTGACGGTGCTCATGGAAGGGCTCATTCCATACGCAGGGTATACCCCGGTCATAGCCGCCGTGTGGGACACCCACGCAGCTGGGTCAATGGGCCGGATTGGCTCACCTATTGAATTAAATGTAGGGTACACACTTAAGAGTTAGTGATCTTACCCGAGCCTGAGTTACGCATATCAAAACAGATGCATGTATTTGCAGTTATTAATTTTATTTTAATGAAAAGGAAAAAAGGAACAAG
This sequence comes from Coreoperca whiteheadi, assembly GCA_011952105.1. Classification (NCBI taxonomy): domain Eukaryota; kingdom Metazoa; phylum Chordata; class Actinopteri; order Centrarchiformes; family Sinipercidae; genus Coreoperca; species Coreoperca whiteheadi. The sequence goes on along the minus strand of CM022487.1, from coordinate 11,238,815 downwards.
AGAGGCAAACACTCACTCCTGGGCAGAGCAAAGCAGCTCCGCGGGTTTGGGTCCCAGCACTTGGCCACAGTCAGAGTAATGGGGCTGGCAATTAACACAGGGACAAAGAATAGTCTCAGCTTCAACTTTACTAGAATTCAGCTATGTCCTTGTTTTGCACCTGGGTTTTACGGAAGAATATTTCTATTTATTGCGGTAATAGAATATGCACGTATGTATAAATGTGTGCCTGTTTGCTGCTTACCCTGGCTTGTGCACAATGTCCCTCAGTACTCGAACTGCATCATCATTGCTCATGTTCTCGAAGTTTATGTCGTTCACCTAAAGGGATAAAAATTAAAGAAGAAAAATCAGGTTGTAAACGTATTGGGAAGTGGGTTTCCCACAAATAATGAAAATGATCATTAGAGCCATTAACACAGCTGACAGACACATCTTTCCATATAGCATGACCCTTACACAGTATATTATAATGTGATAGAGATTACATAGAAAAAAAGTTGGAATGAGAATAATGGGGGAACAGAGGAACAGATTGCAAAACATTTCCTTAAAAATCTTAAATCACTTGCTGTGTAATGATATACTGCAACAGGCATTAACTGCCATAATCACAGTTGTTTTAATATGTTTTTTTATGCTTTACACATGGCCATCTGAATAAAAAGAAACTTTGATTGGTCTCACATTACTAAGTATGTTCAGTTCACTGCTGGTGCTAAACGCAAACACAAGTCCCAGGTATGTGCACACACACTCTCCGTCTTACACACACCTGCAACAGCATGTCCCCAGGCTCTATGCGTCCATCTGCAGCCACGGCTCCTCCCTTCATGATAGAGCCGATGTAGATTCCTCCATCTCCCCTCTCATTACTCTGACCCACAATACTGATGCCCAAGAAGTTGTACTTCTCTGTGAAGAGGAGAGGAACAGACAATGTGTATTCAAGAGTGAAGTAAATAACGACATGGAAGATGATCACGACCTGCATCAATATGGAACAAATTACAAACAATTACAAGTTGCATATTTTCCCGTCTTGTGAAGGGGATTTTTGAGTGTAGGCTCAGTGTATGACTATGTAAAGAGGCTCATATATAAAGAGACTTTATTCAGAAAAGGGCAGACTCTTCTGTATCCCAGCACATCTAACTGCATTCTGTGTGCAGCTTCCAGATGGCCAAGTCACTTACCCATGTTGAGAGTGACAGTGATGATGTTCAGAGACATGGTGGAGTCTGTGATGCTGCTGAATGACGAAGACTGGAGGGAAGAATGATGAACATTGGGAGGAAAGAAAGGAAATATGAGAAGGAGAATCAGGAGTCACAAACTGGAAGACGCTTTTTATAAAAGAAGTCTGGAGCTGATTTGCAGTCCTGTACGTCCAAAGTGTGTATGGTCTCACCCTGTCCATATTGGAGGCCTTCGGTTTCCGTCGGCGACGGCGGTGTCGTCTCATTAGGCGAGAGGAGCTCTGCTCAGTGGAGCTGCTAAATCTGAATGCAACAAAAGAAGAAAAACAACCATATCTTTTTAGAAACTATACACAAGCGTGTAATGGTCAGGACCAGCTTTAACTGTTTCTAAAACAGAATCCATCCCATTTCATTAAGAAGTTATGAACTGACTGACAAATCAATGGTTGACACAAATATCCAGAAATTCTGTTGAGGCAAAAATCTGTTTCTTTCTGTGGTGAAAAGAAAATCATATAGCAATAAAGCTTTTTTCCAGATCTATTAGGAACGGCATCAAAAGGAAAAAAAACATCCTGGGAGATGCCTGAAGACTGAGAACAGCAGACTCTGAAGTGGGTTGCAGATATTTCTACGACGCCTGGAGGAGAACGCGGCGGGTAACCACAAACCCCCGACCCCCCGACAATTAGATTGTACTAATCTCTGCCTAAACCCATCAACTGTAGTTCCAGATGCATTGCTCAAGCAAAATGCCTGTTTTCTCATTGGGAACTGCACTTATGAACATCACGCTGAACAACTACACAGAACATCTGACCTGCTGGTTGCGTCATCATCCTCTGAATCAAAGCAGGAAGTAGACTCCAGCTCGCTGCTCATGAAGGACGAGCAGCTGTCGTACTCGACGCCCCCACGTCCCATTGCCCGTGATGAGTAGCCGTTCTGCCTTCCACCTGCATTGGGACAGCATTATGATCAGGATGACACATGTATACACAAGGCACGTGAAAATATGGGTGCTTCGTTTAAAAAAAAAAGAAAACAAATCAGAGAGAGATTAGAAGTAAACTAGAGTTTTTAGCTACAACAAATGCACAATTTTATATTTAGGTACAATGTATCTCATTTTGAATTACGGTCAGTCTGTCGGGGGTCAGAATCTTCTCTTCTAACCTTGTCACAGTTTACAAAAACAACTTTCTTCAAACCATGCTTGTTCCTTTTTGATCAGTATCTAATGAATACGTCAAACTTACACCAGAGATGAATGTTCACATTGTAGCAACGCAATTTTTACTGTAGCAAGATGTGTTGATCTTTATGAATGTTATGAACGGTTCCATTTTTCTGCACCATCATCCTACGGTTACTCAAACCACAGTTATCGAACCTCTGCACAAGCCTCACACTCTTACAGGTTCATAGGATCTGTGATAGCAGCATGCAGGAGATGTGCATCTTTAAAAGACACTATGCATATACCACAGGGTCAGCTGTTAATTTGGGCCATTTTGGGCAGCTCCTTGTGGCGAGGCAAACATCTACATGAATGGAAACCACAAATGGTTTTTGATCCCACCAGATAAATGACACTGGTGAGCTGTGAAAATGATGGAAATAAAATGGATACATACAGTACAATGACAAAAACACTATGTAGCAAACATCTTTCTGACCGTGGTCGTTAGTGTGTTTCCGTCGCGGCCTCTCCCTCTCTCTCCTTTGCGACACCATGGAGCCAGTCTCTGTGTCATTGTCCAAACTGTCCCGACCGCTTGCTGCTTTCCCACTTCAGACGGAGACGGTGCACAGAAGTCACAGTGAGTGTTAAAAAGAGATAGACTTACCCTGCATCATTATCCAGACAGTTAAGGTCATTTAACAGCCACTAAAACAAATGTCTATATTAAATGCTTCTTGTTATAATCAGCGTGGTTGAGGTTGCACTAGGTGAATATTTGGCAAGAATTGCAATTGTTGTGTTAGTTGACTTACTATCACGTGTCTTCTACACACTTTACACTTTGCTTTACTTGCAGATGAACCAGATTGCATTCACAAATGTGAAAACTAGCAATGACTATGCCATATGTCTTTTAAGAAATATATTAAAGAACTAAAAAACTAGCAACAGTAAGTACGAGTAGGAAAAATCAGTGCTCTACGCGACTAACTCAAAGAATGAAGATAACCTAATGACAAATGGGTAAATGGAATAAAAAGGTAGATTTGGTTTCCTCTTGGGGCAGTCACAAGGTGTCATACTTTTTCCATTCATTTGCTCTTTCCTCTGTTACTGTGGTTATTAGGAAACACAGAAGGACTTATTCAAGACGCACGCACAGAGCCAAACACAAAGTACGGATGGCATCCCACTCTTTCGCACACACCCATAGTCACTCGTTACACAAAATCTCCCTATTGCACACTAAAAGAAATACACCACATAGTCTTTTCTGAATATACTGACTGATAAGAAGGTGGTCTTGAGTCTCCGATGCCCCCGGTCCTCTCCAAAGGGGGTGCTGCCTCTAAACTGTCTGCCACTGAGCCTGCATCTGTGTGGGCCCCGTCTCCAGAGACCAACTATCAACAGACAGAGAATCAGGTCAGTGAGAGGGATGAGACAAACACTGAAGAGGAAAGAATACACTGAGAGACACAGAACAAGTGGGCAGCAGACCCACGTCAGAGTACTACTGTGTTTACACTACACCATATTCAAGGGCTGGATGGTGCATCCTGTTTTACTGCCACTGCCTAAAGGCTTGCCAGCATTTAGGGGCTGTTAGGGACTACGATGGCTCATTAAATGTGAAAAAAAAAATGATTTGGCTTCAGCTAGTTTCCTGCTGAAAAAGCAAAGTTATCCAAAGGCAGCACTGGATTCAAAGAGTTGTGAAAGAAAGAGCATGTGCCAAGACTTGTGATGTGTCTACCTGACAGTGTTGCCTAAGTTACCAAAATGTGGGAAACAGTGTGATCCAATGGACCATGACCGTGTTTTCAGGGGAAATTTCATGACTGGTACATTTTCACATTAGAATATTCAGCTGTTTACATTTCCATCAGGTTTTTTTTCTTCTTTAACTTTCAGTACATTCCAGTGAACATTAGTAATCCTCACTCAATACCCCCATTCTGCCATGGATCTTGAGTTCTGAGGCATCTTGGATGTTGTCCATATTAGATATGAAGCATGTACTTGCATGAAAAAAAAACAAGTTTAAAAGCTAACATGACATCAGTGTGAAACAGTCACCACTATTAGCAGTCTACAGGGTTGGTTAAGAAGCAAAAATTTGCTAGATGTTAAGGTTATAGTTTGGGCTATTTATAACTATAATTAAGCACCTTTTCAATATTTAAGTATATTGTATCTGTTGTGCAATGGGACATACAACTTTTAGATCTAAAGTCCATAGCAAAGAATCTGGTTCATTTTAATTTTATACACAGCAGGCACAGGCTTATCAGATTATGTTTCTAGAATTTCATTTCATTTTAGCATCACCATATCCATTAATGTAAAAACACATTGTATATTTTTCATTTTGTGTTCGTTTAATTAACATCTATTTTCATTACTGATGAATTATGTGGACTATAAACAGACAAATAACTGTTTTCACAATTTCCCAGAGCCAAAAGTGATGCTTTCAAATGTCTTTTTTTTTTCTACCAACCAAAAGTCTAAAACACTAAGATGTTTAGTTTACTGTACATCAAGAAGAAACAATATAGCCTCACATTTGAGAAGACAGAGCCATCAAATGTTTGGCATTTCTGTATGTTAAGAATAAAAGGTTTGGACAGGCTTTTTCACCACAGAGGCAGTATATACACACACACACACACACAGTATAGGAAAATCCATGAACAACTAGATTTTGTTGAATCAGACCAGAGAGTGCATCAGGTAAGTTAATTATAGAGAAGATATATTGAAACAAAAGCAGAAAAAAAAAATAATGAACAGGAGCTCTACTACTAATTTTGTTTAACCTTTTATCCACTTTATAGCTGTATACTGTGTTTTATTTTCAGTTTACAGGGAGGCTACTTTGGTGTGCAGAAAGGGAAGAAGTGTATTTACAGCAGGACAGTTGATATGATCTGTTTGTCAGTTAATCATAAAGCACAACAGGCCAGAGTGAGGGTGCTGGCCTGTTGCGATGAGATGATAGCGAGCCGTGGACCCCAGAGAACAATCAATCAGATCATTGAAACAACAGATGAATGGTGGAAACAAATAAATGGACATACTGTAACAGAGATAACGTTTCATTGTACATGGAACATTTCAACAACCCCCGAGAGAAGACAAACATTCAAATACACACACAAAAAAAGGAACTGGCTTTGAACCACAGCCAACCAAACCTACACATCGCCTAATGAAAATGACTGGATTACACGCACGCGCACACCTAGTGGTAACATTGTGTTGATGATATTCAAATAAAACCTTTAATTATAACCACACAGTGCTAAATTAACCAAATGCATCAGCCTTTCACACTAAGACACAGAATACTCTCTCGCTCAACTTTATTCTCCCCATGCTGTGAGATTCAATCTTCTCGTTAGATGACATGCAGTGAGGCTCTTTGTTATGGGGTATTTTCCTCCTATCCTGTGATTTCACTTGCTCTTAACCTAATTTCAATGTGGAGAGAAGAGAGGAGGGGAGGCTGTGTACCAGCACCAGATGTCTCTTGTGTTGTGGACACAGGAGAATTATTGCTCAGAGCCTCTAAATGAGATATTACATGCAAGTACATGTATGTATGTGTTGCGTGTGGTGGTGCATGTGAGGACTTGACATGAAATTACCATTACATTGCTTATTTCTTTAAAAAAGTGCTTAAAAACAAAAAGAGCATAGAAAAGGAGCAGGGGGTTTGCACGTGTCTGCTGATCCTTAGGATCTTGTTGTGATAATGATATTATCACGCAGATGTAGAGGGCCTCTCCCTAAGGACGGACTGTGGTTGTGTTCACTGGTCAACAGATGGGAATCATTGTTATACATGCACGCGCGCAGTTGCCACACAGCCACATAACCACACAAATACAGTGAACACAGACAAGCGAACAAAAACAAAAAAAAAATACAAATCCGAAAAGGGCTCCAGGATGTATTATGAACCTACCCATGACACCACACGTCCATTAAAACAGGGCAGCTTAGCGTTGTCATCAGATATTTCCTCCTTTACCACCCTGAAAAGAGAACAAAGCTCTGTTTCAGTAAACCTTTACCAACACAAAAGCACTTTCAGGGCAATAAACATGAGGCTGCAGTTAGAGGCAATGGAGGTGGGCAATACTTCCACCAGGCAGGACGGACCGCGACAACTGGGACAACCAATGCTGATTTAAAAGTGCACTTACTACACTATTTTTACACACTCTCAGCCAGAGATATACAATATTGCCTATAGAAAATGTCAGTGCTGATTACCATGTAATGACAGCAGGTCAACAATCCAAATGTATTCCTTAAACATTTCTGCAAAGAGTCTATACATCAAAGGCTGCAAAAAGGAAAGCTCGTGGCTCTAAAATTAACAACAGGCATGTAAAGATTTCCTGTGCAGACCTGTATGTTTTTTACCAACTCAAACATGTGAATTTTCAGAAAACCTTCCCAGTCAACCAATCTTCAACAGACTGCTTTCTTGCAAGAATCCGATGTCAGATGGTACCTCAACTGCACCTTGTCACACAGCCCAGACATATCAACCTCAGACTACTGGTGATGACAAGATTATCGGTGCCTTTCGGAGAAGGGAGATTAGTGATGGTCAGGGAGACTCTCTTTAAAAGGGTCTTGGTAAATATGGACACCGGTTTCTATTCCAGTGTGACAGGTTGCACAATCTATACCACAGCTTGGAGTAAAGTTTTGAAATAGTTCATTTACAGAATATACCTTCACAACACGAACAGCTGTGGGTCTTTTCAAAACATGTCTTTCCCACTTGCAAATGTTAAGAACTTGTTGCCCCACCCTAGTTTGAGTTTTGCCAAAAACAACTTAGGAAACCTGGCTGAAACGGGGTTTCTTTAAGTACATTTCCCCCCCCTTATTTCACTCCGTAGAGGACACTGTCTGGAGGACCATAAAACATCTACTTTTCCAGCCATTTTAACACAAAAGGACATGCTCATAAAGCTGCCAGAGTGATGAACAGGGCATTCCTGTGTCCAACTCTGCATTCCTCGGGCTAACAGACAACAGCAGCAGGGGCCTGCTGGACTCACTGGCTCACTGAAACTGGTTTACACTCTGACATTAGCCTGTTAGCAGAAACTACCATACATTAGCCAGCAACTGACACTGCAACTGTTTATAATCAGTGTTGTCAACTACCCCTGTTCATACTTCATCTAAACTAAGTTAATAAAATGTCATTCAGGACCTTCGCTAGCGTCCGTGAAACTGACAAAGACCATACTTGGTCAGACAAAGTCAAGGCACAGGACGCATAAGCTCGCCACACAGGCAATGTAAACAAACGGGGTCGGGACGCTAAACAGACCTGCTAACGCCGCGAGCTCGTCGCTAGCAGCTAACAAAGGAACTGCAACGGCAGTAGCTAGCTAATGATCGACAGCAGGGCAACGATAAAACCGATGACAAGCCAGCTGGGTGAGGTAACAACTAGGTTAGGTTACCGTTAATGTGGCTGCACTAACGTAGAGAAAAGCCAGGAGTGTTATGCCGATTCCACGTCAAACACAATAAACCTTTTAACAGTTACCCGAAGTCATCGTCCATAGATTTGAAGAAGAATTTGTAGTTTGGTTTCTTGAGGACATTTTTGAAGTCTGCCAGAGTGACTTTGTCGGCCGGCACCGACAGTTTCACCAGATACGGCGTCTCCTGGTCGTCGAGGTGGTAGATAATTTTGGTCTCCCCCATCTCGGACTGCGGCTAAGGCGAGGCAGGCAGGGTGCATCAAGCCGAGGGCCTGGCAGGCTCCCTCTCGGGCCCCGACTCCCCGTGGCGCTGGCGGCGGCGGTGCCGTGGTCCTCCCGGCTCGCCCTGGCTGACCGACACGCTGCGTAGTCCTGGTTCTCTCGCTTCTACGCCAGCTCGCTAACGTCACGCCTGTCTATAAAAAAAAGCACCTTGCTCCTCCACAAAGCGTCCTAACACCGTTAGAAGATTGAACCGCGTTAGTTCCCGTTTGTATCAAACTTTCAATATCCCGCTGAAAGCTTTGAAATAACCGAAAAACACTTTGAAAACGCAGGAAAGATAAACAATCTCTGAAGGGCCGGTTTACTCTTCTCGCTAGCGGCCAAGCTCGGTACTTTGTTGCACACGAAACTGCACAGAATCGTCCAAGCCTGTCTCGGAGGGGCGCCCCCCACAGGAGAGGAGGAGAGTGACAGCTTTCCTGGCACAATACTCCTGCTGCAGTGCATGAGTCACCAGGGGCGGTCATACAGACAAGGACATTAGGCCCCTGCAGCCAGAGGGGCCACTCACATCAGAGACAGAAAATCAGATGATGTGGGAATAATGGCTCAGAGACGTTCTCATTTGAAACTCGAAACTTTGACCTGGTGGTGATGTTTGAGGAAACGTCACTAGGTCATCAAAATCATCCTTTCTTCTAAATATACTATGGTCAAGAGAGGGCCTCAGCCCATCATGCATTGGGAAAAAAATCACAGAGTTTAGTCCTTGTAGGATTTTTTGGGTTGGGCGTCCTTGGTATTTAAATAAATCTAAATTATTATTCGTAGTAATAGCATCTTAGCAGTAACTGACAAGAAAAACATAAATGCCCTTGTGCATTTTAAGAAGCAACTTATTGTAAACTCAGGTCTCTGTAGGCTGACATCTCACTCAGTCTAATTTTTTTATTAGTGTATGGATTTTGGCGACCTCTCTTAATCCCTATCCACCCAACCTGAGCAGAGGTCTAATCAGCCAGAGTAAGTGAAAACATCTGCATTCGTGTCTGGTTGATGTTAAAAGGCGAAGTCTTTTCAAGCGCATTTGTCTTTAAGCTTGCCCCCTCCCCCCCAGTATGAAACACTCTCAAGTCAAATGTGAATATGTACAGCAACCGAAGTTTATTGGACTGAATGAACTTTTGATTTGCCATTACAGACAACACAAAGCAAAGAGTAAATATCAAGATACTGCTCCCTGGACAGTTAGTGAACGTTCCTCAAACTATCAATGAATGGTGTACAAAATGGAAAGTCTGAAATAGACATGATCGGTCTACTTTTCTTTTCCGTCCCCAGAAGTCGGACATGACAATATAATATTTTTACGTACAAATACAAAAAAATGGGGAAAGGGGGTTTGGTCTCTCTCTCTCTCTTTTTTTAAATAAGCTCTGAAGAGTGCCGGGGAGCAGAGTGGTCAGGCAGGTCTCAATCATCTAGAAAGTCATCGTCGAGGTTGACGTCTGAGGTGTCGATGTCATCCAGCTCCATGTTGTCCAGGTCCACTTCTAGCTCCTCCAGAGTCTACGTAAAGACGTCACACAAAAGAAAAAAAAATCGTTTTTACAAGGAGAATTACTATTCTCTTAAATGTTCCAAATATTTATATTGTATCTTTGAATCATGTTTCTTTTTAGATTTTATGTGAACCACTTGGAATTTTATTTGTTATATGAATTGTGACATATAAATTAAAGTTAAGACATCAAAAGCACAACCGACTGAGAAGATTTCCTTCCAGTCTTAATCAAGAATGCTACAAAATGGCAGGTCAATCAAACAATGATTGTTAACAATAATTGATTGTTAATTATTCGGCCTGAGTATCAGCAACCATGTTATGATCAATAAGAATCATGTATATTGTTTTCATGGTGAGAAGAAATACTATGATCAAAAGATAAAGACAGAGCAAAGACAAGTCCAACCTTATCTTTTTGCGACTGTGAGAATTCAGGGATTTCTTCTTTCTTCTCCACTGCTGCAGGAGCAGCAGGTTCAGGCTGCAAAGACGCCACAGCTGCAGCTGACTCCTCACTATCCTGTGTCTGCCAAAAAGTGAGTGAAATAAAGTTTGAATATTACTGAGCATTGTTTCCTCTAGTTTTTATTGAACATTCTGTAACGTTTTACAGATTACGGAAGGGGCACAGGGTTAACAAAGCATGTGAGGTCCGGTGCGACTGCAAATGTATGTAATCAGGTTACTATTAGATAATAGTTGGCTCAACAGAAAATGTTGGATGCTGCAGACAAACCTTGGAGAAAGGAGGAATGAAGGTTCCTTTGGGCTCGTAACCCTGAGCCTCCTCAAGAATATTCCTGTCTTCATTGAGCTGAAAAATGTTGGGAGTTTGTTAAAATACAGGGGCGGGGATTGAGATACGACAATAGAAATGTTGGCTGCACACAACACAACTCACCGTGACAAGAGGGTAATCTTTGGCAGGCCTAGTGGTGCCCAAGCAGGTCTCTCGGAGGTAATGCTCAGCTGCAAAGGCTTCTTTCAGCCCGGGGAACAGATTCTCATACTCTGTGGGGTCTGCTAGGGACTCGGCTGCCTGCAATGAAGATTCAGTAAAATCTGTCATGGTCAAGAAAAAATATCCACATATTCAAACTCTTTCATTCTCTTTTAAAAAAGGAAAAATCTACAATTGATAAAAAGCTAATTTTTGGGCCAAACCCCCCCAGAGTTGGCTTAAAACTCTTAAAAAAAAATCAATATTGTTTCTAATAAACAATAATCCTGATAAGAGAACGGACCTTCTGGTTGACCTTAGCCAGGTTCTCCCTCCACAATTTGACCACACGGGACACCTGACTGGGCAGGTAGGTGCGAGCCAGGAAGGCAGCTTCAGGTAGTCTGTTTGTCCTGATCAGAAGCTCCAAACACTGATCCAGTCTGTGGAGAAAAGAACATATGTAGAACAGTTACACAGGTTGCTACATAATCCATGTGATCAATACATACTATATCTATTTGTCCACAGGTGCCACCACCTTTCAGTCTCATACTGGTACTCACTTCCCCTGCAGGAAGTAGGTCATGAAGGCCACATTGTTCTTGCCGTCCCTTTCTGCCCCCTCAGCCAGCTTGCCCACCATAGTGGCGTTACCGGAGGCTGTGGCAAGGAGGAGCAGGCCACCGTAATCCTGGGCGTGGTGCAGGCACTCCTGGGCCAGGCCGAATTGGCACTTACTGATAGCCAGCTCCGCCAACTGCTTCCACTTCTGCTCCGACTGCAGGGGTTAGAATGACAAATGACTAGAAATGTACCGTGAGCCTTTGTGAATTCTCTTGCAATGTTTTAAGAAAGGGAAAAGATGTCATATGCTATAGAGTTTGCCTCAAAAGCCAACTAGTATGCTCTTACCTCTGCCTCCACAGCCAGCTGGTAGGCGATTTTCAACTCTCCCAGCTGCAACGCCAGCTCAAACCTGTGTTCTGGGTCTGTGGACACAGCCAGAGCCTGCTGCTTGAAACCCTGAAGAGGCAAAGAAACAAAACTCATCAGCGTGCTCCAAGCACAAAGTGTACACCCCTTTAGAATGAATTCATTCGTTATCAATTAGAATATCATCTGGTACTGATGGTGCCCCTGCATGATGCTATCATACTATTCTGGTGATGACAGAGCAACTTTACGCTTCAGTTTCAAGTCCAATCCCTTATCAAGCTGGGTACAAAAATACTGCAGCTTTTCTGTTTTTTAAGTTGAATTAAACTGCCAGATGGCAACTACTGCATTTCCTTACCTGTTTCTCGAGGAAATGGGCCACCCTGGTCCGCTGCTCTTTAGGAATTGTGGGTAGGACCTTGTCAGCCATTCCAAAGTCCCTCCTCATTACGGCGGTCTGGTACTCCAGGACGGAGACCAGCAGGGAGTAGCTGACAATGTTGAGCTCCTTGTCTCCCAGGTACAGACGGTCATCTTTTGGTATGTAACCCAGCAGGTACATGGTTCTGCAGGGAGAGAAGGCAGTAGGTATAAAAGATGCAGAATCTCTCACAGCAATCACAGAGCTATATAACTGTATTATTATTATTGTCATAATGTTTATAAGTTTCCTGAGAGATATAAATAAATATCTTTAAATATACCATATACCCTCTTAAATTCAAGCTAAACCTGTATTAATACCTGTCCAGGTGAGCAATAGTGACGATCTCTCCTCCTACATAGTAGTTGAGTCTGTTCACAGAGCTGGTGTAGATGAAGCAGTCTCCTACCCAGAGCCCAGTCTTCACAATCTCCTGGATCTCTCCCTGGACCTGGACATAAAACAAGGACACAACGGTGATAAATGTCAGGTATAGTTTTAAAGTGAAGGAAACACTGCTCCATTCTAAGTATAAAGCCTTAAGTAGCTGTGGAAGAGCAGTATTTTTGGCACTGAAATTAAAAAAAATTTGAAATAAAAATCCACTCCTAACAGGGGATGTGTATGCATCCACATCCACACACCCACCTCGAAGGCATCTTCAATACCATCCTCGGTCACTCCTTCATTGTTCTCTTGAGAGGCAGCTACTTTATCTGACATATAACGCAGAATGAAGAAGGACTCCTCTGTAGCGATGCAGACCAGTTCACCAGAGTCTGACCAGAAGATCTGAACAAATGATGAAAAAGGGTGAAGGAGAGAATGAGACAAAAATAGAGAGTTGCTAAAATTACTGGACCAAAGCCTCTGGCAGTCCTTTAATAAATGACTCACATACAGATCAAGATATAGAAGCACCAAACTCCTTTGTGGCTACTTCATTGCAAAAAAATGTGTAGGACAAAAGGAATTGGTAAAAATTGGCAGAGACTGAGTATATGTCATACGGAGGCCAGGAGCTAACACGAAAACGAAAGGTAAGTCAGTCTTACGTGTTTGGGCTGGATCTCGATCCGGCGGATCAGCTCTGTGTTCTCCCAGTCATAAAACGCCAGGCCATTCACTGACCTCACCCCAAGCAAGAAACCTCCATAGATCCCTGCAGGAAAGAAGGGGAACACATCCCGCGAGGAAGACAGTGGGATCTATTTCACTTCCAAAACCACAAGTCTACTATACAACAATGTTCACGTTACCTTCAGCTCCAAAGTCAGGCTTAAAAGATTTCTTTTCCTTGAAATTTTTGAAGATTTTAACGGTACTGCTGCTTTCTCTGATGGCATATCTGTTATTAAAAAGAAGAGTGTAGCAGTTAACTCGCTGGTACAGAGCAGGGAAGTATCTCACCTATATTGAACCTCTCGTTTCAAACAGCATACTTACTCAGATGAGTCATGTGCCCAGACAAACTCCTGCGCTGAGCCGAAGCTCTTGTTCCTCAAAGCCATTGCAGTATAGATGATATACTCTCCATCGCCGCACACCACAACAAACCTGGTGCACACAAAAACGAGTGTGTAAATTCACCTCTAATCACGGTACAAAGAGTCAAAGGGCCTGGGATAAGTATACGCATACCTTCCATTAGGGTTATGCTGGATGGTTTGAGGGTAAATCTCACAGCTGCCCATGTCTTTGACAGCCAATGGCAGCCTCTCTCCGTCCTTGATCTCAGCGTCACCCATGGCCTTCAGGTTGGCTTGCTGTACCTCACTGTGTTTAGCCCAGATGATTTTTCCATTAGTGTCCATGGACATGGCCGGCTCCTCCCGACCTACCTACACGGCAGAGGGAGACGGGAAGAGAAAGAAAAAAACATTTTAGTTTTGGATAACGAGTTTCTTTACAATACGAACAATCTTTTAAGAATGACTCTTCCTTCCGCTCACCTTTATAATGATGCTGCCTTCGTCGTAGCCCAGAGCCACATTGTTGGAGCCCCTGAGGCCGCACACACACCACACCCTCTCCATGCCATAGTTCAGAGTGCTCTCCAGGCGGTAAGTGCTTGAGTGCCAGATCCGCACCGTACCTACAGAGGGAGGAGGTAACGTTGCATAAAGCAATGATCACTGAGGCCATGAGATGAGATGCATTCTGGGGGTGTTTGTGTAAAGGGGCGAGGAAGAGTGGGATGCCTGCTCACCATCCTCTGATCCAGTGATGATGATGGGGAGCTCTGGGTGGAAGCTGACACAAGAGACGTTCTGGGCGTGGCCCTCCAGAGTCTGAACACAGGTCTTGTTCTACAACACATACAGGGAGACAGTAGAAACCTTTATATATAGACGCAAAGCTAAAGGATGCTCACCAAAAGGATGCAGTTCAATGAGGAACATTCTTTTTAGACCAAAGCTATAATCTTTGACTTTTTATTACACATAATGTAACAAAAGACTATCTATCAGCAGGAAATTAGCTTGTGCACTGCTTAAGTGCTCATTAGTTCCATGGTTGGTGTTGTGTGGCTTTTCTCACATTCCCATGAAGGAAGTGAACGAGAAGTTTTCTAACCTGGTAGTCCCAGATCTTGACTTGGCGGTCATCAGCCCCTGATATGAGGTAGGGCTTGTCCCCTCCACTGTAGTAGTCAATACAATTGACTCCTTTCTCGTGACCTTCCAAAGTGAAATTGGGAGACGAAGAGCCTAGCTGCCAAACCTGGAATAGGACATGACAGAGAATCACTGTACTTCAGATACCTTTAACTATATATGGGTAAGGTAAGACTGAGTCATTAAAGAAGCTGCTGTATGATCTGGGTGTCCTACAACACTCCCCCAATGACAAGATAAAATTAAAAGCGCCAACAGCAAGCGGTCTCTACCTTAATAGTCCTGTCCAGGGAGGCACTGGCAAATTGGTTGTTGTCCTTGGGGTTGATGACAATCTGCATGACATAGTGAGTGTGACCCTCAAACACCTGGCTGCACGACCACTTCTTCTCCCAGTCCCATAGCTTGATCAACATGTCATCTGCACAGACATGGAAACACATTCATGCAAGTGTGCGCACACAAAGAAACCACATACATTTGAGGACACCTTTGAGTTGTGCGATGAATACAATAAAACAGGCTAGCGTGCTACAGATCAAATCAACATTGAGATTACGAGCGCACCACTGCTGGTGAGGATGTAGGGCTGAGTCGGATGGACAGCGATGCAACGGATGTAGTCAGAGTGGGCCTCAAACATGTGGACTCGCTCCAAGGTGTTGTAGTTGAACACACGGATCTGCATGTCATCCTGAGGAGGGAGGAAAAAAAAACCATTAGCATTTGTAAACAGTATGTATAGCAAGATAATCAACTCCTCGAATACTTGTAAAGCCTACATACAAACATCATATGCTATCACTGCTTAAATTAATCACATTTAAGCACATACTTTCTTTACATTACTAGTTTGTAAAACTGCTGGTGTTATGGATGACACAAACAATGGATGCGACTCACCGCTCCAGTGATGACCCAGTTCTTCCTTGCCACAAACTTAGAAGCTCTGACAGGGAGGTCACATACTTCAAAAGTCTTGACCAGAGTCTGGAAGAAAAAAAAAAAGAACATTGCTCACTCAGTTAGGACTCAAGTCAAGTGATGTGTTTGTCAAGCTAGCCTTTGAGGATAAAGTAACATATTGTCTTTCCATATTGTGAAGTGCCACGGCCCACTGGTTTGCGATCGCACCTGTGTTTCGTGGTTCCACACACAGACGCTGCCGTTGTACAGACTGGCCAGCATCCATGGCTCCGTTGGGTGAAGGTCCACACTCTTCACTCGGTCGGACCTGGCTGTCAGCCTCCGCTTGATGTCCAGCCTCAGAGGCTGAAAAGACAGAAGACATCAGTGTTTTTTCCTACGCTGTTCAAACTCTCAACGAGTAGCTTGATATGGGCATTCAATGTTTTGGCAAAACGTCTGTAGCGTAAACGTAAAGACCCGGAATAGCAGGACAGGTAACGTTAGTCAAGGCAAAGTAACAACCGTTAGCATGCTAACATTGAGCCTAACACATTTAAATTATTCCAATAATCCTATATTTATACACCATACTAATTCATTAGACAGCTGTCTCAAAGCAACTGTAA
This sequence comes from Coreoperca whiteheadi, assembly GCA_011952105.1. Taxonomy (NCBI): domain Eukaryota; kingdom Metazoa; phylum Chordata; class Actinopteri; order Centrarchiformes; family Sinipercidae; genus Coreoperca; species Coreoperca whiteheadi. Next base: position 11,222,654 of record CM022487.1, on the reverse strand, counting down.
GCAAATATAAAGCTTACACACAGTCAAGGTTAGAAATATTTATAGCCACTAGCTACAAGCTCTTAAGCTAGTTAGCCGCTAAGCTATTTACAAGACTGCATTATTATTTGAGTTTCACGGTCCTTTTAAAAATAAATCACATGAATCGGATGACACGTGCAAAAACAAAATATGCTGGGAACTCTTTAAACTCTTTTTAAAAGCCTCTTACCATGTTTTATCCCCGTGTTGTTGCAATAGGATCAGATAAATGTGTGGCGAACGCTTGTTGCGAGTTCAGTGAACGGAGCTGTGGACACTGACGTGGAAGTTCCTGAAACTTAATCTCGCGTGAGTTGCGCTCTGGAAGTGGTGACGTGACGTGAAGCTCGGTCCGCTGTGAGCGCGACAGTCGATGGGTTGCCACGGTGACAGGACATCTGCTCAGTTTGTTGTCATTGACTGTCCATGGTTGTATGACAAATTGAGATGTCATTATACCAATATATTTTCAGGTTACTAATTAGATGTATTTTGTACTTGTTTGACATTTAGCAGTGAACAAAACCTTGGTGCGAAGCCCATTAAAACACATCATGAAATGAGTGTTCAGCATTTTGTCATTTTAGTTAACTGAACATATTGTTGCGCTTTTTCAAATTCATCGTCACTGAGTTGATTGAATTCAATTCCTAACACTATAGAGGTGATCGGGGGCCCTGGGAAGATGACATGTTCTTTTTACTTTTTCTCATTGTAGCAATGTGTACAAACATATCTTGTTATACTGAGAAAAGTTTCTTGTTAGCATAAAATAAGTTGGTTTGTTAATAATGAGTAAGGTTTCATTGTAACATAAAAGAAAAATGTTGCTCCAACATTAGAAACATCCCCTATAACGAGATAGTAAGCTGACACACAACCAAAAACTCAACATACACATGCATTGATTATATTATTATGTATACATATTATTATTGAGTTGTAGTATCATCAGTAGCATCAACTTTTCGAGACACAGAAAGTTACGCACTATTTAAATTTGGTAGAAGCTATTTTGGCTTACTCATGTAATATGAACAGAGTTCAAAGGTGTCATTTTTAGATCCACTGATGTTATTGTAATATTATTAGATGTCTCGTCTCACTTGCAAGATACTACCATATTTTTCCAGCAGATGGCGCTTTAAGCATTGGTTTATAAAAAAGCCCACTTGAGTAAGATGTGTTTAATGCAATGTGTAACCAATAAAACAATGTGAAAATTATAACTCTTCTAAAGGTCAGTTCATTAGTCTGCAGTATGTGACTAGACTACACATGCAAGCTGTTACACTAAGAAGTATGTTAGGCTATGATAATTACAAGTGTTTTAGAATGAAAACTGATTAGTTGGACTTTGATATTAGCTTTCCAGCAGCCACCTTGTGTAAGATAATACTATAAATCCCTTCTGTCAAATACCTTCACTCTTTCTGATGTTAGACCTGCTGTAAACGCCCAAACTTAAAGTTGATTCATAATAGTTTGTCTCTATTTATATACAGGACAATATGTTGTCTGAATAGCACCTTTATTTATTTCGTTCATCAGTTTAGGAAAACATGTTATTAAGGAGTAAACAAAGACCTTCTTAACTTAGTAAATGAAAACAAAAACAGATACTTTGCTTTTTATTCTTTTCTCTTGAACGCCTGAAGACAAATTACATCTTCACAAGTCAGCTCCTGTGAGAGGAATTTGAATCTGTTAATATCATTTAGCAGGAGGATAATTAAAATGAAAGTAATAACTCTCCTTACCATACTTGACAATCACATTCTGCTGTGCAGTACAGCCCACTAATCCAACACATTCCCCATGTTCTGGTTTAAATCTTTCACAAAAATCGAATAATCCTGACAGATACCGTCAACCCACCAGGTAGAGTTGATCTCCTTCGATCCAGTGTTTCCAGCCACGGTTGGCCTTCTCTCCTTTCTGAGTGCACACCAGTTTGTCCCCCTCCCAGGTCACCAGGGTCTACAAGACAGCATATAGTGCATTCATTAAATAGTGAAATTCATAACTCAGTAATGTATTTTTGACTTGACATTGCGGTAAGGAATTTCCTCTACAAATAAGCCTTCTCTAACCTGAAGGTTATAGCTGCCACGAAGACTCACCATTTCAGGATTGCTTTCATGTTGATCTGTAATTAGCACTGAATGAAACCAGCTTTTAGTGGAGACCAATTATATTTGCTCTTCTTTTGGCATACAAATGTACCAAATGTATCAGTCAGTGTGTCTCTGTGGAGTCTCAGAAGTGAAAATTGTCACAAATAAGCCCTGATGTCTATCAATAAATTTCAAACCTATATTGTAATGAACTGAACTGTAAAAATGCAATGCTTTGATTTTTTCCATTACCTCCAGTTATTTCATGAATTCAGTTAAGAAGTGAATCTATTTTACTGTCACAACAACTTTTCCTATATTTCTTGTGGTTGGATAATGAAAAGGTTATGGCTATAAATGCCTGTGGGTACCTGATGCACCACTGGCAAGTCATTTTGTCATGGGATGTCAGTGATGTTATGAAAGGCTGAAGAAGTAAACAAGATATTTTGGCCTCCTGTTCCTCTGACTTCTTTTTCAAATGTCTTCCTTCCGTTGACATTCAATGTAATAGTGCATCACTGCTAATCTCTGTTAATGTTTTCTCATCGGCACACTACGTTGGTTGCATCTGTTTTCAGCACTGATACCACAGATCAATCTTTGCCCTGGGCACACTTAGATGACACTGTTCTCATTATTATACAAGCAGCAAGGAAAATGGGAAATATCGACTCATCGGATAAACTGTCACTGACTCTTGTCCCTTCAAGGACAGCATATATGAGAGGTCAACCCACCTTGACATTTCTGTTGTCTAGTCCCTTAGTGTACTCATCAAACTCAACCCCTACAGTGAAGGCGAGCTCATAATTCCTTAATGTGCTCAATGTTTTGAAGTCAAATTTGTCTCCATCTTGGGCTACCACTTTGGTCTGAGACAGGGAGATGGCAATTTTCCTTGTAGCAAAGTCAATATCTAGGGCAAGAAAAGAGAAACTAGATTATACAATCTTTTCCGAGCAGCCCGATCGTAGTACACCAATTATATTTTTACAGGAATAGGTGAGGTAATGTGGAGCGTTTCAATCACTCCTATGTTTAAAAGTATTTTTAATCTTTTTGTGAGAGATTAGGTCTGGATTTCTGTCGATGATCGAAAAAATAATGTTAAAATATTAGTTGTTGTATACTCAAGAATCTGTGGCAAAATAACTGCCTTAGAAAAACCTTTTGGCATTAGCTCCGGATTAGATCGAACAGTAACACAAGGACAGAAACAGACTTAACAGAAATATTGAGAGAGCATGAAATTGGATGATTTTGTTACTTGTGCAGCTTGTCCAACCTGTCACATTACCCTGTAACACTACCTTAACATGCAACTAAGGCATCTCAGACCAGAGTTAAACCCACCAAAATTCAAAGTTTCTTACTTAGCACTTTCAAATAATCCTCAAATTTCTCACTGGTTTCCAGTACCCATTTCCCATTGAAGTCTGCAGGCATGGTGGCAGCAGGTCACAGGTCTGTCGTGTGTAGACTTTAGACAGTGTAAGGAGGGGGAAGGTGCAGGGTGGCCTCCTGCTTTTATTTGAGTCAGGGGCCATGAGGGCAGAATACTATTGATAAGTGAGTTTATAGCTTGATGGTGATTGGCAGGGGCAGTTGTTTTGGAGGGGGAGGAGGAAGACTCACCCTTTTGTATTAGTCTTTACATGGTCATTGGGGAAGGTTGCGTAGGGCATATGTGAGGGTGCACACACATATGCACACACACGACTCATGCGTTCTCTCACACGCACCTTTACACATATACACATGCAGACACAGCGACTACGGTGATGGGCAGTGTACAATGTACTGACAGAAGAAGCTATTTTGTAACATCTTTATTTGCTCATTTTCTGTGGCAAGCTCAAATACTAAACCAGAATACCTGAACTTTGAGCATAAAGGTTAATAAAGTTTAACTGGTGGCTGTGGCTTGGTGGCAGAGTGGTCGTCCACCAATCAGAAGGTTGGCGATTCAATGCCAGGCTTCCCCCAGCCATGTGTCGAAATATCCTTGAGCAAGATACTGAACCCCAAAATTGCTCCCGATGCTGTGCCTTTGGTATGTGAGTGTGTAAGTCGCTTTGGATAAAAGGGTCTGCTAAATGTAAATGTAACTGGTCTTGCAATAATAAATCAATGCTGAGAATAATAATTTCTACCTACTCAAAAAGTCCAGTTTACTAGTTTAAAATGATCTACTTCTTCTCCATAATTTGATACTATTTATTCTGCTATAGCCCTTTAATGTGTAGACACTCAGTTACCTTTCTATATGGTAGTTTGCATTGTTAGTGGCGGGGTCTGCCATTCCCACACTGGATTCAAATGAAGTACACACGCACAAGGGATTCACAGGAAACTGTGCATGTAACTGCTCAAAGCACATTTCCTTCTCCCAGTGATCGATTAGCAGGTAATTTCTAATGGATCTCTGGGACTTGCATTATTAAAATGTTCTGAGCATTCCCATGCCACAGGTGTCGCCAAATCAACCAGGACTAAAATCTTAAGGATTACAACTTTAACCACTGGAGAGACAAGATGTCTACTACTTCCCTCAAAAGTCCATTGTCAGTGTACAGTATATGTGCTGGAGGTTTCAACCTTCCATATCACAATTTTGTATGTTGTATATTGAACCATGATTGGCTTGCAAGCTAGCTGTGATGTTACAAAATCATGCATACATGTCTTAAACTCAGATTTAAGGCTGAGCAAAGAAACTTTCCCACTTCAGCTGATGAATGTGAAAACAGCCTTCTAGTGTGAAACTCTGCACATACATCATTCTGCACAGTGAAGGTCACACAACCAGGTGAAGTAACAATTAGAAAAACCCATTTCTGAGCAGAAGGGGGGGATTTAAATCCAAGCAAAAATCCTCTTCCTGTATTGAACATGAGAGTTGAGTAACAACCTATGCACTTAGTGGAAACGCTTTGTTGATAATAAATGCAAACGCCGAATTTACTCTGGCGCCAGACTCTGTTTCGACTCCTCCCTGGGAGCAGATTTTTTTTTAACCAGCCAACGCAAGATCAGGCAGAGATCAATAACAACCCCCTGGGGAGCCATAAATAAACAGAGCCTGCAGGTAGACGCCAGGGTGGTGGCGGGGTGTGAATACACAAGAAGCAGCAGGAGGCAGAACAGCAGGGCGAGCAGCAGCAGCAGCAGCAAAGAATGAGCAAGTGAGTTGGCTGTCTATTGAGACTGCCCAATTGGTAATGGCAAAGCACAAAGTGAGCTGACAGATTAGCTGATTCACAGCACAGCGTGGTTCAAGTTGTCTGGCTGAAGCTCCGCAGGCTTCACTACGCTCACTGAAATTCTCAATTTGAGGCCCTCAGATTCCCCCGTGCATGTCTGGAGAGGCCTTATCAGATAGAAGGAGCTTCGAACACCTGATCTGTTGGCCTGTGAAACCTCAGTAAATCACATTTCAATGGTTTGTCTGTCGTATGACTAAACTGCCAAACAAAACATTTCCTTTCCAAGTCTGATTAACAAAAAAAAAAGATAAAATGGCACGTTGAACCACTCAGAAAAAGACAAATGAAATTCTTGAGCACTGTTAACTTTATTGATTGATTCATTTTACTATCAATGGCGGAGTCCCAAAGGAATTGGGAGGCATAAATACACAGTGGAGACTAAGCATCAATAGCAAAGGAGTTTACCGCCTTCAACACACTCAAATCTTCATCTTTGTCCAGTTCTTAAACTTAATTTATTGTATTATTGTTCTCTTTGCTTCACTGCGCCCATTACCGTCCCACTGGTCTTTTCAGCACATTGCATTATCAGGGCTCACCCATCAGATGAGCTACACCTACAGCATCGGTACGCATGCGACCAACACATCTAAAACTTGTTAATCAAAAGAGCACCCACCCTGAGACAGATAGACAGTATTGCATTTTGTGAAGTTACACAATACACACGCCGACCCGCCCTTTACTGTACTGTGTATGAATTGGCTTTGGCAGCGAAAGGCAACAGTCTTGACGGAATCACCAAATGTGATGGTTGACAAAAATAGTAATTTGTGTGGGAAAAATACATAAATGATCAGTAGATGGAGCTATGTAGAGATGTATGAATGGATCAAAAGGGAAGTTGGATGGTATGTCAGAGGCATGGGAGCCGGAGGCACCGTCTCATTCAACAAGAGCCAGCTTAGGTCTTCTTGAAGACCTGCTTGCAAACAACTCCTGCAGCTCGCAGCTCCTGCAGAGAACAAAAGACAATTTTAAGTTTTCAGAATGACCTAAACAGACACACAACATCATTTGCACTAACGGCAATGACCAAGAGGAGCACAACAGGACCATAAGCCCTACTCGCTTCCGTAAAAAGTTGTCTTTCAAAGCATCAGTAACTATGGGTGGGAGGAGCTGAGGATGGGTTAATTATTAGCAAAGGATGCAAGGAAACATTGAATGTTTTCCAACAGTTCTCTAGTAAACCTTCTGGCATTCGCCTTGCACAGTATTTCCAGCCACCAGAGGCCACTGTTGTTCTAGATTTAAACCCTCTTCCAGCTCTTGGGAACTTCCAACTAATAACTAATTTCATGGCTGCTGATTGAAAACATCTGTTGGCACCACTTAAACCAAATAATTTGGCAGATTATTTTTGCTTAGCTTTGATAGCAGTAATCAAAGAGAGGAAAATCTGATAATGCTGAGCTAATGAAAATGGTAATATCCTAGTCATTACTTTAAAGTCCTTTCACATGCTAATTCTTTCATTAAAGGCCACTCTGGGCCACAGTATGAATTTCACAAAGGAGATGTTTAAATGTTTTTTTTTTTTAATGAAGTCCTTCTAACTGACATTAGATTGGAAAAGTCGAGATAATAACATGGCAGAGGGTGATGGCGATATGTGCTGCATCACTGGAAGTCTCGTGATGACGAGATGAATGAGTAGCAGAATCTGGATGGCTTTTAATTTCACAATACAAACTAAAGTTTAATTTTGTTTTATCTTGTATCCATCTTTAGCTTTGATCTGAAGGGAACACTTGAGAATCAAAATATATGTCTGTCTTCTCTATTCTCCCCTTAAAACAGTAGTCTACCTTTAGAGGTAATTCCTCATGCCCAAAATAATGTGCTTTATTTGGCAGTACATTAGTTACATCCACATACTTCAAGACGTTCATATACAGTGTGCATGCACCTCACACAGTAAAATGTTACTAAAGCTGGAGCTAGTGGGCCAATTGACGAGTCACATATTAAAATATATGCACTGCACATACAGTTCTGGGAGGCATTTTGGATTTGGATTAAAATGCCCAAATTGCATACATTAATATTCATGGCAGGAGCTGATGTTTTCTCACCAGATGAAGCTCATCTCCGTCCACCCAGTGGGTCCAGCCTCTTCCTTCAATCTCTCCCTTCTGCACACACAGCAGCTTGTCTCCTTCCCAGGTGATGGTGGTCTGCATGAGGTCACGGGTCAGGGACAAAATGTGATTATATTATATTACAATCGAGGATCAACGCCGTGGATGCACATTTCCTCTCAAAAAAACCTACAGATTTAAACATATATATGTTGAGTGAGAGGCTCAGTCTTCCTCCACCCACCCCTATTAAAAATAATTCCTTTTATCAAATCTGCAATTTCTCTCAGCCATTTTATAGCTCATCTATACCCAGCATACAAAAAAAGGTTTTTCACGGGGGGCCACAGGTAAGCTTTGATCCTACTTAGTATTCAGGGACACAATCTGATTAAATAAACGTCTTGACTCTTGCCTCTCCATTCATCGACAATAGTGTGAAAAGTTTGAGGAAAGTTTTAAGTGGGTGGAAAGTTTTCTATAAATGGCTTAATCTCACCACAACATATGTTCATTATAGTCTGGTGGGGTGCCACCAAGAAAAGTCAGTTTAGACACCTACAGGTTTTGCACAGCAATGTAATTTAACTGTAGCATCTAAATATGAGGTTTAACAGGTTTCAAAAAGCTTCAAATGTAATGCACCATGTATATATTCATTAAAGTGTATTAAATCCACTCTGGGTACATTGGTCTAAATACTCGCCATGCATTTCCTGTCATCCACTCCAGACAGATCCTCCTCAAACTCTTTGCCCACATGGAAGTCCATGTTGTAGTTTTTGAAGGTGCTGAGGGTTTTGATGATTATGTGGTCGCCATCGTGGGTGATGTCCTTGTCGGGCTTCAACAAGGTGGCAATCTTCCTGATGGCAATATTTACGTCTGCAACAGGCCCCCAAGGAAGGTGGAAAATAAATAAGAAACAGGAGAGAAGGGCCATGAGAGGCAGGGCACTTTAGTGCATTCATACAGTTTCAGACACATAGGTGTACACATTTATAAAATTGTTAGATGCAGCAGTGTTTATGTGACATTTTTCAGTCCAGCTTGTTCATGTTGAGGTAAAGTGGAATATTTCTGTTGAGTTAAAATTAAAAAATTTTAAAGAATGTGCCTGGTATACTTGACAATAACTATAGTTATTACATAAAAGTAATTGGAACATATTAAGTATCGCAAAAAAATGGCATTTCTCTCATTATTGTACTAATACAATACGTAAGCAATATGTAACAAAAGATGGCTGCAATCTCGTTCTACTACAAGTCGAAATATTAGGATTTTAATAAATAGCAGAAGCTCATTTACAGTTTATAATGTCAACATTGATATTAAGAGCTCGAAATAAGTGATCTAATGATGATGTTTGCTTGCAGGTCTGTCTTCCACTACCCACTGCTACAAACTCACCAAGGGCCTTCAGGTACTCCTCGAAGTTATCGTTGGAAATCATTTTCCAATATCCGTTCAAGTCAACTGGCATGTTGGCTGTTTCTCTGCTGATTCCCTTACTCCCAGTGAATGAGTTGGTCCGCTGCGGACGGCTACTGGTGACCGAGTGCTGAACCAGCTGTCAAAAGCCTCAATTTGAACCAAACTCCCTTTAATCCGATTACCTGCTTTCATTTCTTTTATGGAAAATGTCGCTGGCACCTCCCACCTCCCTCCCTCAATGCTCACCACGCTTCCCCTACATATTGTGTGCTGGGAACATGCAGCATGCATAATGCAGAATACACTTGTGTGCTTTATGCTGGAGAATGCTTACTCCGTCTATGTGGGATTAGCATGGATACACTTGCTTTTGTAATTGACACAGGCGCACTTCTATGGAGTTCCACGTGCGGCAGACTTGGCCAGGTTCTGTTGTATACTTGAGTATTTCCATGTTATGCAACTTTATACTTCTACTCCACTACATCTCAGAAGCAAATATTGTGCTTTATACTGCACTACATTTATCTGACAGCTTTAGTTACCAGCTATTCAGATTACAGTTTTTCATTCCCTTCATGTCCAGTGAAAACCACATACCTCCATATTTGAATTGAATTTGAATGTTTCTGATAAATTGGAGGACTGAGGAAGCAGTTAAAATTAGCCCAAAATTAAACATCTACAGCAGTAGAATGCAGCATAAACATTAATGCAGCAGTAATATTAATCCAAAAACATCATATATAATAAAACAGTGAGGGACCTTTTTATTTTTTGGAGAATGAGTACTTTTGATACTTTAAGTACTTTAGCTGATAAGACTTTTACTTAAGAAAGAGTTTGATTGCAGGACTTTTACTTGTAGTGGAGTATTTTCACAGTATGATATTAGTACTTTTACTAAAGTAAAGGATCTGGACACTTCTTCCACCGCTGATTATTATAATCACGATGCAGGGCCATCAAGAATCAGCTTTATCGAAATCACACGAAGATCTATTAAAACACTGAGCAGCATGTGAATGTGGCTGAATGGAGCACGCAATGTAGATAATATGCAAAGTACAAAAGCAGAATCACCTGAACTTAAAATGATCCAACTGGAACAATTAAATGTAGCACAATAGGCCTGTCACATTCATTGTCTCGCTTAAATAACTCAATTAATTTAATAATCTCTCTTTTGGGCCAGCTGCAGCCAACCCACTGTCTAAATCCTTTACTGACTGGAACACACACACACACACACACACACACACAATCTTTCAAAGGATGCCAGTGAGTATCACCCACAGTGGCGCTTTCAGCCATTGGCCTCAGAGAGAAAACACCTCCTGTAGCTGAGCAACTGTCAGGATTATTTTAAATCCTTTGGTGGAAAAAATACAGGCCTCGCAGACACAGTGTGTGAATGATAATGGGGAAACTGAATAGATCCACAATGAATTGCTGTTGGGAGGGTGCAGCAGAGTAGAGACACCAACAATGATCTTCATATGAGAAGAAATTAAAAAACACGATATAGTTTACATTTTACAATTAAAAATGTTCGCATGGGGGCATCCTGATAGCCTATAGTGGTTAAGAAACATGCACATGGTGGGTATTCCATAGGCGTATTCTTGACAGCAGGCCTACAAACATGAATACATAAATAAATAAGGTTACAATATTTCTCCACTAGAATCACAAGGCTTTTAGCATTTAGACCTTCATGTTGGGCATTACAATGTACAGAAACTGTAACTGCTGATTGAATTGCAAAAATTACACCCCAAAGATTTCTCTTTTATGCTTTTGACCTTGTCTGCTCTCTGAAGCTCTTTAGTTCTTATTTTCTAATATATCTTAGTGTCAGACATTGAACGGCTCTCTCTGTTTTGATAAAGGCTGGTGACTGTGAAAACACCAAGGCCAACGATGGAAATAAGCCCAGGAATTTATCATTTTATCCCTGTCAAAGTCTGATACGTTGTAATGTTATAAATATTTTACAATGTTACCCTAGTAGTGTAATTTAGTATTTTACAAACTTTCTTTCTGATGTCTCAGGAGGTTGGATTTGGGTTGTTGGGGGGACTTGGACTCAGTATTTATGAAGTCCTGGTTACGGCCCCGAATGGTTTATGATTTTAACATTCAGACAAATACAAGAAAAAAACAACCAATCAGAAATAAACACTTTAAATATACAGGATTTGATTTTAATGTACCCATCTCTGCAATGATGTGCAATGTGTAAAACTACAAAGGATGAAAATATTTAGCAAACAAATGTTCATTCACACTGTGGCACAAAGATGAGGCTCAGTATTTGCAACATTTCATGTGTATGATTCAAAAGATACCACAGCACTGTGTAAATGCTTCCTACTGAAAACAAGTGATGCCTGGAAAACACAATTAGGCCAATTGGTGTTCCTTTGCATACATTTGCAGGTTGTGCCAACCTCTACCACACTGCAGTCGAGTGGAAGTTAACAGAGCTTCCAGTCCCTGAAGAGGAGCACTGATCTGTGAGTGAATTCACACTTCAAGGGGTCTCATGTTCAGCTCAACGCTGCAGCAGTCCATCTATCAGTCAGCCAGACTCTTCACTGGCTGTTGAGCCTGTTTGGTGAGCAGCCTCAGCACCGTGCCCTTATTTCTCCTCTCGCTGTCCTCCATGTAGAGGTTGTGCTGGTGAATATATTCTATCACAGAGTCTGGGATCAGGTATTTCACACTCCGAGCCCGTCTCAGAGCCCGGCGGACCTCGGTGGCGCTCGTCTCATTCCTCACCCATTCCCTCACCAGGAAAATGTTTTGATGGTGACGTGAGAGCGTGTCCGACTCGTGCACGGCTCGCTCGGGCTGAAGCCCCCCTCGACTGACGCAGACGAGGCCAAAATGCCCGGCCACCTCCTCCACATGGTCGTCGCGCCACAGGCCAGGGATCTTGAAAGTGTCGAGGAAATCGGCTCCACACAGGAGCTTCAACTGGGGACAGGGGCCTGAGGGAAGAGGTGGAATAAGATAGTGAAGAAGATGACTGCTTACTTCTTTGAATATTTACCATAAAAAGGATAAAACAATAAAACATGGAATGACTAATATGAGCGTCACATAGGCTACATAGAAATAGGTAGTGATGTCTGTCATTTTGAAGCTTCCTAAAGCTGAGTTGATGTACATTGAGGGGCCAGAGCGCCACATGATACCCATGATTAATAATTCTACTTTAAAATAGTTTATGATGATTGCTGATGTAAACGATGTGAATGTTTCATAAAAAATAACAAAGACCTTATTTCAAGTCAGACCCCTGAATTCGTTGTTTTTATCTTCAGACGGTATTCACTCATCAGTCACCTGTACAATTTAGATTTTCACCTTTCTGGGGTCTGGCATCACTTGTTTCCACGTCATTCATAGTTCAGTTCTCATTCTGTGTTTTTTCTGCGCAATTATGGTGGCAAAGAGTGACATAATCCTCAAGTGGTGCCAGTTTTGAATACATGGAAACAATCCAGTGGGTGTTTGCCAACTGGCTAGTCCACAATCAAGCTTAAAAAAAAAGGCAATCCCAGAGTGCTCATACTGCTGAGGAGCAAAATTCAAAAACTGGAGGCATTGGTGATGTGAATATAGAATTAAAATTTTGAGTCTGGAACAGGCAACTGAAAACTCAGAATATGAATATAACTGACTTACTAGTTATACACATTGCACAACTTCGATATTCATGGCGCTGGAGGCTAAATCATAACAAACATAAATACCCTAGGAGTTCAACTTCTCCACATAAAACTCAAACTGACCTATGACTTGTGTTTAGAAGACTCTACATACAATTTAAAAATATGTAGTTCATCCACTTCATCTCTGATAGATCTCACGGCTATTCCCATCCACAATGCAATTTTTCATGAAAGTTGTCATCTTTATGCAGTGTTGTGTAAAAAAGCAGTAGGGCCCAATCAGATAGATATCCCTGTAAATGATTTTGATAAATCATCTACAATCCAGGAACGTTTTCCTGAATACTTATTGGCTAGCTTCCAGTTATAGAGCAACCATCATGTTCACACGTTATAGCAATGTATCTGTGAGTTTGTCTGTCCTATGAACATTTACACACACACACAGTCACACACACAAGTCTTAAAAGTATTAAAGTATTAAAACAATCCATAATACTCTTTAACCAGTGTTAGTCAAAATCACAGAGCACCACTGGGCTTCTACTTTGCCCGTGTTAAACACAGGCACATTATGTGGGATTGATGAAAATCCTTAACCCGAGGCGCCCTGGTAGCTCACCTGGTAGAGCGAGTACCACATATCAAGGCTGAGTCCTTGATATCAAATAGTTGGTGAGATATTTATATTTATATTATATTTGGACCACTGACAGGTCGGTGCACCACTTTGGTCCCAAAATGAGAGGAATCTATGGCCATTGCCACGAAGGTAAACCACATATAAATTGCCTGAAAATAGAGTGCGGTCAAAGGGTTTCTGCGCTGATCCCAAGTTCCCAACAGTAAGAGGTTCTTACTTGAGAGGGGAGTGGTATTTCCGCTGGAGGCGTTGTGCGTTTCTGTGCTCTGTTCGTACTCCTTCAGAATACGCCCATAATGATACCTGCCCAACAACCAAAGGTACGAGAGAAAGAGAGAATGAGAATTGATGTCTTTCATATTATGAATGGTTGTTACCAGCAGCTTGTTGTTGTACACATGTAATGTGTATCATTACTTGTATGTGTATTCCTTTATTATTTACCTTATTGAAAAACCTTACCTAAACACTGAAGTGATTTAGAAAGACAGAAATATACATGAGTCACAGAGGAACTTGTAAATAAAGATGAATGAAAAACTTCACTGTTTTCAAGTAAAGCTTCTTAAAGGTGTTCTAGTACATTTGTGTGTGTGTCTGCGTGTGTTGGGGAGTGAGATGGTGTGTGACGTGGCCTGCTCTCAGCCTCTGCACAAGAGGCCACTTCATCCCTTGATCAGCACACATGTTGCGCAAACAGTACAGGAAGGGGGGGGGGGGGTAAGGAGGAGGAGGGAAGAAAATGGGAATAAAATGGAAGAAGTTTAATGATGTGTAGGATACCTTTATTAAATAAGCCTAAATACTGTGTGTACACATGACAAACAGTGTGTGCAGTAATACAGTGTGAGGTACAATTTTTCCATTAGATAATTAATTCCCTAGGGCTAATCCTTGACAAGGCCCAGCTGCAAATAATAATAATAATAATAATAATAATAATAATAATAATAATAGATTGTATTTATAATGCACTTGTCATTCCAGAGAATCTCAAAGTGCTACAAGGTAAAACGAAAAAATACATTTCATATTTCTGCACAGCACACTTTGCGATATGGAGCGGACCATTACTCAGACTTCCCTTTTTTACATCACCTCTGCTTTCCTCTCTTCACCCATATTCATGTCCCAGTCTGCCTTTTGCAATTACAGTGTTCCCACTGGGCCAGTGAATTTAACAGCCCATGCCCCTGATTTCACCTCATGAAAAACCCAGACCTGACATGGGTCCAGTCTGGTCCTGGCAGCCCCCAAGAGACCAGAACCCGTAATTTAGGCTCTGGGAACCTGGCAACACTGTTACATAAGCGTTTGAAGTTGGCATAAAGCAAAGCGGGCAGCAGAGCAACTCTCCATGAACTCTCCTGGTACTGTGGTGAAACTAGGATGTGGCAGAAAATAAAAAAATATTCATCATATAACCCATCGTGGATGAAGAAGGATGTAACGGGACAGCAAAAGCTAATGGAAACAAAAAGCAGCTACTGAGTAAACACTCTGTTGGTGCATATAAAACTGGGACCAAGATGTGCTTGGTGCTGTGGACGTGTTTTATACCTCATGGTGACCACAGTCTCTGTCCAGTCTGACTGCTGGCTCTCCCATTCATCAACCGTGACCCAGTTTGAGCTCTGGAGCGCCAGCTTTGCCATTGCAATTCTGTGCTTAGCCTGTGCCAGGCCTTGCTTTCCATAGCCGTCACTCACTGGAGACACGATGCCACCCACCACCTGGTACTCGCCTGAAGGGAGAGAAGATTAATACAGTTTTTCTGGGTCATAGGAGCTGATGCAGAAATGGAATATAAATCAGTAGATAGAGTAATCCCTCAGAGATACGGATGTTAATATTATTAATGATTCGTCAGATCGCACATTTGAGGACAAATGCTACAATTTATCGTTTTGTTGAGCTGGGGAGTTGAAGGTGCTTGATCATGACATGAAATATCAAACTATATCATTACTTATGGCTTACACTGTGTGACTGATCGGAAGGATTTAGAAACTGCTTTCAACAATGAGTTAGACTAAAAGTTTGAAAAGTCTCATTTTGATGGGCGAATACAGAAGCAGATTTTGTGCAAATGTTAGAAACAGATGTATTTGCAAACAACACTCAGCAACAGGTGAATAAAAACAGCTCCTGTATGCAGCTTACAGTAATGTTCTGATTACCCTCAAATTAGTCAGCTGGTGTCTTATAGGTAAGGGGTCAAAGGGAAACTGTAAGAGCATTATGTATGTTCCTGCCCACTGAAATTCTGCACTGTGCATAGATTCAAAAAGCATCTTAGAGAAGCTTACTCAGGACCAGTACAACTCTTAAGGTCTAATGATGTCGTTATGACCATGTGACTAGGGCAGTACTCCCATTTAGAGCAGCTTTGGAGGTAAATGGGGCCTGGGTTTATATAAGGAGACTGTGTCTGCAGACACGGTTGTTACATGGGGTGTGTGGCAGCACATGTCAAGACACACAGCCTGACTGAGCCTTTTGTTGCAATATTTACACAAGCAATGTGCAATTTCACTGTGCAATCTTAAAAACGTGCAATACCTGTTAGCATAGTTTTCAACCCACTTATGTATAGTCTATTTGAGTTTATTTTATCATAGTATCATAGTGGGTGTGATACTTTACTACTGCTTCACTACTGTGCCCCTGCTGTTGCTAAATGCCATTTCCCCACTGCGGGACAAATAAAGGCTTAACTTACTTACTTTTATTCATACAAGAGAACAACAGGGAGTGCAACTTAGGTCTCTGTAGCATCAGAAAAAATGGATAGTTTATATAATTGTAAACAATCAATAAAATGAAATATTCCCTTTTATTGATTCTTCTTGTTAAAGTAGCTTTAGTTCAATAGACGAGAATGTGGGGGTGTTTAAAGCTGCATTCATTCATATTTGGGCCACTAGGGGGCAGAAGGACTCCACAATAAGCTGAAAAACAAATCCCCCCAAATTGTCTTATAAAGTTGATACGGCTGATGTGTTGGCGCCTACTTTCACATCAGAAAGACACGAAGCAACGTTAGCATTCATTTGAAGTTGTGTTAATGACAACATGACATATGTATGTCCGATATTCATTCTCCTTTGAGCTCTTGGATCGAACAAACCCCCGACACAAATATCTGCATCTTTAGCTTGCTAGGTGTTCCACTTTCTTCCTTAGATAGTCTCTAACTTTGTAAGTCTGCTGGTTGGTGCTGGTTGGATCAGAGACAGGAGGTTTATCAGGGAAACTGCCGCGTGCTGCTGTTTGGATGTAACGATGTTGCTGAGAGCGGTGAAACCAAACAGTTTGTAGGCCATAAAAGAAAAACAATGAGCTAGATCTTAAAAAGCCTTGTAGAGCTGCAGATTTGGGTCATAATTCTCTAGGTTAATCACTGTGAACTCTCTCACTACACACATAGTCATTTGATTCATGGTTAATAAAAAGAACATTCATTGGTGGGCATTATCTACGAGCTTCTGCAGGAGCTGCTGTGACCCTGAAGGTTATCTAGGAAATCAAATAAAACACACAAACGATTAGCAGACACAGTGTCTGCGATGTCTGCATCGGACCTGTGCTGTGCATGTGGTCTCTGGCCAGCTCAAACAGCCTCATGTGCTGGTTGGTGATGGGATTAAAGGAGCCGCAGGCTAGCAAGACTAGTGGAACACGGCGGGCGGCCATGTTGGTCTACCCCCTCACACCACTGTCACAGAACCTTGGGGGAAAGCAGAAGAAAGAGTTAATTACACTGTGGGAGTCGGACGACGGGACGCAAATGTGAGAAGACTGATAGAAGCTAAGATTGTATATATATATATATATATATATATATCTGTAATTCAGTCTGTACGTATAAGTACAGGTTAGCCTTAGTTGCATTAACAACTTTTTGGTGGGAGTTTTTAATCCCAAAGCACCTTACAATGTATGAGTACAGCTTTGGAGCACAGGTGGCCCCACTGTAAGGCGACTCACTGCACAGTCATTCTCTACCCATTTATCACTGGGACACCCGAAGCAGTTAGAAACACTGGCCAGAATAAATGTGGCGGCATTTTGCCGGAGTCAGACACTGGAGGAGGGGAACAACTGCAGTGGCATTTTGTTTTAAAGTGTACATGTGCGTGTGGAGAGCCTACGGGGAAATTAACACCGGCCCCTGTCCAAACGTTAGTTGGCCGGTTTATTTCAACCATTGTCTCTGGCAGGTATCCAGCCATCATATAGCGACGCCTTCCTGTCTGACCACTAAGTTACATATACTGTTCACATAATAAAGCTCGGTCATGTTACCACCAGACTGTATGTTTCCTCTAAATATATTTAATCTTGTATTTGTTTATGTGCGAGATTTCCACAATTATTTTCACTTTTGGGACACTATTTTAGAGACCCCTCAACAATTGCATTTTATGTTCCATCTGTGTCTTGTGTTACAGTGTCCTCTATTGTTTTTTTTTGCATTTTATTTTTCACTAAGAGCTCCTCACTAAGGTACAATAAATAAACTGTACGGTGCTCACGGCCTTTGACTTTCAATCATAAGTAACTTCCTGTCGGAAAACGGATCGTCTTTGAGCCTGTGTAAATGTAGTGCGCTCGTGACAGGTGCATGCGGTGTGCGCCGGACCAGAGGCTGTGGCCTTTCCCACTTCAGCTAAAAGACGGGTTTGACGCTATTAGACGTAACACTATGAGTTGCTGTGGTATGTTACCGTGTAATTCAAGGCAGAGGACAGCATACAAACGTTCAGTCAACGAAGCCTTGACATTGAACGGCTAACATGAATTAGCCCAGCAGACCAAACTACGTGCAAATGCGACAAACGCACATTAGAGTGGACGCATAAAGGAAACTGAAAAGTAGGCTACATAACGTTTACGGGGTATGAATGACAAATAATTGTATTACCTTCTTTTCACATTGTTGTTGTTTCGTGAGTGTGTCACACTCTTCCCCGTCCCCCGTTCTGGGGAACTATCGCTCCTCGGTTCCGCAGAGAAGAACTGGCTGAACTGCGACCCCTGGTGGAGGAAGGTTATGCTGGGCAAAGAGAGGGAGCTCCCCATGGTACTGAAATGCACCGGCCCAGCGGTTGGCGAGTCTTTGTAATTACACACAGTAGCGATGCCCAACATTTTTGCCGTGCATTAGCTCCTCGTTTGAGACCGTGTTGCATCGTTACACTGAGTTTTAGTTGGGTACGTTCTTGTGTCTCAGTGGCTGAGCATATCATCTACCCAGAAGAAACCTAATCATAAGCTGACCTTTGCAGCAGTGAAGCATCAAACACATACGTGCTCCTGGTAACCTTTCATTCCATTGCTGTTAACTGCTTGTCAGATGAAAAGGAGAAGCTTTGTCGAAAACTAATTGACTGTCTGTAGTGCAACTGGCAACTGATTACAAAATGGATGTACAGCAAGTGGCTTTATAAGAATAGCTTTAGAGGAATTTGAAGGTTCAGGTAAGTGCTAAGGCATTTCACAGACCACTGGTACATACCGCTAGAAAACGCCCAATGAGGACAGTTGTGGAATTGCACATGCATACAAACTGCACAAGTAGCTAATTTTCAATTTATGAATACTGTTATTGTCAGTGTTAATCCCAGTAATAAATTGTGGGTTACAAAGGCCTTTTGTGTTTCAATTATAGGTTCATCAGTGCATTCCTTTCGCAAGACTTTAGAGTAAGAAATTGTGCGCATGCACGCCCCTTTGTGTGTGTGTGAAGAAACAAACCAGACAAATACCATCATATTTCCAAGCTAAAACCTGTTATTCATTTGACTGCTGAGTCTGTATTAGTTAAAATCCAACTAAATTCACACCAGCAGAGATGAGTTTGTCTCACCTAATAATCTGTGATGCCACACCAGAACTAGTCCAGACAGACATTCATTTACTATGGGTGGAGGGACATTTTCTGCTTTGGATTGCTTTGAGGGTAATACTACTGTAACATGAAGTTTACTTGGAAGTTAACTTTGAGTTGTAAGAGTCAGATGGATGAGACAACCAGGTCTAGAACTTTTGTTATTTCTATGCTTTTTAAGGTAAATTCTTGGCAAAATGAAAGTTCTTATCAGTGTGAGGATCCAACACCTTAATGGATAGATCTTTTTGTTGGTAAGATGAATAATTTAGCAGTCATAAACTGTTGAATCATTGATTAGTGGTAAACTGTTTGGGCTTGTTACAGAACACAGATGCTGGAAAGATTGGAAAGTCAAAAAGGCAACCAGCCTACTCCATACGAGCAGCATATTTGGAGTAAAATGTGTATTTGTGAATAACATCACAAGCAAAACGTCATTGATGCCACAGTGAATAGCTCCTTCTGTCCCCTGTCCTGAATGATTTCTGAGCTGATGCCTTGATCACAGGTAGAAGAAAAATCTGCTCATTGCACCATCTTTTCCCCCGTTACTGCTCTGCTGTAACTTAGCTGCCGCTACCCATGGAAACAGCCAAATGGGACTGTTTAATGTGTGTGTATGTGCCTGTGAGTGCATGTAAATGTGGTCCTGCATGTGTTTGTCTGCATGTGTGTGTGTGTATGTGTTTGTGTGTCTGTTCTATCTTTGTTATCCTCTTAACTCACTTGAGGTCTGCCCTCTCTCACTCTCTCTCTAATCCCCAGAAAACACACTCACACCCAACAGAAGAGGACCAAGCATGGGGGAATAATTGAAGAACATACGGCCGTTAGAGAAAACCAGTGATTCTGCCACAGGGTGAAAACTGAAAGACTCAAATCTGTGAGGGGGAGTAAAGCTGCGCTGTTCGAGCTCTTGTTTGGAGGATACAGCTGGAAAAAAACATCATACTGTAGCATCTGCTTCTTTCGATTATAAAAGGAGGATCACTGTAAGAAAATGAAAATATCCACAGTTCCTGTTACTGCTTAATTAAAGTGATATGTTTTTTTTTTGACATTTCCTAAATGTAGCCTAACTTGCACAGGCAATGAATGTAGTGTAACAGCTAATCAACTGACTCAAGGATGCACATGGGTTGCTGACTAATCTGAATGCCTAAATGGCCAGCAGTGTGTCACCTGATCTAAGATCAAATCTGACCTTATATCTTTTATTAATATGATAACGAGAAAATGTCAGGACAATGTTAGTCTGAGGATAATTATGAACAGTTTGTTAGTTAATCAGGTTAGTTTTTCCCTCTAATCTTTTTTTATTTTCTTGTGAAGTTTTGTAATTCTTGTAATTTTTTTCAAGACCTAAATGTATTAAAGTAAAAACCTGGTCCTGGTAGATTTAAGGGATCAGAAAGTCATGTGTTGAAAAACTTCCCTGTGTGCTTATGGTACTGCGATCCTCTAGCTCCCATATTAAAATGGTCATTGCTTCATTTTTGGGAATGTGGTGAGCTTCTGGTGTCCTACCTTGCCATTGCTTGGAGTTTATTGAATTGATTTAATAACTGTAGCTGTATTCAGCCTTTTCCCGGTATGTCAACATGGGGGTGTCTTCTCCCCTCTTAACACGAAACTACAAACACATTCACACTCACCTCAGACAGACCCCCACACACACACACATCCCCTCCTCTCCAGCACTTGCACCTTCTCTCTTATTTACACATGTGTCAAACTCACCAGATAAAGACATATTTATGCCGAAAAAGACACTTTTATTCTTCAACATAAAATTATACAATTGGTCATGTTTGAGGGAAACCTATTTCGGGGCACCCAAAATCATTAGAGTGTGAAAATACGTTTTAAAAAATACTTTAATTTTCACCCTGTATACATGTAGCCTTCATTTTCTTACCCTTATTCGACATTATTTAACATTAACACTCGATTAGGTTTTATTTTGAAAACTAATAGCCGGAAATGTTGTTTTATTGACGCTGCTTACACGTCAGCGGCTCTCGCTCTCTCTCGCTCTCTCTCTCTCTCTCTCTCTCTCTCTCTCTCTCTCCGCTTACAGTCCGGTGACTCTCTACCTCCAGACTAGCCCTCGCGCTCCCGGCCAGTTGAAAACATCCTCGCGCTTGGGAGGTGATCCAGGATTTCAGAAGAGGAGAGGACGGGGAGACATCACCCACACAGATCGGCAACCATGCAGAGAGTCCCTTTTTTGCTGTTTTGGCTGATCTGGGGCCACTCCTGCGCTCTCGGCGGAAAAGGTAGGAACATGGGGGAGAAAAAAAAATCACCTTGGCTTCGAAATGTTTGACTGATTTTTCGCCTTTGAGTTGCACAAGTTGGCAAGGAGAGCGCCAACCGTCCGTCCAACAACTTCGCCGCCATTTAGCTATTTTTTTTACTTTTCTCGTGAAGTTCGGCTGAATATTCAGTAGCTTAGTGTGTGTGTTTTTTCTTCGTATTTATTGACTAGTTAGTCAAAGTTCACATAACGGCAGTCAGGGCAATTAACGGGTTAAAGGTAATTAAAGGCGTTCAGTTTGGTGGGAAATTACAGCTTTGTTGTAAGGATAGGAGCTGTTACTGTGATATGTTGGTGGGATAACGTTAAATTAATAACCGCCAAAATAGGCATTTGAGATGCAACTAAAGCTTATGTTCATTAGTGATTAATCGATTAATCGTTTGCTTAAGCTATAGAATTACAGTAAATAGTGAAAAACACCCATTACAATTTCCTGAAACCCAAAGTAACGTCTTAAAATGTGTTGTTTTGCCCAACTAACATTTCGAAACCTAAATATATTCAATTTATATAGTTAACGTTATTACATAAGGCAACGAAAAGGCCAAATCGTAGCAAATGGGAAACTTAAAATAGGGTATGGTTTATATTTTAGCTTTAAAAAAGACTTAATGGATTAATTGATTATTGAATTTTTCTTTTCCTCAATTGAATTGTTTGTCTAACTAATCAGTTGAGCTAATTGACGTTCAGACTCTGATATAAGACACCCCGCCACTATTTCACTTACTATAGCAAAATACTATAGCAATTCACATATTAGCATATAAGTATGTCACCCTTAAATGTTACTGGAACTTCTCTAGATAATTTTAAGTCTTGGTGTTAGGCAATTAATCGAAATATTATTGAAATCGCAAAAATGTGCAATAGTCAAATCCCAAAAAGCAGCCATTTTTTGATAAAGGTAAAATGTGTGAGAAAACAGCATTATATTGAAGAGCTGTAGTGCTGCAGAGCTGCCCCGGCCTCCAAAAGTTCTCCAGATGGAATGAAACATGTTTGTTTGGTACAGACTCCAACAAATGTCACATCATGGTGATTTTAACCATTGAAAATAATACAAAAATGATAATTTTTCTACTAATCCTGAATCATATTGCAATCTTTATAACTGTCATAATAATCGCACTATGATTCTTTTTGTTACCATATTGTGCAGCCCTATCTTGGAGAAAACCTTACATGCCCCAGTTGCTTTTGAAATGATTAACACCGTAAACACAATGTTTACTGAGGATAGCAGTGGTTACGTTGCTGGTCATGATTGGCCAGTGATCTGAAGATGATTTCGGTCTACGGTAATCGATTAGTGCTTGGGGAGGGCAGCTGTGGTCAGGGGCGTTGTATTCAATCACAAACTCACCCTGTGATACTCTCACACCTTTGTCTTTCTCTCTTTCTCTTTCTCTTTCACACACACACACACACACGCACACACAGCGTTGACTAGTGTTGCCTATGAAGGGCAGCGGCGGTTTACAGTGCTATTAATTGGGTCTCTGGAGTGAGCGCTGAGCTGACTTGCTGTCTGCGCTCAACCAAACATTATCATTATTTCCTCGTTTATAAAAGACCTCCATATGGCCGTGAGCCATAGGGAAGGCTAACTAGGTTTAGACTAAGTTTAGAGAAGAGCCAGTTTTCTGTAGAGATTTCAGTGACTCATTACATTTTCAATGGTGAATGTGATGTGTGAAGTCAGCTTTGATTTTTATATATGCTACTGTATATACAGTATATCCACAGTTGCCACTGGCTATGCAATGCACAGGCACGTAGTCCAGTCTGGAGACCAACAATTTCCAAATAGGCCTGAATTTGCTTTGACTCAGTAAAAGAAAAATAAATGACAGCAAGTCAATAATAATAATAGTAATTTCCTAAGATTTGATAAGACTTGGTATTTTTAAGTAAAGGCATTTCCTCTTAACATTTAAAAAGGAATAGGTCAAGGCCTCTGTGTGCTGGCTCTCTGTATAAGAGAGACAAAGAGAGTGAGTTTTTTGTGTGTGTGTAGATTTGGTCTTTACAAGCTCTACAAGCTCAGCAGAATGCAGTATATACATGAGCCAAAGGCTTGCTGCTGAATACCTTTACATAAGAAGTCAGGAAATAGACCAGAGCAGATGAATGCCAAAGAACACAGACTGAGAGGATTAGAGGGGAGCTGAAAGAGAAAGAAAGGGGGAAAATAAATCGGAAAACAAGATCAGATTTATGGGTGTCTTTTCAACAGAGCCGTCTAGCTGCATTATCCTTGCGGAACATAAATTGTGGAACG
Source organism: Coreoperca whiteheadi (assembly GCA_011952105.1). Taxonomy (NCBI): domain Eukaryota; kingdom Metazoa; phylum Chordata; class Actinopteri; order Centrarchiformes; family Sinipercidae; genus Coreoperca; species Coreoperca whiteheadi. The sequence goes on along the minus strand of CM022487.1, from coordinate 11,198,894 downwards.
CAGAAGCATAACTCAGGTTTTCCTCTTCTGAGCAATGACTGGTGAAACAATGTCTTGCGGGAACTGCTCTGCCCGTCCTGTCGCTCTTTACCACATTACGGTCATTCATGCCCTCTCTATTCTCTTTCCTCTGCTGTCTCACTTGTGTTTTTCTCCCTCTCTCTCTCTCTCCCTTTGACTCCGCATCACTGTTTGGTTGCTCTGCTCCGTTGAGCTGATGCCGTTCAGAGGGCAAATGTCATGAGAGAAGTGTTTCGTCATTCTCCTTCTCACTTCCAAGCTCGAACAGCCTTCGTTCTGATTTCCAGAGCTGCCTCTCTCTCTCTGTCTCTCTCTCTCTCTCTCTCTCTCTCCCCACAGCCATGGATTCAATTCCAAAGTTTTATGGGCTTAAGTGAGATGTATAAATGGTGAGGCAGTCTTCTTTTTTCTTACTTTGCCTTTCCTCATCTGGAGAGTGTCAGATTCTCACTCTATCCCGGGTGCTTCTATTACCGCCCTCCTCACCAGTCCCATTTATATTCTCTCCCTCTCCTTTGCTTGTCAAGATTTTCTCTCTTTGACTCCCACTGTACCTTTTCTCACCCTTCCTCCAACCTCAAACCTTCTCTCTCCTTTACCATCCCCAGTTTTCTGTTTTTCTAATGCCTCAAATAGGAGAAAAAATGCATGTGCTGTGTGTAAAAAGGTGCGCACATGAGTTGTGATGGCAGCCAATTGTGTTGAAAAAGACAGTACCCTTGTGCTTTGTACTGGCATTTATAAGTGTGTGGTGGAATGTCAGGTCTGTGTGCTGCTGGAAGGATATGCAAACGAGGGCAGATATGCAAATGAATGTCCTAATTTGGATGTTAATTACTCAGCACGGCTAATTATAATATGTCTGATGAGGCGTAAGGTGGAGGAGAGGAGCGAAATGAAAGGGCTGCCATAGGATGATGTATGTGTGGTGATTAGAGAATGAGTGTTTGTTGTGTGTGTGTGTATGAGAGAAAGATAGGTGTTTGTGTTTAGAGAGGTGTGTACGCCAGTATCACACCAGCTGTTTCAATGGCCCCGGTGAGGCTTTCTGGTCACTACTGCTCAATATGTGGTAGATAAACATTGCACGCAGTGCTGACTTTTGAAAGACACCATCACACGCTGTTCCCCGTTCACTCACTAATGCATGGACACGCACAAACACACACATTCAGACGGTCCTGTACTTTGAAACTGTCTGAGTAAACTCAGTTTTACTATATTTCTAAACAAAGAGATTTCTTAGGCTTCGCTAGGTGGCTGAGGTGGTGCTGTAGAGGAGAGTGAGAATGCGAGACAGGAGGAAATGTTGTGGGAGAGGAAAGAGCAGAAAGAGGCAAAAAAGGAGGAACGTGCTTTTTATACAAACCTTATTAAATGTACATGTTGCTTTTCTATAATAATTTCATCATAGCCCTTTTATATTCTTTTCTTTTCTTTTATGCTTAAGGAACACAAATGTATGATACATCAAGAGAGTTAGAAACAGAGACTGGGACATAAAGAGGTAGATAGATGCTAACTTTCTTAAACCATGACCTTACAGCATCTAAAGATTGGGTACATTGGTTAAGGCGGGGAGATATAGGGACCTGGTCTGTTCGAGTCTGGGTCAACTGGTGTTGACGGTCGGCAGATAAAATCATATAGTGTGTGATGTGTAAAGATTCTAATCTTAAATCTTCAAGTCTAGTTGCTGCCAGTCGTTATCATAGTTTAAAAAAAAACCAAAACGTGTGGTATTTGCGACTGACATCGGCGACCAATGACGTCATTTGTGCATAAACAAACCACTCTGAATAACCTGAGGTTAGCTTCCTCTTACAAAGTTCATTCACCTCCAATTCAATCTGTTGGTTATACCGGCCACGTTGCCTGGATCTCCTCCAAACTGTTTTTTTTCTCCTCCTTTTTTGGCCTTTTCAGTGCAAATTGCACTTCATGTAAGCAGTTACTAGTTGCTGTGCATGTTTGTGCTTGAACACGTGACAGTTGACTTTCTTGCAGGATTTACGGGGTTGTCTACTACCAGAACTCCAGTTGCTTTTGATTAGTCGTTCAGTGTGTTGTCTGTCTCAGTCATAAGGTTTATGCTCCTCCCTGACTGTCAAAGACTAAAAATCTGTGCAAATTGGTGGAAACAATCTTTATGTATGGTTTGTCCCGTCTTTGTAGGTTCAGCTTGTCTTCAGGTTTGTCCCCAAGCTTTTGTCAGTCCCACTTAAGAATATATCAGGGTGTCAGTGGGAAGCATTACTTAATTCATTACAATGTAAGGGCTCCAGAAAGAAGTTACCGCCCATGTCAACTGGATGCAGCTGCATCACAATCTGTTTGCGTCACAGCGGCATCATGTCTCGTCTGCAATTAAAATAATGTTTCAGAAGGTGGGGGGCATCTTCAAGCAGTCCTGTCTTCAGCAGCCATGTTTCTAATCATGTTTAAAACAATTTGGCAGGTATTTTTTTTCAAATACACATTTGAAGCTCATTTGTGTGCCGGTTACTAGTTTTTTACTTTCCTCCTTACTTATTTAATTACCTAAACAGAGTCATTTGGTTGGATTGTGTTTGTGTTTGTAGTCAGGTCTGCATGGCTGCTCTCTTTAACACCATGATAGCTAATGCTACTTTTAACTTTTCAACTGATTTCGGCAGTGTTTGTGTTTAAATTCAAATACAAACCTTAGTGGTATTTTATTCAATGACAAAAGGCTTCATTTATGAAAGATTCTTAGTCTTGAGTTTTGTGCTTGTGGCCCAAGGAAACATAAAACATGTTATGGCAAATGGATTCTGATGATAAATCAGTGGCCGCCAATAACATTTTTCCAAAAGAGGCCAAACGATTCTGTTGTTTGAATGGAGCTTGTTTGCTCTCGCTGACATCACGGTAAAAACAGAGAAAAATAGCCTCAGTGTTGGCAGAAAGAGCAGATCCTAGAGCAAATAAGAATGAGGTTGAGTGCCTATGAACTTCTATAGAGGTTGTGTGTTAGTGGAAAATGTTCTCTTACGGTGAGATATAAGTCTTCAGATACGCATGTAAAACCACCAACTTTGAAAATGGCTTGTCCTCAGTCATAGTTTGGCTAAATAGAGCACTGTTCAGCAGTGACTTACAGACTGAGGCGCTGTGCTTCTGCTGTGTCCCACGAGCTGGTGTCATTGAAATGTTTTCTATTGTCTCTAAGTACACAGGCCTAGCAGTCCTTTATTAAACAATACCCTGGCCTGTTGTGAGTCATGATAAAGCCTGAAGTTATGAAGACATGCACCACTGAGCACTGTTTTAATTATAATTCTAATACAAACTTATTAGCCTGCCGTGTATTTGTACACCTAATAAAATGTGTTAACATTGTAGTGTGTGTTCATTTCCAACCAAATAGAAGTAATACGCATGCACACACGCACACACGCACCCACTCACACATTGATTGAGTCATCTCCATCTCCCTTTCAAGTTGTCCTGTGTGGGTCAGTCCAAAGCCTCACTATACACTTTGAAATGGCTTTATATTAGATTTTTGTATTGCCTCTGATTCCCTCCCGTAGTAACCATGAAAGAGCCATGTATTTTCCATCATGAGATATGATTCGGGAGATGTTTTACAACCACAGGTTTTCGTGAATATTGGAGACGTAGACTACAAAGTGAAACTACATAGTGTTAACATCACAGGTGCTACTGCAAGTAATAGCAAAGGGAATTCTTTTAAGTTTTCTAATACTTTGCCTACAAGGCAACTCAGTGTGTGACTGAAAAACAAATCACTTTTAAAACAACAAAAGAATATTTTGAGAGTAGACTGAACATAACTGTGTGTGTGTGTGTGTGTGTGTGTGGAAAAGCAGACAAGACAGAAAGTGTTTGTGTGGTTTTGCCCACACCTTCAGTCACGTCCGCATGCACACACAGACTCCTGCACCTGGTGTACCTGAAGCTACAATTGCTGCTCAGGAAGAAAGGAATCACAGCAGGAAGGGAAAATGAAAGCATGTCCTCAAGAAAAAAGGTTTTAATTTTCATGAGCCATCAGTCAGAAGAGTTATCTCTGTTTCTCTCTGTCTATCCTACTGTGTCTTCCTCTGACTCTCTCTTTCTCTGCCACCCCACCTGTCTCTGTCTGTGTCATTGACTTTGCCTCTCTTTTCTTCTCCCCTCCTGGCAGCAGCGCATTAGATTTGAGGGTTTGGATTTGTGTGTGTCAGTGCAAATGTCCCTGTTTCTCCTCTCGGATGACTTTCATATTTTCATCTTCTCCTTGCTTTTGTAAAGCTGCCACTCTTGAGCCTCACCTCACTATAGAGACTATGTCCTCACCTCTGCCACCGCCCTTCACGTCTTGTTCTCTTCCTCGTCCGGTGTCCGTCCCCTCGCCTTCCTTACTCAGTCTCTTCCAGTGTTGCATTTATGAATCATTTAGATGATGTAGTTATGAATGTAACTGTGTTTTGAGGTGACATTTCTGCTTCCAAGGGTGTGTGTGTGTGTGTGTGTGTGTGGTGTCTCTGTGTGTATAATGGATTGTTTGTGCAACATCTATCTTAGCAACTTATCCTGTACCATTATGCCTACCTGAGACAGCTGATAATTAGTTGCTTCATGCCTCTCTGGCTTAGATTACATTAATAATGTAATGTAAAAAAATGTATTACAGACAAATTAAAAGTAGATTAGTTTGTTTGCCTGAGAATACAACACATACTTATATATATATATATATATATATATATATATATCTTCTTTTCAAAACGACCACGAAAAATAAAAAATGATGACTTCTTTGATGGAAATAGCAAAGGAATACATTTTAATTTATTAAAGTCTTGTCATGCACAAAACCGTGTGCCTGACATACTTAATGAATCCACACTAAAGTGGGAAAAAGTTTTTAAGTTATGAAATAAATAATCATATACTGTAATGAAATGGGCAGTATTTCTTTTAAATATTCTTTTTGGTTTGTTTGTTTAATTAAAAAATGATGCTCCAAGACAAGTGGGAATAACAGAAACTGGTTTCTCTTTTGTTCTATCAAACATTTGGGTCCTTCAAAGAAAAGCGGATTTAAGGACAAAACCCACTTTCTTCTTTTTTGCATTGTGTTCCCTCTTTTTTTTTTTTTTTTTTTTTTTTTTCTTCCCTTTTCCCTTCTCTCCCCCTTTCCCTCTGTTTACCCCAGGGGGGGATTTTTCGCCCTTTTTTTTTCAGAAAAAAAATATTT
>CM022487.1:11067758-11189339 GCA_011952105.1 Coreoperca whiteheadi | reverse complement strand
ATCCTCCCCCCCCCCCCCCCCCTCTCCCTGTGTGACCGCTCACCCATTATCCTTTATTTAAAGTAATTGGCCAGAAAGTGGTTCTGAGTTGTCATCAGAAAGTAAAGTGCTCTTTTTGGCAGCTATGGCAGCTCCAAGCTTGCAACTTAGGGATCTAATGGCTGTTTGCTTTTATTGGACATGACTGTGTTGTTTCTCTGCCTACCTCCTTCACACCTTCTCTCCCACAGCTGCCCTTTTACCCCCACTGACATCCTCCCTCCGTCCCTGATGCACATTTAAACGCACACACACATACACATTCACTTAGCAGCCCCTCAGCCTCTGTAATAAAGCTGCTGTCCTCCCCAGTAAGAGGGGTCAGTGAGTGTGAGTGGAGTGGTCCAAGATGGCAGCTCCACAAAGGATCAGACAGATGCTTGCGGATGAGACAAATCAGGGAGAAGATGGCCAGCTTACTCCTCTTGTTAACTCCCTGACCTTTGTCTTTCTTCCCTCTTTCGGCCCACTTGGACAACTGATACTGTAGGATTGCTCGCATTGGTAGCAATGAGGCTGAGGTGTCATACAACATTAAAGAGCTACACTGTTAACCTCTCAAGGTTCTGTTTGCCTCTCAAGCATCGTTTCTTTATTTAGACAGTAGCCTGTAGAAGCAAATTTAAGTGGAAACACTAGTAACTGCTTTGGAAGTCGTGGCAGAAATTTACCCTCTTGGATTTTACCGGCTCTTACAGCCATTCTGTCGACTAGTTTCATTAAATTCAGAGGAGTCTCTAATTTTGCTTCTGTGTTATTGGCTTTGAGAAATGAGTACGATTTTGAATCCATGGTGCGACTTGAAAAAATAGGAGCCGGTGATGCTACCCTTTTTGTTATTGCAGAATATGTAATTCATCCCCGTTGTCAGATATTGATTTTAGGAGTAAAGTGATGATAAACAATGTTTTCTTTCCCACCCTGATCCCCGAGGTAGATTAAAACAAACTGCTGAGAGTAATGTGACTTGACTTATTATTAAATTCTGAAAATGCCCTCTTCTAACCTGTGGCACTATGGGAGTATAATACTCCAAATATATCACATTCCCCCCTGTAACGACCTCACCACCCAAAACTCTTATATTGAGAGCAGGGGTGGGCGATATGGCCCTAAAATAATATGATATTTCAGGGTATTTCTGCGATAACGATATTCTTGAAGATATGACAAAGTGTGTCTGTGTGTGTACACACACACACACACATCTCCAATGTCCATGTATTGAACCTCGAGCTTTATTGCTGAAGTTGAAAGAAGAGATGGAGGACATAGATGCATAAGAAAATACAAAAGCGAGAGAAAAGAATACAACCATAGACCTGAAGAGGAGGGCTGGAAGACAGAGAATGGGAAGAGGGTACAGAAGCCAAGGACAGGAGAGAAGCTAGCTATTGGAGAGAAAGAGAGAGGCAGAGATAAGGAAAGAAATGAGAGCATCATGACAGAATCAGACGAAAGATAAAGGGAGAGAGGTTGCGCGGTGTGGTGATGTTTGCCATTGCTACTCATTGTTTGGCGGTGTGAGCGGTTGGCGGTCGTCGGCAAGCCCCAGAGCGATTCATCATGATTATGTGGTGGTAGGCAGGTAATGTCACAGCAGGCAGGGCTGGGCACACTAGAGGCGGAGGCTATTTCTGGGCATCTGTCTTTTCCAGCCGGGGTCTAGTTGGTCACATCAGCCTGCGTTGTGTCTCTGCTCTGCCCCTCGGGTATCTTAGTTTTTTTGTTCTCTTTTTGTATTTTTTTTTTTTCTGTTTGAAATGTCTGGTATGTGGGTAATGCTGTTTGTCCTGCATGTACACACAATGTGTTGCTTTTACATTTACAAATTGATGCTGTGTTTTAGCTTTCTGTGTTGATGTTTTTGGTTATTTTTACTCCCCACTCCTGTCTGTCGTGTCACACGAAGCTTCAGTGACTCATTAAAGATGTTTTAAATGTCAATTTCTGTCTCCATCTGTTTGGCTCTCGCCTCCCTCTCTCTCCCTCTCACCCCTTTTCTGTGATTCTCTATCTTTACCCTTCTCGTGTCTCTGACTTCTTCTGTGGCATTTGCTGTCATTTCGAAATCCTTGATCATTTACATCTCTTTTATGTTTCTCTCTTTACCAATCCCAGTCAGCCACCTTTGCTTCTTCTAAAAACAGCGCACACTGTGCAGTGTTGAACCTTATTGCTTGTTTGTCCAAATGTCAGCAGTTTTGTACATAAACCTGATGTTGTCGCGTGTGTGTGTGTGTGTGTGTGTGTGTGTGTGTGTGTGTGTGAACTTGTCTCTGGCGCTTGTAACTTTTTGTATGTGTGTATGCTTGCAGCTTGTTTTTGGAGCAGTCAAACACACACACACACACATATATATACACAGTTTAATGTTATCATGTGCACTTCCTGTACACTAAGTCTCAGTGTGGTGGTAGGGAAGTTTAAATGATTAATGATAGCCTCTGTGGTGTGTCTGCCAAGGCTGCAGCTAAAACCAGTGTCATTCTCTCTTACTGCTGTCACTCCATGAATATTGTATGGACTTGCTTGCCTCAAAAATAAGTCCAGTTCTCTGCATCTACCACCAATTGGTCATGTTTTAATCCATCTCATTGTCCAGGCAACACACACACTGTAGTTTATTTTGAGCCAATCCCACATACACTACATCCTCCCACTGTCGTAAACACTCACTGCCTCACCAAATGTGTATTAAGCCGCAGCTGAAATTTAATCCGCAGCTCAAATTGTCCCTAACAGATTTACAATTTACTTTGAATGTGGGTAACATTCGCTAAAAACTACAGTACCCAGTTGTTTTAGAACATTTCTTAGCCTTTTTAAAACATGAAACTATATATTAATGAGCTGTTTTTAAAGATTTAAGTCTTCAGTAGGTAAAAAATGTGCTTGGGGCTGAGTGCCACAGACAGACAGTGGAGGGAAGACAAACACTGACATTCTAAAACCGTTTTCCCAGGCTGATTTGTGACAAGTAAACTGACCCTACATGAGTAAAAATAATGGAATGCCTCTTTAAGATGGAGTTCCGTATAAATATGTCACAGTACTGGACACATTCTTGAGTGATAAATAATTTCTAAAGGTGCACTGCACAAACGTCACGGCAATGAGCATTTAGCACCAAAGATGCTAAAGATAAAAAAGAGATACAAGTTGGTACTTCATGTTCTATTAAACTGTGTGCCTAAACTGGGGAGGCATTGTCAAAGTCGTCATCTACAATAATCACTGAGTCGACAGTCTATATTACTGAAAAGTATTAGCGTGTTAGCGTGCTGCTATGTGCCCTTAGGTGCTCTGGAATATGATTACCCGTCTGCAGTGTTGCACTGTCAGCACAATCTTGGAGGCAAACAGAGCAGAACGTAATTTTGATTTTTTTTTAATATCCTGACACCGTGTGCTTGGACAGCTGTTTAGCAGAATTTGTATACTGTCTGCTTCACTTTATGATATTGTGCAGAGGTACTGAAATATAAGTGCGTGTGTGTATGTCTGTGTTGTGTGTTCCTATGCTTTGTGTGTTTTGTAAAGCTTTCTCTAATTACATTCTCTATGAAGGTAATGCCGTTGATTTTGTTCTTAATTGCCTTACTCATAGACATAACAACCGATATCAACACCGTCTCACCCAGCCCTTTACTGTCATCGACACCTACAGTGCACTCTCTTTCATGCATCTCTGGATAACACTCGAGATAATGAATAACTCTGCATAACCCCCATCCTTAACATACATCAAACGACTGAACTCAAGGTGAGAGTGACGTATGACAAATTGCTCTCATGAACACTAACGTCGCAGTTGAGGTTTGGGTTTTCCCTTCAAATTTCCCTTTGAAAATGATTAAGTGGCCTAGTTATAGCCTACATTATATGCAACTTGTGAAAACGTATTTATTTCTGTAACTAGGTTGTCTGTGATGTTATTTATAGCATCTAAATTTCCACAGAGAGTTTCCTACAGTGTTTATAGTGTCTCCCAGTTCTAGTAAATAGGACTTCTCCTAGTGTTTGGGTAGTGTCCCACAGTGTTTTGTATAATTTTGTAGAGGGTAGACCAGACCAGCAGTGGATTATGGAGACAGATAGTGGTATTTGAGAGTTATAAAATCTGAAAATGATCTTCCAATATTTGTTTTTTTAACATATTACACATTACACGAAAATGTTTGATTGTGATCTCTTACATTTGGTTATTAAAGAACTGTAAACAACATTTTACACTTGAAAATAAACTTTCTAGTGGACTGTTTCTATGTGAGCTGAAACCAGTCTTTGGCAAATCTGTACTGCAATTTATTGTTACTTATTGGCTGGCATGTACGCTGATGCCGATATATAGTTGATATGTTAAAATGTGCTGATGTATCGACCGGGTCCAGACATTGGTCAGGCTTTAGTGGAAGGGGAACTGTTGTGGCACAATTTAAAAAAACCAAACAAATCCAAATTCAAGGGATCCTTATCTCATCGATAACGTGTGTTTATGTCAAAAAACAAATATCAGCAGAGAGAGTAAGTCTTTTTTTTTTATACTCTTAAATATTGATACAGTTGAGTTCTAAAGTAAATGTTCTAGTTTATAAAATGTAATAAAAACAGTATTCATGACTTGTGATGATTAATGATGTGTTGGGGCCCTGCAATAAGGCCAGGGCTCATGGATCGTGTTTAAATATATGACCACATTTTTCACTTCCAGTTTCCCATTTTTGAGTATTTGGAAGTCAGCCTTGTCTTTGAGCTGAGACCATGAAAAGGTCTAAGCTTATCAGAGTTTTTAATAGATGAAGCACATTTGCCTTAAGTGTCTGAACACTGATTAGCTATTCATTGCGCTTCACTCCTGTTTAGGCTTCAAAACACCAAGCTGCATTTCACTGATGCAAAACAGCAACGAGAGAAAACAAGTGCAGCTGTGGCAAAAACTGAAATGTCTTTCAAGTCATAAATGGAGCAGATGCTGAATTAAAAACAATGTCACACCCTTGCTATTATTTCCATTAACACAGTAGGAAAAAACAAACTCCAGAGCGCCCCTTCTTTCACCGATAATGGCAGCATTTCATTTCAAATGGTTAATGGGCTATTTGAGCATGGGAGTTGTTGTGGAGCATTAAAAGGAAGCCGATGTGATTACATTGATCACAGTCATTTCACTGGACAGTATCAGTCTGCTTTCCCTAAGAGTATCTGGTCAACAAGAGACATTAATGGAACCTGTTTCCTCTAATGCTCGGGCGAAGGGGCTTTCAGATAAATAGCTCATAATCACTTAAATATTGTCCTTTTTTTTTTTTTTTTTTGCCGCTCTCTCTTCAAATGCTGCTGCGTTCTGTTCAAGTTGTGACCTGGAAGAACAAAATTGTCTGTGTATTCAACCTTAACTGCTCACCTACAAAATAAATATAGTCACAAATGATTCAGTTTGTCCTCTATCATCAACATCGACTACTGGCCACGAGAGGCTGTGCTATTCTCTCACAGTTTCAAATTATTAGGAAATACAAGACATACAAATTGGGCAGCAGATTACATACAGTTAAAATGAATATTCGCTACTATTTGGACAAGCGTATACTTCTGGTAGTAATATGCATCTTTTAAGTGAAAAACCACCGTCGCTCTCTCCCTAATATCCGCTCTATACTCATCTATCTTTTTCAAACTCCCATTCACTCTTGCAAGGCCATTTGTAGATTGATTAACAGTGGGCTGCACATGATATTAATCTGAAAGGTAAAACTATTTACTAATGTGACTTTTCCTTCACTTTCCGAGCTTTAAGGTCCTTCAGGTGATGTTTATTTTAAATAATCAAGAGGAATTCAAAGGAGTTAAAGATTAGAATAATGTGAAGCGTCAGTTAGCACTGTGCTTTGAAAATAAGACCTACTACACACAGTGCGGTCTCTATAGACCAAACTTTGACATGAAAGCCAGCTTCCAATTTCACATTCAATGTAGTTAAAATGTCTAAAATTCACACAACTAAACAAAAAGTCAGAAAATCCATCACTTTCTGACAGAAACCTTCAATAATACATTCTCTTCACATCTCCAAGACATCACAGACTCTCTGTAAATCAATTATTCGTACGTAAAGTGTAAAGTCATCCCTGAAAACAATGTAATTATTAGCTGCTTTAATGTGTATGTTGTCCAGTGATTGTTCTTAATGTCAGATTGAATACACGGACAATTTCCGGGCACAATTTGTTGAACCTTATCTTATCTTTGTTGTAGTCTTTCATTTTTCCTCCTTCCTGTGGGATTTCAGTGCTGTCCTGCACTATTAAATTAAATGTCAATAGGTAGCACCAGAGGAAGGGAGGAAATTCAATTTCAATTCAATTTTATTTGTATAGCACCATCTGATAAAAGCAGTTTAAAGTGCTTTACGTAAACACAAAATAAAACAGCAGAAAAGTGCTCAGAAACAGAAACATCAATGCATACATACACATAAATACACACATACATACAAACATACAGACTGTACAAAATATGGTGTGTTCATTTAAGAAAATGCTCGACTGAAAAGGAAAGTCTTTAGTTTGGTTTTAAAAGAACAAAGTGCTGGAGCAAGTCTAAGACCAGCATGCAAACTGTTCCATTCCTTAGTGCTGGATGCAATCTCACCAGACTTTGAAAATGCCCATGGAGGACATTTCAACCTTGTGACCGGAGAGAGCTGCTGGGATTGTAAAGTGACAGCATGTCTGAAATGTACTGTGGAGCCAGAGCAGCAAGTGCTTTGTAAACCAAGAGGAGGATTTTGAATTGTATTCGGAAAACAACAGGTAGCCAGTGAAGACTGGATTTATGTGGCCTGATGTTTTTTGCCCTTGTTAGTACTTGTCTGGCTGGGTTCTGGATAAGTATTAGTCTGTAGATTGTTTTGTTAGGGTTATGGAAGACCCATAAACAGAACTGCAGTAGTCCAGCCTGCTCATGACAAATACATGCATGAGTTTCTCTGAGTCACACTGGGAAAGAAAGCCTCTGTTTTTGGAAATGTTTCTGAGTTGCAAAAAGGAAACTTTGGTGATAGCTAATTGATATGATCACTCCTCATCCATGGTTACTGCTAGGCTTTTAATCTGTTCAGACTCTCTTTTTTCCCTACACACACACACACACACACACACACACACACACACTTCTGCGCACACACGCAGGCTTGTCCCACCCCGCTTTACCTGGTCCGTGCTTGTAAAATATCTGCCGTGTCTGCGTCTTCTTTCATAATACCAGTTAACGTTTCTCTCTCCTTCTGTGTGTTTCTCTGCAAAATGCGCTCGCCGGCCGGTAATATACATGGGCGGCATTGTGTTATCCGAATGGCTCTTCTGATTGGCCTTTATAGGGACCACGATCGCATTATTCAGAACCAATATCGGCTGATAACGATTGATGGCCGATCAATCGTAGCACCCTTACTTAAGACAGTTTAAGCTTTCAGAAATCCTCCCTAGAGCGATTCTGTTTGATTACAATATTGGATGAGTTTGAAGGTTTCACTCTCACGCTAGAGACATATCACCTAGACTGTGCAAACCGTGGCATGTACGCTTACAGTGTGGACAAAACAGGCCATCAATTACTATAATTTAAGGACAGATTGACAGACAGAGTGAGTCACGAGCAGGCCAGCAGGTGGTGGCAGGACAGACAGCACCAACTCTGAGGGAGGGAAGGGCAGCCAATGTTTGACGGTTTAGAAGGACAATAAATATCACATTAATTTACTTAAATAAACCATAATTTATTATATGGTTTGGGTCTTCCAGCCAAACTGGATCCCTTCCTGAAGTGTGTTGTATTGGCCGCGTGCCTGGTTTGGGGTCGCCCTTGTCAGCTGAGATATCATGAGATATCAAGGATGGCGCTGCTGGTTTTTCTGGGGCTTGTGTGGTCGAAAACAAGAGTTTCTTTCTGGCTCGTCACTCCCTGCACTTATGTTTCAGACATTTTCCACGTTCACTTTGTGTGAAGCAAAATGCTGACTGCAGGACTAGCTAACAAGCCTAGACTGTTAGTCTGGCAATCGACGACTTTGCATTAAAAACTTAGAGAAATAAAAATACGGGTAGTGAATTTGATGCAATATTCTGGGGAGTACACCACCTGGGTGGATTTATAATAGGGTAAATTGTATAATTTTCTAAATTTATAATGGGCTAAAGTTAATACAAGGGTGACTGGCAGGATAGTACAACAGGTACCCCTCATCATCATATTCCCTGATTGTTAAAGGGTGGTAGGGGAAACATTGCTTCATATCCTCTGCTTTTACCATAGTTCAATCCAAAAAAGCACATTATCATGTGCAACTCAGGTGTCTCTACAATGCACAGAAAAATATGTTTGATTTGTACATGAACATACTGCAAGTAAGATAAAATGTGATGGCGTATGTTTGGAAACAAAAGGTCTGAGTCATTTTGAGTGCATGTCCATGGGGTGGTTTCGAATCTCTCTCTGTCATTTTGTCTTTTTCTGCCATGTGTTCTTTCTCTGCTCTGACACGAGATAAGAGTAAAATGCATTATTGGACAACCGAATGATTTCTGATTTGATTTCACTTCCTGGAAGAATGAGTTAGGCAGACCAAAACAGCCTGGGAGAGAGAAAAAGAAATAATCCTTCACTCTCTCTGCTTATTTCACCCCCTTCTTCCTAAACTCCTTCCTTCTCCCCTTTGTCTCTCTTTGTTCCTTCACCCTGAACACCTCTGTGGCTGGGTAGTGGGGGTGGGTTGTCACATTTAGTATTTCTGTGATGAATGTGTTTCTGTTGTAGAATTCTCAGATGCGCTGTTTTATTCCACTCATCATTCAAGTTAAATATTCTGAAAAGTAAAATAAAAATCTTCCCTTTTCTGGTCCCAGCAGGCTATCACTGCCTATGTGCTACGTGAACTTAGCCTTTGAATAGAGTACTATTAATCCCTTTTATCATATTTTGTAGTGAGCTATCTATTTTTGTCTCTGTTTTTTTCTGATCTTTTGGGGAACTCTAAAGAAAATGTTTAGAATTGACATGATTAAGTAGTGACTTAATTATTATTTTACGTTGAATTGTTTGTTTAAGTAAGCCCCATGACATTAGAGGTTAGCTGATTTTCTTCTAACTTGAATCAGTGGATAAATAAATACATTCCTCATTGCTGTATATGCTCATCCACACCGCATGACAGCATGTTTCTATTCTTGCTCAAGAGGTGATAGTGAATAGCCCCTTTTCAACTTGCTGTCAAATCTACATGTTAAACTTCATTGTTATTTGGCATTTTCAAAGTGAGGAGAGGCAGGACGATTGGAGTGGAGAGAGGTCCAGCCCAAAGATTTGTTTGTCTGTAAAAGGACAAAGACTTAGCATCAAGATTCTTGTTTTTCTTTCCCTTCCCCCTTAAGAAAGCTGTCGATTAACTTCTTCTCTTACGCTCATTCCTCTTTCTCAGACTTTGTGTCTCCAATATACATTTTCTTTTCATTAGTCTTTAAATTGTTTTGCAATTATCCTTTTGATGGGAGAGGATCTCAGAAATAATCCTGTTAGACAGAGAATGAGCTGCCCGTCTTGCCTTCTTGTGTCACTGCTTGTATGATACGGAGTTTAGATGTGGTGTGTGTGGGTGTTTATGCGTGTGACCATCTGTGAGTGACACTCCGTGCCCTTGTTGTAATTGTGAGGCTGAAATTGGAAAAAACGTGTCTGTTCGTGGGTGAAAGTGGACGTAGTGGTGGAAATGAATGACAGTCACTCTCAGCTAGGATTGTATTTTGTTGGTGGCTTGCCGCGTTCCATTTCTCAAAGGCAAATTTCAACGACAAAACATGAAGGAGTTTGGAGAGAATTTAATCTTCAAGTTCAAGTTCCTTTGTGGACACATTTTTTTTGTCTGACTCTTGTATAATTCTAGTTAATTACGTAAATCCAACTACAAATGTCTACTTGCACAACTTGAACTGCATCTTAAATACAGAATTAGGTTTAAATATGTGTGTTGCAATTTAACTATAATAATTCAGTTTGAGGATTTGTTGAAGAGATGGTACCGAAGAGATGTCCTCAATTGATGAAAGGAATAACTCGATGAGCCCCAGTTGGCATTACATGAATATACGTTTATTACAAACAAATCTGTGGACAGCGAAGCAATTTGGCAGCATGTACACATGGGCACGGCCGACACAAAACTTTGCTTGCATGGAATTACATTCAACTCTTATCAGAAAACGAGGGAGGTACATACAGATCATAAATCAGGTGACAAATCCGCGACAGAGACTTCTTCAGTGTGTGTGTAACTAATCAGAACAGTAGGAGCCCAAGGCCCATCTTATCTATAGCCTCAGACAGCTGGCTCTTGTTGACCCAAAATCACATAAATGCACAGCCTGAGTGTCTCACTCTTGTAAAACCATTTGTCAGACCAAGTACCCTCTATTCCATCACACCCCTTATAAATTCCGTTACACCCATAGACTTTTTAGTCACCCCAATTTCACTGACAGGATTTCTGTTAAGATTGCATAATTTTTTACAGCCTCTAATATCACATAATTTTCCTACTCAAATGAAACAAACTATTATTTAAATGCTGCATTATAGTGTTACCAAAGTTTCTTTCTGGCAGGAAGCACAAAAAAAAAAAACAATTAGAAAAATGCAGCAGTAAGAATTGTGCTCTTATGCTCTTCCTCTTCGTTTACAAAGTTCACTTCCTTTCTCTGAATTGATCTTATTGATTGAGAGATAATGACTCTGTCAATACAGCTTTGAGCTGAAGTGATTAAGTGGTCCACAAGGCTTTTGAACTATTACTGTAAAAAAAAAAAGAGAGAGACTTCCCAATACAGGAGACTGCATCTTTTTTTCGGACTGCATGGACGTAGCTGCGTACACATTTTCCTCCTCATCCTCTTCTCAGACAGAATCACTGGAAACAACAAAATGTGTTCAAGTCTTCAGTTTTACATCTGGACCGTAATTAGGAAGAAGCAGATTCCAGAGGCATGTTATCTTTAGTTTGTGTGGCTTCATACCCTTAACTCAGCTCATTCTCCTTAAATCAAATCCAGGTAATGGAAATGTGTAAAAGTATAGAAAGATGTTTTAAATTGTTATTAGGGATGCACTGATATGTTGGTCGAACATCAGTATCGGCTCATATTCGCCTTGTTGAATATATACATTCATCGATGGCAGTGGCCGATGTTTATCTGCTGTTATCTTTTGTGTTGGTTATTTGTATTTTTTGTATAGCAAGCAAAAAAGCCTTTTGAAACAGTAATTTTTCCAAAAAATAATCTTTTTCATGTGAAAGGTTATATTAAAGCTTTTTACATAAATTTGTATGATTTTGAATTTATGCTCATTCAAAGATAGTGTAATGAAGGCCTGAATGAATTTAAAACATTTCAGTAATTTTTTTTTTTTTTAGAATGAAAATTTTTTTGTTTCCCTGGCACAAAAGGGGGAATAAATAACAACAAAAATACATAGGTATCGGTATCAGCCCAGAATTTCACTATCGGTGCATCCCTAATTATTATTCATTAGATTAGATTATAAGATGTCAGCTTTCCATTTTACAATAAAAACGTCTTCACCACTTCAACTTCCCTCGACGCCCACGCCGTCCAAGACGCGCCACTTCTTGACCGGCTCACGTAGAAAATGAATGACTTATGGTCACTTAGACGCTCACGCCGGCGGCGGTCTGAACGCCCAGTTAGTCAGTGTCCATGCAGGTGTGTCATGATGGTCACCATGTGGTGCAGGTTTCATATTGTGCATAGTATGTGATGTTGTCAGTCATTTAATAACTTACTATACATCTGTATGGGCTACTGTAATAACTCTTTTCTGTGAAATTAGTACTTGTTGTACTTGTAGTTGTTAGATCCAATTATTTAATCAAATCCATTTGCTCATTTCAGCTGAAAATGGGCAGTCCTTGCAAGTCGGGCAATTTCACTTGTTCCAAGTTGTTAGACAATCTGTTCTGGAAAAGTTAATTTGATCCTTTGATTTAATCTACTTAACATTGTGATGTTACCCAGGTGTATGAGTCATCCTGATAAAATCCCCTCTCACCCGTTTCATCCCTTCCGTTTAAAGTTAATGTTTAAAATGCTAGGATTGTCTAATTGAGACTTTTCCAAAATTAGAGGAAGAGAACGGTTGAGAAGAGAGGGGGAAAACAAATAACACAAACTGCAGGAGTGGAAAGCAGGGTCATTGATCATTTCAGACAGTTGACAGAAAAACCAGTCGCCTTATTCATGAATAAATGATCTTAAATGAAAAATACAACAGTTACAGAGATAATGTAATTACTTGTCTTGAGACGTGGTTAGAGCTTCTGTGTTGAATGATTGCAGATGATCTCATGTTGACTCACTTTCTTTATTTTCGCTTTGTTTTATTTCCATCGTCATCGCTCGCTCTGTCTGTCTCTATGTGCGTGTTTGTTTGTGGCACGCGCACACTGTGTCACACGTTGTCCCTACTGGGTATGTACTGTATGTATGTTATGATTTTATTTTCCTTGCCGAACTTAGTTATAAGGCTTACAATTCTTCAGCTGTAATAGCCATATTCATCTCAGAAATCCTGCCTGTTATATCCATATTAAATTAAAATATGACCTGCAAAACAACCCTCAGTTTTGCCAGATTCACTGATATATCAAAATAAATAGCCTTTACACATATGACATGTTAATGCAACATTTCTCAATTCCTTTCACTCCAATACATTCCTTCTTTACCTCCTTCTGTCTATCTGTCCACATTTCTTCCCTTGTTAATAATGTGGGGCATGGAAATACCACAAGTACTTTATCTGTTACTGAGTAGTTTTATGTATTTGTATTTTTTTCAGTAACTTCTGAAACTAGCCAGAAGGTCCTTAACTGTTTTTAGAAATAATGATTACAGAGTAACCCTGCAGTTCTTCTGTGATGGCACAGCGAGGAGAATATTCAATTTAAGTTGCTTTGAACTTCTTTTCTCTCATATGACATAAGCATCACTGAAATGGAGATGGACTTGTTTAGTAGCTGTAACTTACAGTAGTCCTCAGAAAATGCCCTGTGCTTTTACCCTGTGCTGTTCAAGAAAAGTAATCTTGCAGTAACTTCAGTAGTATGTATTGTCTAGGATGTTCTGGTACTCTTTCCATCTTGGAAAGTGAGCAGAGGAGATGCTTCAACTCCAATAAGGGAAAACAGGCTATGACTGACACATTTTGTGTGTTTTTTGTCTCTATTCTTCATGACATTGTATTTGAAATAAAACAATGACATTGAGGTTAAAGTTCAGAGTTTCACCGTTAATTGTAGGGTGTTTACATCTACATCAAACAATCAGTGTAGGAATTGTAGCTCTTTTTATGCATTATCCCCCAATTTTAGGTATGCTTAGCTTATTTATTGTTTTCTGAGTCTCTTGATTGTTTGGCTGCTTTATTGGCACTGACACATCTGCATATCAACAACCTTTTTATTTGCATACCTTCATGCTCTTCTTGCTGTCTCTTTATAAAAAATAATGAGATAATCCTTGGTGTTGCTCCACTGACACCAAATAATAGATGCAGATGAATGTTTATTTGAACTTTCCCACCAAAATC
Source organism: Coreoperca whiteheadi (assembly GCA_011952105.1). NCBI lineage: Eukaryota > Metazoa > Chordata > Actinopteri > Centrarchiformes > Sinipercidae > Coreoperca > Coreoperca whiteheadi. The sequence continues at coordinate 11,175,641 of CM022487.1, read as the reverse complement.
ACATCTTCCCTTCAGAAATGCATGCCCCAAAACTAATAATGTATATCTGATTTTCATTTAAAAAAGCATTTATCCACTGTATAACCAGTGAGCTTGAGGATATATTTTTCAATGGTTTTTATATTTTATAATTTTTTTTATGATGTATTTTGTAATACATACAGAAACTTTACTGATAAGAGGGCAAGGGAAGCGCTTGGCTTTTTTTCAAAATATAGGCTAGAGCTAGTTCACTCAAACTAAACTTGGGCACAAGGAAAAAGTGTGGGAGTATTTACATTTACGTTACTATTTCCTTTTTAACATTCCTCTGTAAATCCTGGTTCATTAAAACATTGGTACTCTTTTCGAGCTGTAAACAGTATCATAAATCTGTGACTGGGCAGACTTCTGAAGATGTGGGTTCATGTTTTGCAACTGCATGGAGTCATTGCTCATTAGAGTGCAACGTTTCTGTCTTCATTAAAATTTAAATTATTTCCCCCAGAAACCAGTGCTCCATTTTTACTTTTCACTGAGCTATGCATCTTAGACAGCACACACCTTCACTATCTAGGACAATGCACCCCCTGGCCATGGAGTTACTGTAAGTGCCATATAACAACGAAACAAAACGTCAAATACATGCACACATACCCCGACGCGTAGCACACAAGTACACGTTTGTGCAATGACTTATTGTATTTCCTAGCCCCTAACCCATACCTACTTACCCTAACCTTAATCCTAAAACCAAGTCTTAAGCCTCAAAGCATTTTTTTTTTTAAATAATGAGGGGTTGCCAAAATGTCCTTATTTTCAGTCCCGTAGCAGAGGAAACGTCTTGGACGGCATCAGATTTCCCCCGGGAGGGCTGTTGCTTCATGATCCTTATGCAAGATTCACAATATTTTTTTGATGTTTGTTGAAAGCTGCATTTGAACTATATTTTCTCCATGCCTGAGAGGCTGTCGGAATCCAGTCCAAACCTTCCTACCACAACAGCTCAATAGGCCTACAGACACTATACAAAATATAGGAAAGCTTGCGCCTCGTGGCATAAATGAAAACAAAAGATATTGTGGGTGACAGGGACCAGGAGTGGTGGGGTGCAACGAATCAGAAAAAACCCAAAAGATAATATACCTCACCCATCTGGGGTTGGGGGGTTGCTGCAGCACCCTCAGGACCTGTGTTGGAGGGTGATTTGTCTGTGTGGAATCTCATCAGGGCCTCAATACTCTGTGGATTTGCATACATTACAGTGGATGCATCAATTGTTAGTCGTTCTATTTTGTTTCTTTTTACTTGAAAATTTATGTTGGGAGGTTGAGGGGTGCGTAACGGGGGAGGGCATGTGATGCGCCATGTCCTCCTTGGCGACTCTCAAGGCCTAAAACTCAGACTTGTCCTCACAAATATAGACATACGAGAACATACACGCACACCTAGAGAGTCAGCTGTGCTGCTGGTAGTGCTAGCCAGACACGACCAAACCTGTGTTTGTGTGTGTGTGTGCTCTTGTTTTACTATATTCATGGGGCTCAAAAACCAGCATCCCACTATACTTGTGGGGTCCCACCTCCTTTGTGGGGCCAAAGTGCTGGACCCCAGAAGTTTAAAGGACTTTTTGAGGGTTAAGACTTGATTTTAGTTGTGATGGCTAGGCTTAGGGTAAGGAGAATGCATTTAGTCAATGACGGGTCCCCACGAAGATAGTGCCGCAAACGTCTGTGTGTGTGTTTGTGCATTGTCCCAGTAGAAACAGAATGTGTTCCTATCCAGGAATAGATCACTGCTGGATGCAGGAGCTTTATCATCTGCAGGATGTTTACTCTGAGTCGCCCATACACTCCATTAGTCTACCAGAACCCCCAATACATCACACTGGACTATAACAACACGCAGGGTAGTCCAATAAAAATGAATGCAGTCCAGTATGTGTGACACACCAATATTTTAATACCTAGGCTTAGGCTGTGTGATATATTCCTGTACTGTATCTAGATGTATCTGTATTATTTCCTCTTATGATATTGTTCCACTAATACTGAACTATTTTGCCAATTTCAACCATATACATAGGATGAAATGCTCATATACTCCATTACGCAGTTTCTTTTTTAGAAATTTTGAGACTTTGAAAACAGGACGTACTCTTGGTTAGCTCTTTGCAAGGGTGGTTGTCAGGAGGATAGGGAGACATCTCCACCATGTTGCAGGCTGACCTGTGCAGGATGGGTACTCACAGGTTCAAATGCATGCATGCATTACCTTAATGTTGCAACCAAGTCTATATTTAGGGAGATCATGTATATTGCACTTATTTTGCAAAGATTTTCTTAAATTTACTTACAATGAATTAATTCAGCCTTCTAAACTTAAAATGGACATGTTTTCTCTCTGGCAGACAACCAATGTTTTATTTAGTTTAACTGAAGACTCCTTGGGTGAAAAGTTTGTGATCCAAGGAGCAGGACGTGAAGCGCAGTAAAGTGCACAGGTAGTGGTAGCTTTGTGGCTGCAGGCAAATGCTGGATGCACGTGGAGACACGGTGAAATTAGATGGAAAATTGAACATTTTCTCACTGTCTGTGAGGGACAGTGTAAAACGGTGTCTATCCTGACATCAGAGGAGCAGTGTGCAACTCGATTTTAAGTGACACCTCCCCTATACCGTGATGCTCCTCGGAGGTGCAGGTTAGTGGAAAGAAATGGCAAAGGGGCAGTTCACCTGCACAATGTCCACTCAAGATTTTAAGTTAAGTTAAGAAAATAAAATTGGGGGTCATTGTGTTTTTGTTGTTATAGATAAAAGGTTACGTAGTTCAGTGGTTTCACTTCATCGACTGGTTGCGGACTTAGTTAATGTCATAGTTAATCATATAGCTTTTTTTTTTCTTTTTCAAAATTTACACTGTACAGCTGTGTCCATAACAGAAAATATTCTCAATCAAAGATTCAGTGCATTACCAAATCTCACATACTGCCAACAGTTTGGTTTGACTGAACCTGATTTCTCTGGTTCAAAGATTGGCAAAACTTCAAATGACATCTGTTCAGTACGTGGTACTGGTAGTGTATGTGAGGGATGGAAACTGAACATGACATATGTCAAAGCAGCAGTCTGTACTTATATTTCAATGAAAATAAACAAATTGTAATATTAATAGACTTTATTCAAACTCAACTCAATTCAACACAACATTTATTTTTACGGATCACTGCAGTTGGCTTTCTAGAGTTATACTTTGCAATGAGATGCACAGACGCTTTTCTTCACACCCCCAGCTGTTATATTGCAGTTTCTGACATGCCCAATACCCCACTGATAGTGACATCAAAGCCTACATTTTGTTAAAAGAACTCTAGATGGCTGATGAATTCTTTCTGCCCATACAGGTATAATCACAAGCAAACACACACTAATACTATTGCAGAAACATCCTCACCCCTTCTGTTCAATGTATTTTATCTACAAAACATCACATTCTGTTAAATGTTGCCCTAGCAGGTATGGTGTTTGACAAGGCGGACTGAGTCTAGCGGCACTGCAGGCACAATAAAGACTATAACGACATGCACACAGGATGTTTACTAATGTAGAAAACTGTGTGGTCAATCCTGTATGGTGTCTGTGTAAGCCTTTGTAGTACATACCTGCACATACAAACAAGAATGGTTGCTACAGGTGGCAGAAAATGTCAAGTGTCAGCGTGTGCACATAAGCCTGTGACGCTTCTCTGTGTGTGTGTGTGTGTGCATGCGCAAAAGCTTGCAGCTGTCAGTTATCCTTGATTTACGTCCTACATACTATATTAATGTTCTAACACAGCTATGACAGTGTTATAGCTGTTATTGATGGGTGCCAACAGAGGAAATGCATTTACACCAATGTACACAACCAAGCATCCACTCAAATTTGCATGCAAGCACATGTGCGTGCTACCTTTTATGGAGGGTTGTTCCCCAGGTCAGGGTAGCATTTATTCAAAGTGCAGCTTAATACCAGGTAAAACAGTTTTTCACAGAGATTGGTAATTTGCAGTACGTTTGTTACTACCTTACCGTGGACCATCCACCATTACACAATATTTGATGGAAAACACATAAACTTACTTTGGTAAAATATAAGAAGCTGAGAGATCTTTTCTTCTTTTAAATTTCAAAGGTCTACCAACTTCAATCTATCAATTTGAAAATCTTGAAAAAAGCCCCACTTAGCTTAATATCTGTTTGTAATATAATATATAAAGTTTCTCAAAGTTAATATAACCGAGTTCTTAAATGTTAAATATTGGATTAATACAAGCAGCTGTGTAGCTTTGCCTAAATAAAATAATCTGAAATTGGCACAAATGAATTTTAAATCAGGAAGTATTAAAGTGTTAAGAGCCAAATGGTTTGAAAAAAAAAGATGAAGCTATAGACATAGTTTGCAGTCTCATTTCAGTTCCAACAGCGTAATGTAACATGTAAAAGGATTTTATTAGCCAAAGAAGTAGGAGCATTTTATTCATCTCAACCCGTGAAGACATTTTTAATCCTTCAATGTATCTGAAACATTTGAAGATACATGGGTTTCTTTGGACAGCAATGGTGCACATGGGTTTTTACAGCGAGAAGCCCCCCCCTTCACACACACACACACACACACACACACACACACACACTCACACACACACACACACGCGCACAGAGCATTGGCCACAGTTAGGCCCTCAGGCAGCCATAGACTAGAATTTGATATGGCAGCTTTTAAGATAATGTCTTGGAACATTAGCCTTTATAAGTAACATCACTGCATGAAAGAAGAGCTACAAAGGCAGGTAGAGAGATACAGCACTAAAATCATCAAGCTCCATGAAAATTGTGCCGCTGGAGTTTAATAACATTTTCTTTTCTTCAGTTTTTATCACAACAGGAAATCTGAGAAACTCACTCCACCGCTCTGCGGCATAAAATGTAAATGGAGCATAATATCCAACCAGTGCCCTAAATGCTTGCTAATACTAGACTACTACTACTGGTACTGTACTACTACATCTACTTCCACAAATAATAATAACAAGAAAAAGAACATTAAGGCATATTAATTAACCCTGTTCTACCACTTGTAAATCCTGGAAAAAGCTTGGGGCTACAGTTTTATGTTTACTGCACTTTTAACAGTATACTGACTGATTGTTGGAAATAATATGGAGACAGAATTCCAAAGTCAACACATTTTCTGGGGTTTTGAAGTGACGTGATTACGAGTGTAGTATTAAATAATAAAATGTGTTTCTTGTCATAAAATGGGTTTGTTGCATCCTATCATACATACATAATCACAGCCATTGATGATACACCCAGCCGGTCGGTAAAAACTTCAACTCGATGCAGACTCTGTTGGGTAAAACATGTGTCCAACTGGTAATAATCATTAGTGGATGCGCTCTTTGTTTCAGGTGACTAGGGAAGCTGCGGAAATCTCTGATCCATTCAACCATTTCCTGCCTCTTGTCTGGGTCCAAACACGTGTGGCAGCGTGTTTAGCAAGGTAGCCATGTCCTCCAGCACTTCTTTGGGGATCCCTCCGAGATCCACCTTGTTGTGGTTGATCTGGGGAGCTGTTGTTCAACAGCTCCTGTAGGGTCTCCTGAGGCAAACTGGCCCCAGGAGGGGGCCAAACTAAGAGCGATAGCAAAGCCCCCTAAATAGCTTAAACCTTTGTAACTGCCAACCTCACCTGGGCTAAGGAGAATGAGGCCCTCTGCTGGAGCAAGACTTGGCAGGGCAGCTTGTTATGAGTATGAGTGTTTGGGACTGTACGGCAGCCTAGGGGTGGGTGATATGACCTCAAATTTCTATCACGGTATGTAATTAGTTTTTTACGGTGACAGTATTATATCATGGTATTACAAAAATAAAAGCAATGCTCCACTCAAAACATGATTCTACCTCTTTTCACTCTATTGGCAATGTAAGGAATCATACCTTAAGAAAGAATGATTAAAACGTAACCTGTTTTTTGGCTCCAAATGGAAATGAAATTGAAGTATAGGGCCACATGTGTTTTGGAAGGAGTAGCCTGCCCCATAAGTTAGGCTAATTAGTAAATTTTACGTGATTCATTCTCAGAGTTAGACAAGGTGTAGGATTAGGCATCTCAACAGCATCTACTTGGCAGAAAACCCAAAGTATGTTATATTATATATGTACATGTATAGTCAGTCTACCACAGGGCAAGTCTATCAAGTACATTTACAAACTGCAGCAACCAACACACATACAGCCGCAGCTGTGGTCTGCCTCTGTCACCAGATTTGGATATCTACCAATACTCCTGTTTTTCCTGGGTTTCTCCCGTATTTCAAGGCCATCTCCCGGCGCCTTCCCGTTTTGTTTTTTCTCCTGGGAAAATCCCGTAATTTGTATGGCCCTCAAACTCATACACGGATCCAAGTTTTGGATGTTTGTCTGACGTCACCCAAGTTGCCAGATCGTCTATGAAACACAATAAACACACTACTCTCAATTTCAACCCATCTGTCACCGCAACCTCACAATCCACAACCCGATCCAAGGGGTGTGTGAGCAGCTGCTCTCTGCGAAGACAGGCGAGCCAGCTAACTTAACTTTAGCTATTGCCAAAATGTCAGGGCAGAATGGCATTCCACCTAAAAAATAAAAAATAAAAAAATAAAATCTAAATACACCTGCAAATTTAAGCAGAGATGGACTACAAAGTTTTAACTAAGACCCCCAAATCCCCTGCCCGAAACACCCCCACCCTCAATAAAACTCACGAAATCTAAATGTTGGCATGTATGGATTCGTCACACACTTGCAAATATTACTGTTGATTTTCATATCTACTGTGAATATCATTGTATACGTGAGCGCTACATCACAGCCAAATTTTATCTGCTGTTTTAAGCAAAGCACGCTGTATGTTTACACGAGTTGTATTCTCCTGACGTTAACAGTGGAGTTGGCGTTAGCTATGAAAATAGTAAGTTACTGGATGCAACTACAGTTCTATGAGTACATGCATAGCCCTTTACTTGCATGCTATCGCTGCTACAGTAAAGCACATTAGTTTATAGAAGATTAGTTTTAATGTATACCGCCCACCCCTACCGCAGCCCATTGTGTAGAGCTGCTGTCATATGGGCACACCACCTGCAAGGCAAGGTGCTGGGATCTTCTGCGTTTCCTATCAGGTGGCAGACTAAGGCAGGGGTCTTGGATGCTGACCCATATCTCTCAGTTGCTGCTTGAGATGCAGACGCTCACTGCTGCCAGCTCCCAACACTGATGACTTGCATTAATATAGTTAAGAGTAGCCCGGGGTGTCATATTTTCATACAAATAACTGAGGATAAATTGGTCTGAAGACGTATAATGAAACAAAAGGCCTGAAATGACTTATGATCAACAGGGAGAGGTAAATCTTATTTGCATTTGTATGTTGTCCACCTGCTTACCTGTACCCATGAGCTCCCCATTATGTTTGAAATGGAGATTTTAGGATGGTTTGTCCTCTTTTGATTTAGCATCATTGCTTTCTCCCTGTGGCTGTTGAAGTCAATGAGTGACACTGGCGCCCTTAGCGCATCAATAAGCTGCTGCCTGAACTCTGCTGAAGCGTGAAGCACCAACTTTAAACTGTTGATGAGATGCAAGAAAGCATAAGTGCAATAATCTTTTGACAAATGCCGCATTTGAAATACTTTGACTGTGTGCAGTATTTAATTTTAGGGCTGTCCTGCTCAAATCAGGATTACTTTCTTAATTTAAATGAACCGATGAAGTTCATGCTGACTAATTCAAAGGTGAGAATTAAAACACAAAAACCAAAATAAAATAAAAAAAATGTATGTATGCATGGTTGCCTTCTTGTGGATTTGTTTAATAAGATGATATAGTTTCCTAATTAAGCCTGGATGAAATCCTACATAGCTTCAGTGTCTGTCTGCAGCTTAAATGTAGTAGAGACGCATATCTACTTTGTCTGCTCATTTACGTGTCACTGAGATGAAAAGACAGGGTTTGACAAAGTAAAATATTGTGAGACTTAAAAGTGTTTTTTTTTTTTCTTGTAGATCTGACTCAGGCTAGCTAAAACAAATTTAGACAGAGATGAAGGAACACTGCATATACAACATCTGTTCTTGTGGACAAGTGTGGACAATCTGGAACAACCATGTGAGCTGGTGATAAGACTGCATTCAGCCGTGTGGCAGAGCTGCTCACAGTCACACACCGAAACACAGCCTTGAAAAAAGCACACATAGCACTGTAAATAAATCCAAATACACAGTGCAGGGGAAGCTGAGTGCTTGAAGACATTGTAAAAATTGGCATTTAGTTTGGTGGAGAGAGATAATACGCGTAATACTGTTGCACAAACCATTGCCCATGGCTGGGAAGAATGTAGCCATCACAGCGGTCGAACACCATGCTGCAGAACAGACAATTGGATTGATTTCAGTTTTTAGTGAATGCACCAAGGCTACTGTGAAATTCTTTTGATAATGTGTTTTATAGAAAATTTAAAAGAACACAAATTGAAATTGAAATTATGATCTAATATTCAATGCCAAAAATGTTTAAAAAACAAACACTGTGAGCTTTTCACCAAGATGCTTTTAAGCTGATTTGAAATGTCTTATTAAGTCAAGGAGCCAGTGGCGTGCTGCCAGGATGTAAGGGGATTTTAATTAGCTTTTATCGGTGAAAAGTGGAGGAACGTTTCTGTTCTACTCAGCATAGTGAAATACCAGCTACAAAATCTGTCCTTTTGCACTGGTGTGTATCTTGCTTGTGTATGTGTTTTTTGTGTGATTTCTTCATCATTCTCAATACCCCTGAGGTTTTTGAGGAGACGAGCAAAAATTAAAGTTATAGTAAGGGGAGATGAATCAGAGTTAGAAATTTATTAAAAAAATTTATTTTCATGTTTATTTAACAGGGAAAGTACAGATTTGATATTATTAATTTGCCAGGTGTAAAGTTTAAAATGATTGTAGTATTTTAAAAAACCCTCTCTATACATGTATGTCACTAACTTTTATCTGTATTTACAGTGTAATACTGTAAAAATGAAAACTAAGTGTCTGCTTATGTGTTCACCGAGGACCCCTGTGCTTGGATATTATAGGAGAGGAATACAAAAGTCTATATGTGACTGTGAAGGTGGGACAGTAATTCATCACACTAGGGAACAATGAGATCCTCTTTCTCTCCTACTCTGTAGCTGAAAGGTCAGAGGATGTGAGCCATTTTTTCAGAGCAATGAGCTTTGCAGCTCCCTGCTTCTTGTTATTTCCATCCAGACTTTATGAATCCATTCTTTATCATCTCTAATAAAATTTGCCTGCTCTCCCTATTGCATTACTTTCCATCCCTGTCCACTCTGTAAGATGACTCCGGGCTGATGGGGCGTTATCAGACCACAGCTAAGCCTGCCTGGGACAATTATTCAGCCATTAGACCAAGCAGGGAGTCTGATTAGCTCCATCGTCAGACATCTGCCACCCCACCTGCAACCCGTGGTCTAAATAACCTCAGCTACAGCACAGAAATGTCTGAGCGAGGACTGCTTTGTGGCCTGTATTCTTACAGGTCCCCCCAAGACTTTGAAATTGTCTTTATTTATTTAGGTTCAAAATAACATTGTCATCTTTTAGTTTGTTTGTTTTAGTTTTGTAATACTTTATTTACAGTTTTCAATTTAACAATGACAAATAGAACAATTAATTAATCATTAAATCGCGTTAAACACCAAATCCACTCATGTTGCCAGGCAGGTTAGAGTCCCTGTCTATGCAGGTTAATATGACACTGTGCCAAGAAAGCTCCACTAATTCTCTCAAATATATACTGGGTATTGTTTTGTGTAGACGCAGTCTTTCCATTTCTATAATGGAACACATGCTAGTGGCAGACTTCCAGGTCAGAAGAATAAGCTTCTTAGCAACCACCATTCCTAGGTGCAGAGCAATCTGCATGTCGTATGGCAGCTCAAACGTCTCTGCAGAGCATTCAAAGATGGCCAGGTTGTGGTTGGGCTGAATGTCTATGGAATAGGCTTTTGAGAGCCACTCAAACATTGGGGTCCAAAAGTTGTATAATGTAGGGCAAAACCTGAAATGATGTGCTAGTGATCCTTCTGCAGAGCAGCCCTTGTCACATTCAGCAGACAACTGTGTAAAGTGTGTTTTTTAACAGTCTAAAGTCATTGCTTAATACTATGGGATGTTGAGTTCTCGTGAGTATAGTATCTTTGGGTGAAGGGCGCGGTGCTACAATATACATTTTGAGCAATTATTTGTATATGGTGGATCCTGGAATGGAGGCTGAAGGTGGCAGGGCTCGCGGTGGTCACCGCCCACTACCTACAACCCCCACACTTTTAAAATCGCCGCCCCACCCCTGCCAATTAGCCCGGAGTTTCCTATGCTAAGTAGTACCCTGTGTTTTTCTAAGAATAGAAAGTCGGATTTCTTTAAATGTGCAAAAACTTCACCTCACTTTATTGGGTGACCTAACCCGCGAACATTCCAAGAGACCAAGGATATGGAATCAAGTATGTTTTTCATTTGTGATACCTAGAAGGAGCCTCGAGATTTGGCATTGAGCCTCAAAAGATAGTTGCATCTTAATGAAACATGAACCCAAACTTACTCAAACCAGCAACCAGCACCAACCAACAAAAAGTCAAAACAAATATGAACCCAGTGGTTCCCCAAACAAAGCAGTTTTACCCCCAGCCACATCGGGGACCGCCGGGCAAAAGGAGAAGAAAAACAGCTCCACAGGACTGATCAGGTTGAGCATAAGCTAAAACTAAAATTCCATGGTAAAAGTCTGCTCAGTGCACATTTATATTTTGACTATAGTTTGCAAAAATGTGTAATACAGTACACACTGTATTATTACAGTGCCTGTTTTGGGGCTGTCTGTGGGACTTTACAGATGAGCTAATTAGCTTCACAACAGCAATTTGGAATTCAGCTGCCCAAGCCATTTTACAGAAGCTACTCATCTTCCCCTTGAATGTCCTGCTTGGCTGAGAGTAAAGAATTTGTACTTATGAATGTGTGTGTCCTTTAATCTATTCCCTGAATGACCCTGATCTGGCTGACTGACTGGCTCATACGCCAAATGTTTGATGAGTTCATTAGAGTCAGCTCTTCCCAAAGACAATAAACACAGCCTATGTTATGAAGAGAGTGCACTGATCCCCTGCATTTCTATAATTAACCAGAAAATTAGCAAGCAGCAAACAGGGAAGGGAGGTGAAGAGGACATGGTGGGGTTGCCACCCATGCTGATGCTATACGAGCATGTGAGCGAGCAAGAGACTGAAAATAGACCGATCAATAAACCGACTGAAGGAGGCAGAGGACAAAAACACATTATGGGAGAATGAAAGGAAATTAAGGCTATGGACAAAGCAGATTTCCAGTATGAATATCACGTACTAGAAAAAAATGGGTAACTTGCTAGGTGCCCAGAGGGTTAGCCATTTTTGGGACAAATCAGTAACATACCGAGTTCTCAAAAGAGCAAGTGACAGCAGTGTCTGTCACATGTCACATCAAATAAGTACAAGTATATTAATCAACAGCGGTAGTAAAGACTCTGATTGGGTTATACTATATGATATGATTCAAAAGCAGATATCTACAGTGTCCATATAGTCAGCAGCTGTTTTCAGTCAGGTTGATTAACATAAATGCCAAATTGAAGTGTTCCAGGAGTGTTCAGCTTCTGTTTCAGGCCAGGGGGAACGTAGCGTGATAAAGACAGACTTCTAATGGTCCTATCCCTTGGCAACATCCTTCCTCATGATTCTGAACAGCTTGGATTGTATCAGTGTATGTGGACACCACTGAAGAAACACTGACAACAGACCACAATAAAGCTTTATTTCAGGAACAAACTTTGGTAAACTTTTGAATTATCCTTTTACATTGGAAGCCTACATCATGCATCCCCTTAAAACATGTTAATTTATCCACATTTGAATGGTTACACAAACACATGCACACACACATGGCTATGACCTTTCCTGATGACAGTCGGATGGCTATCTGCTGACCTTGCTGTATTAACAGTTTGTCCGCTAGCTGCTTTTTCTCTCCCTTTAGTTCTCACCTAACGGATCCGCTAATGTAATCGTTCTTAAGTGGGAGGGAGAGAGAGAGTAAACTGTTTTCTGTTTATGTATATGTTTTTATTGCTTGCTTTGGCAATGTTAACGTCTGTTTCCCAGGCCAATAAAGCCCATTGAATGGAATTGAATACTGTGTATGTGGGAGCGAACGGCGGGAGTGAGGAAATATGCAAAATGAGATGAGCTCTGATTGAGAGATGACACTTTTAACTGCATCTTGAAAGTTAATGCTATTTTTCGGTATACTCTCAACCCCCCCCCCCAAAATAAAGCATGCAGCTGTCTCCAATTCTCAACACAAGTGTAATTGACAGAACCAGCTCTGCAGTTGTCACAAATGTGGTGTCATGACTCAAAATCTTTTTGTTTAACTATATGCTTCCAGCACTTAAGTTTTTACGTCCCATAGATTTTTATAATGTGAATCCAGACCTCGCGTGAGCGCACACACACACACACACACACACACACACACACACACACACACACAGTGTTAGGCAGTAGCGCCGTCATTAGTTTAACTCCATTTCTGAGTATGGAGTGGTGGTAGCGTCGCTGTTTTCTGAATCAAATAGCTTTTCAGTAGCTTAGCTCTTTTATTGATAAAGTAGTGCGGTAGCGTCCTCACAGGCAAACGTTACATTTACCCAAGCATTTTGATTACACTTGAGCATCTCTGAAGATCAAGCGCCACGGAGATTTCTGCTGCAGTCTGAAATAAAACTAAGGATCAGTAAGTGACCGATCTTCCGTCTATACGGACGTGTATGTGTAGCCGTCAGAAGCACTTCCGTATGACAGCGACATCACGTACCAATCCTTGGGCTGATGCCTGCGACGACTCTACTGCAGCGGAATACAGACACGCAAGCTTGAGTTCACTCATTTAGGTGATTTCCGAATAAGCTAACGATCACAATTAGTTATGCTACTTTTGCCATGTTGCTGTAGCTTAGCTTGTTACATTTCTCTGGGGCTAGCTTCAGTGTTGTGAAGCTTCATTTAATGTGGAGTAACTTGTAGCTTAGCGCACTACACTTTTCAAGTAGCTTGCCCAACACTGCACACACGTACACACACACACACACACACACACACGTGCTCTCAAAAACAAGACCAGTATAATTAGGTTGCGACCTTGTAGCTGTACTATAAAGCTTAAGACCTCAGACTGACCTGTTACCCGTTATCAACTGCACAAACAGTAGGATCCTCATTCCTGATTGGATGAGATTTAATTAAGGTCGGGACCTACTGAGGGTGAAGCCAACAATATATGGAAGGAGGGATTTGGAGGGTTCCTTTTATTGATTTGTAGTCAGGTTTTTGCCATCTAATAGAATCAAAATCAGCAGTCAAACATATTTTCAAAGTTACCAGCCTGAACAGTTGTCAGCTGATAGAAAATAGTGTGTTTTTAATGTAGGATTTAATGTATGTTTCAGTTTGGACAAGTAGCTACTGTATGTTGCCTATAGCGAAATGATTGCGTGGTGTATCACAACACTTCACATTTTATAAAATACACAGTATGTGTTTGAAATTAACTTGTTTGAATGATTTAATACACACCCAACAACCCAAAATCTGAGTCGTCACTATGAAACCTCCAAAAATACTGCAATTGTATTTGGAGTCTGTCAGGGGGCAACAAGGAGAGGATGATGAAAACATGAGAAAGATAGGAAGTATGTAAAACAGCAACCACAAGAAGTGGGAACATTTTTAGACAGCCACCTCAAGGGAAATCTATGAGTTTAGTTTCCTACCTTGGGAAATTACCTGCAGATGGTTAGTTTCTATTGTCTTCATAAACGCTGTAGCTGCAAAAGCATTTGAACCCACCGATCTGAAAATAGAAATGTCAGAAAAGCATGTGGGTGCTCAGTATGGGCTGATGGAAGCGACAGAATGACCCAACTGATGTCTTGTAATATCAAAGCAAACAAAGAGACTGCGGGAGGTTTGTGTACACGTGGATGTAGAGAAAAGGCAACTTGGGAGACAGGGAGTCGGAAATTCAATTTGATTGTAATCTGATGTACACATTCTACTGTTTGTGAGTTAAATTAGATTTTAGATTTGTTTTCTCTGTCCCTCCCATCTACCCCTTACAGTATTAGAGAGGGGGATTTATCTGGAAAGATCTATGGTTGTGCCTGATTGAAGAATCATGCTGTGGGAATAGTGGGCAGATGGTAATCTATCAAACAGACAACAAAATGTTTTATTTCTTGTTCTGTCGCCAAGGCACTGAAGAACAAACATCTTATTTTACCCTCAATTAGAAACCTTTGGTTCATGGACAGACTGTTCACCGTGTGACTGGCTTAAGATGCCTAAGCAACTGTTGCAAGTTTTTAGTTTAGAGAATGAAACATAGTTCAATACATTTTTTCATAGTGCTATTTCTCATTACTGGTTTCACTACTTCTGCCTGTCTAAGTCTTTTTCTAATCCATTCCTGCCTCTCATGTCATTTCCCAAAACATTATTCTAAACCCACATTGCCCCACTGTAGGGTTGCACGGTAGCCTGCACAAAAAAGATGATATTGCGATCATTTTCACATATTTAAGGATTGCGATATGATTCACAATTGGGAATGATCATTTTGGCATCACAATTTCAACTTTCACTGGAAAAACTATTAAAATCACAATGATGTGACATTTGTTGAGGTCCGTACCAAACAAACATGTTTTCTTACATCTGGAGAACAAGATTTGTAGGCCAGGGCATCTCTGCAGCACTACAGCACTTCATTATAATGGTGTTGTGTCACACATTTTACCTTTATCCAAAAATTGCAGCTTCTGCGATTTGAATATTGCACTTTGACATATTGCGATTTTGATAATATTGCCTTTAATTGTGCAGCCCTACCACAAGGCCATTTTACTGCCACAATATACTGTATTTCTCTAGTAATTTCCCCTTAACTTACTTATTCAATAATTCAAATTAACTGCTGAAGTACTACTACATTCTTTGTGCACTGTATGACCTCTATTAGGTACAGCAGTGTGGAAGCTTTAGGAGGGCATGAGTTCTCCAAACATTGGTCTGGTTTTTACAATTAAATAAGACTGAATATTAAATTGCATTTTTTTTTAGAAGACAGGAAGAAGATTGCTTTGCAGATTTGTCTGGTTGCATGTACGCAAAAGAGATATACCTGGATTATGTCCAATACCAATGTTTTTAAGATTTTGCTGTCTTTTGTCATGGTTACGGAAACATTATGGTCATGGCAAATAACCTCTACATTGCTTTCTGTTTCTGGTCTGCTGCTGCACGACCTGGCTGGAAAAAACTGAATTCTGTCCCTCTGACTTGCTCCAAGGGTAGCAAGGACAAATCACCCGCTGCACACCTCAGCCGTGCACTCTGCTCACTGTTCCCCGGCTAAATTCAAATCAAGAGCCAAAAGCCGGGGAAAATGTGATGAGGCGGAGTGGAGGTGGGGTAGGGAGGATGGGCATTCAGAGTAGGGCGAGAGGAATTTTATGCGGAAAAATAAAAATGACCTGTTTCATCTTTTCACACACTGGCCTTCTGCTTCTCCCTATTCCATATGCTTTGCTATTATTAGTTTTGTTTCTGCTTCTCTCTGTCTTTCTCTCTCTTTGACACACACAGACACACGCGCACACACACATTTTACCACCTAAATGGTTTGTCTCTTAAGCAGTTTCCTGTACGCCGACCTTGGCTGGTCAAATGCTCCCTTCCCTCTCTACCTCATGTTTTCTCTGTGCCGTCTCATATGTATCAGATGGTTCAGTCACACTGTTAAATTCATTTTCGTCCATGGTTGAAGACTTCATTTCAGAGGAATTTATTGTGTGTTATTTGCCCTGAAGTGACACTGCCACTTGTTCAGCATTCATGTTCATGTTTTAATCATTGAAACAGCTTTTCTTTTACCCAAAGGGAAATTGGCATCCTGTTGATAGCCATGAGTACGGTGTTTCTGGCAACTACAGCTTGAAAGCAAAAGCTTTCATTATTGCTACTTTTTAAGAAAAGCATGTATCTGGTATCTGTTTACCTGCAAAGGTGGATTAGGAGTGATAAGGGCTGCACACTTAAACGACATATTATCGAAATCGCAATATGGCAAAGTGCAATATCCAAATCGCAGAAGCGGCAATTATTTTGGTAAAATGTGTGACAAAACAGCATTATAATGAAGTGCTGCAGAGATGCCCCGGTCTACAAATCTTGTTCTCCATATGGAAGAAAACGAGTTTGTTTGGTACAGACCCCAACAAATGTCACATCATCATGATTTTAATAGCTTTCTCAGCGAACATGAAAACTGTGGTGCAACAATGATCATTCCCACTAATCGTGAGTGATATCGCAATCGTAATATCTGTCAAATTCATCGCAATATGATTTTTTTACCATATTGTGCAGCCCTAGGAGTGATGTAATGTAACGTAGTGAGTAGTGTTAGCCCCTGAATTTTTCTCTTTTTTTCTTGTAATTCTCTTTCAAAGGGAAGTCGAACATAAATTCAGATAGTCTTATCTGACTTCAGTCTTTACACAGCATCTCAGTTAGCATAACTTGAAGCCAGCCAGAGATGGATTTAAAGACCTCTGTGCTGTGAGACTAAAACAAACACAGATGTCAGACTTCAAAGCTTGATGTACAGGCACAGTATTGGAATAAGTGAGCGGGTGTTGAATGACTACACTTCTGCACTTGTTTGAGATGCAGTTCCCCAATGAGGGAATCATCTTATGAGGTCAATTCAGGTCTTAGAAATATCTCTGCAACAGACACCATACACATAGTCATGCTCTGCAACTTTCAAACCACAGCTGTGGCTGTAAAAGAGACTGATCCCCCCCCCTCATTAGAGTTTGTGAGTCATCTGTTCATTTTTTTAGCTTCAGCGGACTACGAGTACATTCAGAATCAGTGTACAAAGCACCACATAAAATTTGGTTCAAGAAAACCTGTGCCCTATTCGTAGCTATTTTGCATTCTGACCCTGATGCCTTTATCAAGTGCCTGTGAAGCAGTTGCCATGCAGTGATGGTGTGCAGTCTTAGCCAGCACAAAGGCCTAATGACTGCTGCACAACTACTGTGTCGCTGTGTCAGGAGAACAGATTGAAGCAGCAGGCCAAGCGCAATACTAAAAAGTTGCAAAGGTATCAGCAGCAGCATGAATACCAGTTGAAATAACTTAGTTTTGAGTCATGTTATTGTTCCCTTTCCAGTTCCCATGCAGTTGTAGCCAATCACAGTGCTGACAATGTTTTAGTTCAGAGTCGCAGCAATCTGCATTAGTTGTTCTTCTTCTTCAAATATCTACCTTGCTTCACTGCATGTTTAATTGGCTAGAGCTCTAAACCTGGAGAGTGGCATGATACGTTATGTGTATTGTGATTGGCTTAGTAGCTTTAGTGACTTCAACAAATGCTTTTTGTACAAGGAACCAGTGTAAAGCTGAATGGACTGAACTGTCTGATAAATTGTCATTTACAGTTTGTGAGAGATCTGACTCTGAAATTGTGGAGAGCTTTGAGTTAGGATAACAAGCATTTACATTTACATTACATTTAGTCATTTAGCAGACGCTTTTATGCAAAGCGACTTACATATGAGGAAGACAATGGAAGCAATTATAACAACAACATAAGTGCACCAGACACTGGTCTGTTAAAGTCCAGCACAGTATACAAGCTAAGGATAGGAAGGATTTAAAAAAAAAAGTTTTTTGAAGAGAGATAGAAAGGAAGTAGAAGTTAGCGATTGTCAGTTAGCTGTTGACGGAAGAGAAGCATCATTTTCAGGTGCTTTTTAAAGGTGGCTACAGAATCTGCTGATCTTGTAGGAGCAGGCAGATCGTTCCACCAATGTGGAACGGATCCAGAGAAGGTGCGCGAGAGTGATTTTATTCCCTTTTTGGCATGGTACCACCAGATGTCGTTCGTTTGCAGAGCACAGGGATCTGGCAGGAACATAGGTCAAGCAGTTTTTAAAATGACACAGGATCCCAAAAAGATTTTGGGGAAAATATCTAATTGAGATTTTTCTGACCAATGCTGATTGCGATTTAAATTGACATACGATTGTACCGAGCATAATGACCAACTTATTTTGTCTTTACATTAATAGAATCAGATAAAATAATGAAACTGTTGTTGAGGTCGGTTAGCGAGAAATATCAACTTCAAAGGAAACTTCCTGAGTTTTCTCTAGAGCTATTGACCAGTTTAGCCAACATTTATTAAGTTATTAAATTAGCTGTGTAATGAACATTACTGAATGGTATTCAGACATAATCACTGGTTGCGTAGCATTTTTTTGATAATGGCTACATAGTTGGCCAGTTGTATTAAAAATGACAAACTGCTGGTAAGTGACTGGCAACCCGTCCATCATGAGTTTGTCTGCTCTGCGATATAAGCTAACGTTAGCTTCACAGCTCTGAATACTGGAGGTTTCAATTCAGAGCTTTTATGGTGATAAGATTAGAACAATATAATGTGCTTAAATGTTTAACTGGGAGGTTTGGACAACTTTCTCCACCAGCCGTCTGTTTTTTACACTTCATCTACCTTGTTACATGTAGCTAGCTGTCTGAAGCTGTTGTCAGGCGATCACCTACAATGTCTATGTAGAGAGACTCGCCACTCTGTAGGCCTTTTATAAAGATGCAGTCCACTCCTTAGACTGGTGGGTCTTCTTCCACAAGCTCTTGCCAAGCGTAAATGTACAGACAATGTCATGGAGAGAGCAGATAACAGCCAACATTTATTTTTGCTGTTTTACTTACAAAACTAATGTTAATTAGACGCTGCTCCGTAAATTCACCAGGAACAGTTGCCTGTGTAGCTGGTGAAATCAACAGGCGTTGGCTTAAACTTTCACTTTAAAGCACTGTTATTTCTAAATTACAAATAACATTGCGTCTCCTGCGATTTAAAAATTGCACTCTTTCAAATTGTGGTTTCGATGTAAAAGATTTTTCTTATTTTTATCCACGTTGTGCTTTCCCCAGAAGCACCTGTGACTTATTCAGGTGTGCAGAGACTTTTGAAAGCTTGAAAATTTGGGAAATATTCAGGTCTAAATATGACCCAAAGTAGACGCCTGTAAGTGTAATGCCAGTCTTGTGAGTCATTTGCGAGTGCCTTGATCGGTACTGAGAGTAGTGAAAGGTGGACCTGGGTTCAGTGACCACTTACAGATGACTCACTGAGTGTGCTCTCACCAACGTCTCTAAGCCCGAGCCTCTTCCGGGCGCCTGTCAGGGCAAAAGGGAAGTGAATAGAATTTGATAGAAAAGATCGGAGAGAGAGGCAGAGATTAGCAGCTGCAGACCGAGAGCTGGCTGATGTCTCAGTTTGAGCTTAGAGTTTGCTGTGCCGAAGAGAAATACAAGGACTTCAAAACACTTCTGTTCCCCTCAGTGCTGTAACTCCTCTGGATAAAGCACTCCCTGGTGATGAACACTGCCTCTGTGTGACCAGCTCACTCGTCAATGACTTTGTCTCGTCTGTCCTTCTGCTTATTGGATTATTGACTAGTCTTCACATTGTGCTGTGGCCCCTTTTTGCTCTCATATATTGTACCAAGGCTGAAACTACCACTGAGGACACCAAGGTTATGTTCGTGATTTTTTTTATTGCGTGTCCATTTCCATTTTTCAATCAATAATGAATTTCCTTTTGAAGAAATGTAAGTTGATCTTGTACAAAGAAATACAGGTTCCCAGCTTAAGCCCTCTATTTTTAATGTCTTGATTACACCCCTGTACTATTCGACTGCCACCTCACACTTGCAGGGCAACTCATTTTTTTTTTAAGTCAAAGCCTATTATACACCTTTTGCTAGAGGACACACAGCCAAACGGAGACACTTTCAAAGCTGTTTTGTTTGTTTAATGAAACAAAAGGAAAGTGAAAAGGGAGCCATGTGAGAGGAGGTGTTGGCCAAAATAACTACTGGACTATTTCCAGAGGTTGTTGAAACCAAACACAACCATTATCAAAACTCTATCAGCATATTACTTAGCAATTCTGAGTCCATTTTGTTGTTTTGTGGTCAGTTTTGTCTTGTTTTTAAGGATAACTCCATTTCAGTTTTAGTAGTAACATCAGTAGACCAGAATGTAATGCAGCATGTTAGATTTTAATTAAAGGGTGCAAAGGTCACTTCTTGTTAACCTGCTCTTTTGTTAACCACTGTCATATTCTGAATGCAGAAAGTTCAGACATGTGGCCATGAGGGTTGTTGAAAGAGAAATACATAGTAAAGTTGAAGTGGACAAGGCAGTTTAAATGAATAGGGGTAGCCTACACCAAAAATTTACTTACAGTACAATACTCAAAGAAATCTTCCAAAAAAAAAAAAAGGTCAGTGCACTGTAACTGTATCTGGATGAATTATTCGTTTAAACATTACACTGTCTCCTGGCATGTTTGTGCAGAGAGCGGAAGTGGAAAAGGATGGAAGAGTATGGAAGGGTGTGTGAAGTTGGTAGAAAAGTAAGCAAGAGGGGGAGAACATCCCTGGTGCTGGTGGAGAGGACAGAGATAAAAAAAACGTATGGGCCCTCCAGCTTTCGTGTAGAGTAATGAAATAACCATGACTTTCTGAAACTACAGTATAACAAACTGAAACGAGTGAAGAGAGTGTACGTGTGCGGTGATGGTAGGCTAGGACTTTAGGAATTTAGAGCTGGGGAAAAGAAATCAAAAGTGAGTAGTCAGATTTATAAAAACACAACAAGTTGATGTTGAAATGAATAGCCAATGTTTTAAAATGAAACATTTGACTGTTACTGTGGTCACACCAAACACAAAGCGAATTTTCGCCTCGCGTTACTGGCGTGAGTTTCACCACGAGGTCCTTTGGGTTCACGAGTAAACACAACCCGCCAATATTTGCCCTTAATCTGGTTTTCTACAGTGGTATGAACCCAAAATAAACTGATTTTGCTGTGAATTAATGGCAATAAACGGATCAAAACGATGCCGAAATTACTGCATCATGATGCCGATTTGTAAAACGTCTGATCAGGTCTGTCCGCAAGACGACAAACAATTTTTAAAATGCTTTTTTTCGATGTGGAGTTCGGACCGAACAGGGCTATGCTACGCTAACATGGTTCATAGTAAAGTACAACCGATAGCTGGAATCAAGTAACAGACACATATTTTCAGAATTTACCGGGTAGTCCAACACCAAGCTATCTCCTTTTTTGTTCGGTCTCTGTATAGCTATAAAGTACTATCATAGAGCTCTGGGTGCCCACAGACAGCTACAATAACAACAGTGGAGCTCAGCACCGCCACGGCTCGCTTCTGCAGACAGACCGAGAAGCGAGAATGAAGATAAATCCATTTTTAATACCAAAAATTGTTGCTTCGCTTTCTGTGTGAACAAATACCAACACTTCATACATTTGAATGTTGGAGGTTGTGACATTTCTATCAAATACGGATCCATTCTAAGTAACATCAGGAGATTTTGCAGTGTCTAGTGCAAATTGATTGAGTGATTTGTGATGAGGCTGTTTATTTTTGTTTTACGAGTATGACAGTGCTAGGTATGAGGTCTAAGTCACATACTGTGATCTATTCGCAAGAACTTCCACTGGGATTTTAGCCCTGCTCGCAACTTAGTCGTAGGCAGGGCTAAGCTGTCAGTCATGACCTGAAACCCCCTTTTTATAGCATCCAATTAGAACCATTTAGTTCTAATTGGTTCACTCAAACTTTTTAGAAAAGTGAACACTTGAACATACATCAGCGTGATAAGAACTAACCACAATTACAGAAATCATCTTTGAAAAAAATGTATTTGATTTTGATTTTTTTAGTTTGGCTCATGTCCCATCTGCTAACACGGAGGGGGCGGGGTTTATGACCTATACTGCAGCCAGCCACCGGGGGCCATCGAGATGACTTGGCTTCACTTTTGGGGAGCTGGCATACAGTCTATGGTTGTAATCCACAGTAGACAATCCACAAATGTGTGCCACAAATGCGACTCCCACAGGCGCTAGCTTGCTGTTGCAGCAGTTGGGAACAAAAACGTGAGCTGCTGTGGCTGAGTCGCTCACTCGCTCTAGGCCTCTAGGTCGTAGCGCAAATTATAGTAGAATTATAGCTAGGCTAGTGTTAGCGTTTAGCAGACGCCTGGAACGGCATAGCCAATCTCAGGCAGAGTGGTGGTAAGCTTTCAGTACAGACTGTAGTCCGCTCATGTGAGGGAGTCTCGCAACCTGCTGGTGGAAGTAACTGCACCTCAGGCTGTCGATTCCTCTTTACAGATCTGCTGCGCTACAAATTGGACAAGATTCCACAAAAAAATAGAAGGGAAGTCACAAATGTCACGTGGCCCACAAAGTGACAGGAAGCAATCTACAAATGTGCAAAACTTGTTTCACATGTAAAAATGGATCCACAAATGCGTAAATATCACTTCACATGTATTTGTTGCGGAGAAACTATTTACATTTGTAAAACCTATATCATTTTTATGTGACATTAAAATCCGTTTTTACAAAGTAAGTTATGCATATTTGCAAATCGTTCTGTATTTTTGTGGATATGACACAACACAAATCAGCTTACAACTGATAATGTCCAAATAAAAACTTCCATGAAAACTGACCAGTGAAACTTTAACAATAGCAAACATATAATATAACATTTAATTAATTATGTGTAAAGCGTCCTTGGGTTGCCTGAAAGGTGCTATAAAAAGCAAGCTGTTGTTGTTACTACTATCAATAACAGCATTGTTTAAAGTGACTAGAAACAAGGTCATAGAAGACTCCGATCAATTAAGTAAAATATTTAATTTGACCTTTAAATGCCTGTCTCTTATCACGAAAAACATCTTTTGCGCTTCTTTGTGGTGCAAGGTCTTGCAGCTATACTTCCTCCACTGCTGATGAATCAACTTGCTTTATCTGGCTGTAATGTAATTGGCTGGCTGGAACACAGCTACGGGTGCATCCAGGTCAGTCAGGTTTGTGTCAGGCCGATTGTTTTTCTTTCCAAGAAAACATCAAGTCCTCACCACTGAGAACACAATGCGATGGGAAAGCAAGACGGTTTCTGCCTGAGGGGTGGAGTTTGAAAAAGCTGCTTTTACTAAAATGTTTATGTGAGGATGGATATGTGTGTGTTTGTGTGTGATGGAATGAGAGAGAGGGGAAGATATTTATGTGCAAACCCGTATTATGAAATATTGTGGATGTGCATTGTGTGGGGTTGTGTGTTTTTGTGTGTGTCATCTTGCAAATGTCCCACAGTTTCTCACTTGAAGTGAGAGCCGTTGCACTTGCCATTTTTGCAGTAGCTCATCTAATTGTCAGGCGTTTGTATCTGCTTGATGTACTGTTGCCCGTAACGGAGAACGATAACCGCTTTGCCTGTGTGGCAGGAAACGTGTTAAAAACATTTATTTTAATTTTAGTATTCATCAATATCGTATCTTGTTGTCACAGTTATCCCCATCACGAGGCGATACTGTTTGCTGCCTTTTGTCTATGTTCTGACAACTACACAAGTCCACAAGCCCTTACAAAGTAATTGTAAATACACACATGTCTGCAATGTCATAATTTTGACAGAAATAGGTATTTTTTTTATGACCATACTGTGCCACATTTTGACTATAGCAGTGTTTTTCATTTTCATCAGCCAGATTTTTAAATGTACTTTTGGTGTGACATAATGACCTAGTGGTTAGTGATGACAAAAAGATACTGTGCATTTTCCCATTTCAGAAAAAATAAATTACATCAAAAGATTGATTTTTGTTCTTGGGCTTAAATGATATTTTAGGCTATTCTGTAGGCTACTCAAGCAAAATACCTTACGGTACAGTTATTTTTTATTTAGCATATATGGGGCTAGCATATAGCCATTTTTAACCCCACAGTACCGTAAGCCAGTAAAGCATTTTTATACAATATGAACATTTTCACATAGACAACATAATGATTTGAAGCCACCAAAAGAATTTCATGGCCAGAGTATAATTTGCAACCCTGTCTGAGGTGTTGTTGTGGCACGATGGAAACCTTAGTGTTCGAGTCCAGAGGGTAACATGATGTAACGCTGCATAAATGTTTCTCACTGTTACTCCAGGCTATTTTCAGTATTTGACATTAGTTCAGTTGAGTGTTATTCTGCCTCTCTATGCTTATTATGTGAACCTCATGGTTCCTCCAAGCAGAAGCTCCCTAATTAACTCTCCCCATTTCTGTTCCTCCCTTTCTTTGTCTGTATTTTCTTTTTACTTTTTCGCCTCCCTCTTTCTTTTGTTTCTCAAAGTTTCTTGCTGTTGCCAATTGTTACCTCTCTCCCTAGCTCCCACAGCTCTCGGAGCAGCTCAACAACTTCTGAAAAATGCCAGGAGAGTGAAATCACGCTGGGAGGTGTGCGAATGTGTCATGTGCCCATGTCAAGAGGAGCTGCTGTTTATAGCCAGTGTTAAACAAGCCATGACAAATAAATTATGTCATGGTTCTAATACTTTTCTTTGGCACAGCGCAAATGTGTTTTTGTGTGTGTGTGTGTGTGTGTGTGTTTTAGTGTGTGTGCTCAAATCACTTTAATTGAATAGAAATAGAAAACGAGTGTGCCTTATAGACCGAAGTGACGACATTTTGTCTGGAGTCCAATTTAGAGTGGATCTATGTCTGTGCCTTTTTAAAGA
Source organism: Coreoperca whiteheadi (assembly GCA_011952105.1). Classification (NCBI taxonomy): domain Eukaryota; kingdom Metazoa; phylum Chordata; class Actinopteri; order Centrarchiformes; family Sinipercidae; genus Coreoperca; species Coreoperca whiteheadi. Next base: position 11,150,786 of record CM022487.1, on the reverse strand, counting down.
TTAGTACCCTGAAAAAAAAGAAGACATTTGTAAACTTCAGTGGATCATTTAGATTTCGCGAATCGTTTGTTTTTGTGTGAGTAAAACAAACAGGTTCGTCCTGTGCAAGCTGTTCGGGGCAACCTCCTGACCTTGTTTTAGCTGCGGGTCCATGACCCCTTCTGTCATTTTGGAGGAGGCTGAAATAAAGCTGCACATAACTTACAGTGAGTTTTAACCACTGTGTTGTTTTAGCAGCATATTTGAACCGACGAAACAGACATATTTTGACAGAGCTGTCAGAATATGCAGTTTTTCACTTTCTGATATAATATTCCTGCAATATGTAACTTCTCCTGGGGAGAAGAAGTCTTGAGGCAGTGAAGTGCATTGTTGTTCCCCTACTCTTCTCGCTCAGTTGGTCAACTTCCCCCAGCACATGTCTTCTGTCGTGGTGTGCTGCCTAGCCTTAGATACTGGAGCACATAGCCTGAGGCAGAGATAACTGGCACCTGTAAAGCCACCCCAGTTGTTGAAGAAAGAGGCAGCGTCATGCCTCCTCCAGGTTCAGCGTCACCTTTTTGTTTTGTTTTTTACAGAAACCGGTTTTGTTCTCTTTCTGTTGCTTTGCCTTTCCTGTATCGGGGCTACTGGCCTCATCTTGACAACCACTACCCTGTGAACATCTACAGCAAATGGCACAGACTCAAAGCGTCCATAATATCACAGAGGCAAATGTCAGGATGTAGGCATGTCCACAACAGAGTTACAGTCAGTGCTTGTGAAATAAATCTGACCATGTCTTATGAAGCCATAGGCTGCTGATGTTTGTCTTACAGTCCTTTTGTTTCACGCTGCTTTTAGGACATGTGTTTTCATATGAACTCCCAATGTGTAACAATTATTTGAAACAATGGTGAGATGGTAAGCAAGGGGAACGTTTTTCTCTTCCTTTATGCCTAACCGGATCCAGTATTAGAGGGCTGCCATTGGATTGCAGTCATTTATCTTTCCTATGTGTATATGGCATTATGAGTAATGGTGCTTTCACGCTTTTCAGCTCTCTTGATTACTTTGCCCCCCCCTCCTCCTCCCACATGCCTTTTTATTCCAATGACATATTCTTCCAAATGTAATGCGGACAACTTTGACAAAGTCAGATGCAATCTGCAGAGGATTGAAAGTGAACACAAGTGTGGCAGGGAGAGGCACAGGATTTGGAAATGGCACAACAGTAGCGCAACAAGAATGAAAGGGGTTCAGATGCTATTAGCTTAGCAATGCTGAGGGACTGTTGACTGCATTTTTCTTGATTTTTTTTAATCCTTGAAGTCAGTCAGTGCACATATTTCACATTGCTTACATGGTGTTCCATCACATTCTCACAATGTTGTCTTATTCTCCATCCATCATGTTGTTGTTCAAAATGTATGGTACACCCTCACACAATCTTAGTTTTCCCTGTCTGCTCATGTTTCTTTTTTTGTCTTTTCAACAATTATTTCACCAGGCAGCTTGGCGACAACTAAAAGACAAAAACCCTTTTCAAGCAGACACATAGTTTTTAAAATGAGGAAAGCATAGCTAAGATAACAGCAAAAGTTGGATTATATGTCATTCTTTTCAAAGAATCTGCCTTCTCCATTGTCATTACTCGACAGTTGAAGCAGAGCAGTAGCCGGGTACTGGCCGGCTGCTGGTCAGAGCCCAGTTCTTGGTGCTGCTCCAGAGATGAATGCTGCTGGGGAAAGCCTGATTAATGTTACTGACAGCCCATAGATCTTTGCTGGCTCGTCCCTGGCCCAGCCTCCCTGCCTCTCCTTTGTCTCTCTAACTATCTCTTTCTCACACACATGCACACACCAGGTATATCTGCAGGATCTTAAAGACTTTTAATTCGAAATGATAAATATTAGGTATTCAAAGTTATTCAATTGTTTTACATTGAAATCTGAGCTCAAGGTCCAGGTCAAATAGCGTTTTGTGGAGGTTTTCACCACATCTCATGGTCTTCCTCAACGGATGGAGTTCGAAGAAGAGGACGACTGTGAGATATATTTAAAAGCTTTACAATAGCTAGTGGACCTTCAGTTTCATTTTTCTTTTTTGTCGATTGTGTCCAAAATTAACTTTCATGCTCAATCCTGAGATGCACATTTCACACACAATCTGTCGGGTGAGGTTCATTTGAACTCTGGTGGGTCCGAGGAGGGTCTCAATCTTATTCCTGTCTGTGTGGAGGCATGCTATCCTTACGTTCGCGATGGTTATTTTCTGTTGCACCTGTTCTCGCCCACATTCCAAAAACATGCAGCTAGATTGGATATTGTGAAGCTTCCATAAATCAAACTAATTGTTATTATTAATAGAACTGAACTTGTGAAATAACTTGTGCCTCTGTTATTTTAGTGCTCTATCAGCCAGGAACACTTTTGTATGAGAGCTGAGACACAGACTTGTTGTCCGGGAGCATGACTGCTGAGCTGTACTGGAACCTGCCTGACTGGGCATGGCTCTACAAGACTACAAGAAAACCTTGTGTTAAAGGTTGAAGTGCAGGTACAGAAACAATACATTCAGGATCTGTGAAAGCACTTCCTTTGGCTCACAGTGATTTGAGGGATCCAACATAGGGTTCTGCCTCAGGGAGGCTATAACTAACTTAGCTAGCTTGAACTAATAATAGGTATATAACAACTGGAGTGGTTACCCTTTCTTAATTTACAATGCTTCCATGTGCAGAATATGGCATTCTCAATATAAAACAGCTTGGCAATATTTAAGAGCAATACCAGTCTGAGCGATTACGTTTGCTGTAGATTTGCTTCAATCACCTCAGGGACTAATTGAGCCTTCAGTACACAAGATTATCCAGACATCAAGGGCCAAACCTGCTGAGAGAGGGAATGAAAAATGACACGTGTGTCTCACACGAACACACAACGTACATACACAGTACACTCTTTTACTACTGACATAGCAGGGTGCATTCATCAATCTATACGGATTCTCTTGTGTTTGTGTGTGTGCGTGTGTCTCATCCTCTGTTGCAAGGTAGGCCCTAATGGTGTCTGCTCTTATCTGTGTAGGTACTTGAGGGTAAAGCAGCATGAGGTAGTATGGATTAAATGTATCAGTGTGGGTACTTAAGATTATGTAAAAGATGAAAGTCTCTTACCACCATGACCCTTTGCAGCTTAAGGCTAGGTTGTTGGACTATTTTTTATGATCCTACTCTTTTCTGTACTTCTATGCAGCCACTTGATAATGAATGATAACTGGATCCGCTGCTGTTTCAGGTTCTGATGGCAGTGGTGTCAGTGTAGTCTAGATGTCTTGTTTTGTCACTGTTATGTTTCCCATGTCGATTTTTTTTTTATTGGATATTTAATTTAACCATTTCTTCGGGGTCAAATCTAAAGACATGGGGATACCTTGAATGCTCCTCCGCTCCTGCTGCCCTGAGGTGGTGGTGATTTATCAACTGCGCTACCTCTTGGTCCGTAACTAATCTCCGATATATTCGCCCCATCTTTCTGTCTCATTACAGTTACATTCATTTTCATCTTTCTGCCTCTTTCTTTGTCTCCCATCCACTGAGCTCCCATCGAGTCACATTTACACTTAAACACACACATGCACACACACTTTTATGACCTAGACACACCTCTACAACCGCTGTGCTTTGCCAACCCCATCACATACATGAATGCAGCTCCCTATCCCCCTAAATCCCAGACATAGTCAACTTTTATGCAGAGTAGACAATGTGTTCTGTTTGGCATGTTGTTCCTATAAAGCCCACTGCCTCCACGCTGTTGGCTGCTGGTCCAGTTTATCTTCACCTGTCAGACATCCTCCCAGTCACTCTCACAGGCTTCTGGGAATTCCATCAGTCCGCAGCAAAAACACAAACACACACATCCTGATACACACAAGTACACACAAACACACACACACACACACAACCACACACACACTCACACAACCACAGTGAGTAGCAGCAGGTTGCCCAAGGCTGTTGCTGAAATGACTGGCTAACCACCAAGAGTCACATGGACTGCTTGAACTCTATCAGTCCATAGACCATCACCCCGGATCCTCTCTGCCATGGTGGTTTGGATATAGCCTCAGGCTGTGTGTGCGAGTGTGTGTGTGTTTGTGATTCTGGAGGCATCGAATGAACAGGTATAAAAGAGAGGGAGACTGACACACCGAGACAGAGAGTGATGGAAACCCTGAAATATTATTAGCAGATTAAGAAAAAAGTTTTCCAATAGTAAGAGCCTCATTCCAGTCCTAATGGCTCCACGCAGGCCTGGTATCAGTAATCTTTATCCTCAGACCATAGTGAAATGGGCCATTTGAAAAACAAGTGGCATTGGAGAGAAGATGAAACATTTACAATGTTGATACATAACAAGTTCTCTCTTGGTTACTACCTTTTGGACTAAAAATAACATAATGGAATATGATTAATGTCTTTAGCTCTACAGAGACCTTCGCTCGCAAAATACACATCCACGCCATCACCAAGGCATGGCCCACCATCTGTACATACATACACCAAATGCTGGCTGTTTGGTTTTCATACACTGACTCATTCAGTGACGCCTGGCGAGCCAGACAAATGTGTGTTGTGATGTGTTGGATTGCAAACTCTTTCAAAACGTTGCATCTTTATTTTGCCCATAAATGTAAACATTTATCAATAAGGGTATGTGTGCATGAGTGTTTCTCTGTGAGTGTATCCACTTGCATGTGTATGTTTTCAATTATGAGGAAGTAAATGTAAATGGTAGATGGCTGAGACTGCACCGGTTGGGTCTTCCATGTATTGCAATTGGACGATACTGGCGGATGCAGAACACTTGATTGATAATGTTAGTGATCATCAGTATCATATCTCAAGTAAGATATTGAAAACGTTTTTTCTAAGTACTTGTATGTTTTTTGTATTAGCCAGACTTGCCAGCATTTCTGCTCTCTTGAGCATGAAGTGAATGCTTTACGGTTTTAGCCCTTGACTCCAAGCATTGTTTTAACATTGTGTGTTGTGTTTATTTATTGTAGTCATTATGGTGAAAAATGAGGAAACACAAATGCTCTATTGATTAGGACTGAGACTTGTTTAAAAGGGTAATTATGGACATGATTTACAGACATAAGGATTACTGTGAGACAGACTGACCTTCCACACCACATGGTTTATGTTAAAGGTCCAGTATGTAACATTTAGGAGGATCTATTAGCAGAAATGGAATGTAATATTTCTATGTATGTTTAATTAGTTTGTAATCGCCTGAAAATATGAATTGTTGTGTTTTCGTTACCTTAGTTACCAGAACAAACAAACCAGACACTGGCTCTGGATTGGGCTGTTAGCGTTTTTCAAGCGTTTCACAGCCACGGCCGGTTTCTCCTACACGCTTGGACCGGGAGGGTGAGGCGAGCGGTATGCAAATGGTTGCAAAATTTCAGCACTAGTTGCCAGTAAATCGTACACACTGGACCTTTTAAAGGAAGTGTTTTGTTTCATTCGTTCAATTATTTGTTCATTCCTCTTTTTAGACAGATAAGATTAACAATACTTATTATATTTCCCTTAACAGTGAGCTACTGTAATGTCTTGCTGTTATAGCAGGGCTTCAGTTTGTAGGCGAATTCTTCTTCTTTTCCTTTCGGCTGCTCCCTTTCAGGGGTCGCCACAGAGAATCATGCGCCTCCATCTAACCCTGTCCTCTGCATCCTCTTCACTCACACCAATTAACTTCATGTCCTCTCTCACTACATCCATAAATCTCCTCTTTGGTCTTCCTCTAGACCTCCTGCCTGGCAGCTCCAACCTCAGCATCCTTCTACCAATATATTCACAGTCTCTCCTCTGAACATGTCCAAAACACCTCAATCTGGCCTCTCTGACTTTGTCTCCGAAACATCTAACATGAGCTGTCCCTCTGATGTACTCGTTCCTGATCCTGTCCGTCCTCGTCACTCCCAAAGAGAACCTCAACATCTTAAGCTCTGCCACCTCCAGCTCTGCCTCTTGTCTTTTCCTCAGTGCCACTGTCTCTAAGCTGTACAACATCGCTGGTCTCACCACCGTCTTGAACACCTTTCCTTTCATTCTTGCTGATACTCTTTTATCACACAACACACCTGACACTTTTCTCCACCAGTTCCAACCTGCTTGCACTCGCCTCTTCACCTCTTTTCCACAGTCTCCATTGCTCTGAACCGTTTGTAGGCTAATTACAGACCCCAAATTCCGTGATTAGTCTACGAACACCAAAGTGGATTATACATTACATTATACGTTATACTTCCAGTTACTGTATCTCTTTCAGCACTGATTTCATCACTCAGGATTCAGGTGGTGGGATTTGACACTTTTACACTCATACAGTTTCTTTGACCTTTTTTGAGTTGCTCAAATAAGCGACACACCACTGTGACCTGTGTTGAGAAAGAGAACTAAAACAGTACTTACAAGCTCTAAACCCTCATTCCCAGCAGTGTAGCACTTACTAATTCTGTCAGTGTTGTTGGGTTACTGTATGTTGGTGTGTTTGCATACACCTTTGTGTGCAGTAAATGAGTCCGCTGTGGAAAGTAACTGTTTTTCATGCTCATACTTTTCTAGAGGGGCTTATTGGCCCCTTCAGCCATGACTAAAGCTTTTCTCCCGCTTTAAAAATGCCTCTGCCAGCAACTTTAACCTCCCTGGAGTGATATCTCACTTTATCCACGGTACCATACATGAATTTGCAACTATTTTCCAGCTATATGGTATACCTTTATATTTTAAAAGCTATTTAAGGCTGTATTTCCCTGCTGAATTAATTCCATGGCACATTTTCACACATCAAATGAATCAGAAGAAATACTTCTCAGGATGAATAAACCATAGGTGCCACAAAATGGCTGATAATTGGATCTGTAAAGGAACACACATTCTCTGTAAAATAACATACCTAAAATTCTACAATAGTGGAAACATATGATGATCTTGTAGAATATGATACATTGCTGTAGATTAAACTAGCCAACAATATACAAAGCAGTTAAAATGAGCTCAACCTTACACATCTACAGCAGTAAAATGGAACATACACATTAATGCAGCAGTCATTTTAATCCAGAAACATCATATATAAGAGTAAAACAAACAGGGACCATTTTACTGCACATTGCGTAACGCTATTTTAAGTTGCCATAATACTTACACACTTTTACTTTAGTAAGGTTAAGAATGTAGAACTTTTACTTATAGCGGAGTATCGCCACAGTGGGGTTGGTAGCAAAGTACTTTTGCTTAAGTAAAGGACCGCATAGAGTTTTTATGCAAGCGGCCGGCCCTGCCTGATACCACTGACAGGTAGAGAGAGAGAGAGACACTGGGTTTAGATGACAGATTTACCATGGCAGACAGTGACAGACGGTAAGAAAAGTTAGAGACAGTCAGACTCACAGCTGAGATGTGAGTCAACAACAAAACGGATAAGAAGTGCAGCAACCAAACAGATGTCTGCCAGAGAACAACTTTCATGACTGGAGTGGATCGAGTGATGTGTATCTCACCCAGCGCGGTGTCTTGAATGTCAAACTAACCAACCTGGCAGAGCAGGGAGGCCTGTGAGCTAATGTGACAAAGTAGAAACAGGGGTGACAAACTAGCCAGGAGAAGGACTGGGGTTTAATGGCATTTCATCAAATGCAAGTCGGCTTATTGACTCCAAAACCATTCATATCATTAATCGAATCTAAATAAGTTTTTGCTTTCAACAGTTGCTGTCAACAATAGCTAAAACTTAAAGATCTGTTATCACCTTTTGTTGAACAGCTTTGAGTGGAAGTTAATTAAGGTTGACTGCAACCTGAAAATGAGATTAGAATATATGAAATGTTGGTTATCTGAAAAACTGAAGTAACAGGTGTGACTTACTTACTTTTACACTTTATTTTTTCACAAGTTACTTGTTTAAAATACAGAAGGTGCCAAATGAAAAAAACTAGTAAGTCACAAATATTGATATTTGTGACTTACTAGTCTCCTGAAACTCATGTGACAGATCATTTCTGTAAAGAAGAGCCACCAGTCTGTCGATTGTTAAGCGATGCTATAGAGTACTGTTCCCTCATATTCATCATCATATTTGGCTGACCAGTGACACTGGCTTTCAGAAAGCACATGAGCCAGACAGCCAAAGGTTTCATTTGAGCTGTCATGGAATTAAAATTGTTTATAGGGATGCACCGATTTATAGTCCGAGCATCGGGATTGGAGAGATGAATTGGACACCATGAAAGCACAAACCATTCAGTACCACAGCGTTTGATTTGTTGGGCTATGTAAGAACTGAAAACTTCTTCTCATTGAGTAGGTAGGTGTATAGCAGGCCAAAAGGGCTTTTGAAGCAGTTATTTTTCAAAAAAGAATATTTTTCATGCCAAAGAAGGTTATATTAAGGGTTGTTTTATAAATGTGTATGATTTGAATTTGGGCTCATTGAAAGATGAAGGGCTAAATGACTTTAAAACAATTTTTTTTTGTTTCCCTGGCACAAAAGGGGGAATAAATAACTAAAACAAAAAACAAAAAACAAAAAAAACATTGGTATTGGCATCGGTATCAGCCCAGAATATCAATAATTATTTAGCTGATATTATGTGCTGCCGGAGATATTTATCGCTTTATCGAATGCAAATGGTCAGTGCTGGATAAAATGAGCCTGCTAACAAAGCTAATATTTTGTACATTGCTCTTTGCGAATGATTAAAATTAAAAACGGACAAAATGTTCGAAAAGAGATCTGGGTATTTATCGACCTGGATCCAAAATGGAACCGGTTATTGGAACCCGTTCCTAGCCAGGATATTGCAGCTGACAAAATGGCGCACGGTACACGTGGACCAAAGGAGACAAATTCATTATTCATACATTTTTTCTGAGAATCAATCAATCAACCAATAAATCAGTATTTGGCGACTGGGCTATTGCCAAAAATGAATGTACAGATGGAGTACATAAGTTAAACCAATTCCAAACTATGTTAAGTTATGAGTTAACTATAATGAGAATGTGTCAGAGTCATAGATGCTTATAAAATGGACGGTCCTAATTGCTCTCTCATGGCGTCCACACACATTCAGTGTAGTTGAAGATACCAGGGGCTTCTTTATACCAGTCTCCTGCCAATCATTTTTGTTCATAAAAATAAACTGCGTTACTTCCCAAATTTCCCCCCCTCAAATAAAAAGAAACGAGAACTGAAACCGCCTGATTGAAACCGCAACACAACAAAAAATATCAAGAATTATAAAACTTTTTGGTGACGTAATTAAGATGTAGACAGCAGTAAATAGATTTAAATGATACTGGCATTTTTCCATATCATGTGCTGAACTGGAATGTCCAGTTTGTGCTATTGTGCCATACGTCTCCCTTTGTTGTGGAATGTAACTTGTCCAAACCATATAAATGTGTCTGAACTGTCAAAACGTGTTCTCAGTTACCACACTCGTCTGAGTCCGCTGTGCATCGAAGGTGTTAAAAAGTGTCACTGCATACATGATGCAAAGCTAGACACAAACAGATGGAGGAATCACTCACTCCAGCCAGTCACGGCGTGGAATTTCCATTTAAAGTTCTTTGTGATTTAGCAGATTGTTGTATTTGAAATGAGTTGAAATAAGTGCAAATGGTCGACTGTTTACGTTGGTTGATCATCACATGAGGCCTCAGTATTGCAGAGTGGAACTGTTTCTTATTCAATCCAGTCAGTCACACTGCCATCCATTTCTCCACACCATGGCTCCTCTCGCCGCCTGCTGCTCTCTGCTAATGGAGATATCACCTCCTCCCTTCCATCCCCTTCTCTGTTCCTTCTTTGTTGTCCTTTTCCCTCCAATCCACTCCACTTTCACTTCACTCCTTTCAAATCCATCTGTTGTGCCTCTTCATTGGCCCACTCAGTGAAACTAATCGACAGTAAGCCATCACTCAGTGCACTCTGCATCTCTTTTTCTGCAGAAACTAATCAGAGCCATTGTTGGTAATCCAAGACACGCTTCCCCCCTCGCTCATTGTACTGTAAATCAACAAATGATTCATAATAACTGGAAGAGGCAGACCAAGAAGAAAAACAAATAAGGTTTATTATTGAGTGCAATTCTGTAAGGCAGGCAGTCTGAGTCTCTTTCAGCAAGGCTCAATATTTCCTTATAGTGAATGCCAAGCGCTGTAATGGAAAACAATTGACATTTTGAGACTCCCCGGGTATCGCTTTAGCTCTGGCGGCAGGAAATGCCAAAGCTGAGAAAAAAAAAACGTAATCAGGGAGTTAAACAAATTGGAATGTTTGCTTAAAAGTATAATGACACCGATTATTCTTTTAAGAATTGGTGCTAATGCAAATTGTGTTTTTGATTAATCAAACGAAGGAGCAGACTTGTCATCTGCTAAGGACATCAGAACTCCCATAACTCTCTGATGTTTGAATGACGTTTAATAGTCTGCCTACAGTTATCTTGTGCCTCGTGTCTTGGGCCTTGGTTAGCCTCCTATCTGTGCTGTACTGTAGCGTCTATTTCTTGAGTTTATACTTGAAAATCCCATATATCATGTATTGACATCAGAAGAGCATGGATTGCCTTTTCTCTGTTTTGAATGTGGATAATAGATTTTTTTAAGTTCAGAAATGTTGTCATTTTCTTTAACAACTCCACCCACACGCCCTCCATAGACTCCACGGGATTCTGCCGTCTTCATCAGATCCACCAGAATTAGAAACCTGCTGAGTTTCATCTCATGCTCATAAGGAGGTACAATTCCACCACAGACCATTAACTTCCTCCCCTACATCCTTTCTTCCTTTCTTTCCTCTCTCTGTGATTAATTTCAATCGGGCTTAATTGGCATGGGAAACAGACAATAACATTGCCAAAGCAAGTGTGAAATTTTACATACAGTAAACAGAAGAAATGTGCTATTGAAATATATATACAGATAAGTAATATATAGTAATAAAAAATGTAGACTTGCAGTTAAAAATACAAATATGTGAAAACTACATAAACACTGCAAATTCACTGTTCCTCAGTTTGTGGCATGTTGATACATATTGGGCAGCAGGATCGGCCTTGTCTCCTTCTCCTAGGAGTATTTTTAATTTTGAGAGGTAATTTAGCTCTTCGAAATCTGAGATTACAGAGTTGAAGTAAATGTTCCTTATTTCAAGGAGGAAGTGCATCTCTGTCTCAGCCTTGCCTGTCGAACAGTGACCACATATTCTGTTTTCTTTTGGTTGCCATGATTTTTTTGTATCTTCCTTTTTCGACTGCCAGTTTGTGGTCACTGTGCCTGCACCTGTCTCTGCTTTCTATCTCTGATAGTAGAGAGATAATCTGCCAATTCATAATCTCTTTTTAGGGCCAGATAACATTCTGGTCTACTACCGTTTCTTCCAGTGTTCCAAGTAGGTTTTCTTTATATTGCGTTATAATTTGGTTTACTCTGATTGGTGTTCGGAAAACAGTGTTGTTGTGAGACGGGTTATAGTGTGTCTGAGAGGGGGGCAGTTAGTCTCAGCAACAACTAGCGCAGTCAGAATTGGCCAAAAATTACGAAAAAAAAGGTGAGCGCTCTCTTTTGAATGTTAATTATCAGTGGGTATCTGCCTATTTCTGCTCCCTTGTTGTTTTTTTTCTGTGTAAGTGTAAAATGTATCTGCAGAACTCTGCATTTAAAGTTTCTCTTGGATGCTTGTCCCCTGCAGGTATAGCTATGCTGACTGAGTGGACCCCGTACTTCACTACCATACAGCGCAATGGGCTGGATGACACTATCAAATATTTTAAGCCAAATTTTAGTATTTTAATTGGAATTTCGAAATTATAAAATGTTCTCTATTGCATATAGAGCTCTTTGAGCTTTTTCCTTTTAGTGCATTCAGTGCCATGTTGAAACTCTCTGATGCCGTTATTGTTTTCCCAGTAGGCAATTTGTCAATTTGTAACGGGGGAGATTTAACGGGTAGCCTATTTTTGGCCCCTTGAACTGATTTTAGGGACATTTACTAAATAATAATGTACACTTATTGCGGTTATATTGTCAAATAAATACTCAATTTTATTTGAAAAAATAACAAGGGAGGTTTTGAGCATTCAAGATCTTTTAATTCCTGATGCTGCTACCACACTTTCTTTCCCTCTGTCTGCTGTAGAGAATATGAATACATTTTTAAGAATTATTACATTTGGATGGAGCATTTCAATTTTAACCGGCACAGCTTTTCTAGCCTTTACGGCACTGGTTTAGCAGGAAACTCAAAGACCAATTGTATGCATTGTAATTCATCTCACGTGATGCTACTCAGCCAATCAAATCTGTGCATTCCGATGAGCATTGTGACTTGAGCCAGTGAGAGAGAGAGACAAGTCGGAGAAATAGTTTCACATGGTGCGCTCCAAAAAGTAGACAGCGGAAATAGAGCTTTTAATCCAGAATGGACAGATTCATACATGTTCAATCTTCCCATAGGCAGTTCAAAACCAGTATGTCTCATATGGTCAGAGACCGTGGCGATTAGTAAAAGCAGAAATGTGAAGCACAGAGCATCTTTTAAACAGGTTAACAAGGGGGATGAATTTTGGTCATTTTGCTAACAAGGGGGATGGCATCCCCCCTCAAATCGCACATCCTCTTCTGATCTCCATATTAATGTCATGGATGACATGAGGAGGGGTGTCTTTCCTAGGCAGCAGGGTGGAGACCACAATGCGGGTGTCAGGGAATTCCGTACTGGCCCGGAGGCTGTGGATGTCAAAAGCTCCTTTTTAAAAAGCTTCGTTGCCTGGCCTGTGGTGCTACAGCATTTAGATAGCACTTTCTTACCAGGAAAAAGCTTGTTTGTGTCCAGGAATTTCCTATTTGAGTCAGCCAGCAGGACCACTTCTGGGGCTTCCTCTTCAGGCTGAGGAGGGAAGCTGGAGTGGGCAGAGCTGGCTGTTGGCAGCTGGCTGTGTGGATATATCAGCAGGTGCCAGGGTGTTGTTGGGCTGAGTGCAGAGCAGACAGGGTGGGACAGAGACAAGGCGGGGGTTTGGGACACTGGCAGGGAGAGTCTGTGTCTCTGTACTGATGGACTTGCATGGTGAAGCTCCTTTTTCTATTCTCAGCATCCTCCTTCACTTTGGCAGCACGGAGCACACTGTTCTCCTGTTTGAGTGCCTCTAGACTTCCCTTGAGGTCTGATGCCAAGGCCTGGTTGTCTCTCATTAGCTGCTGGAGCTCCTCTTTAAGCTGCTGCAGAGTGTTGTCTGGGTGGTCAGACAGGCTGGCTTGGGTCAGCTGTTTGAATTCAGCAAAGTCCAGCTCCAGCAGGGGCATACTCTCCTTCAGCTGGTTGGTGGCACTGGCAGGTGTAGGAGGATCAGAGATGGACAAGGTGGTGGGGTTCCCTAATGAGCTCTCATCATCTTCACGATCGAAGGGGATATCGATCCTCTTGGGGTTCACCTCAGCTTTCAGGGAAACGCCTCTTGAAAGGACTCCAGGTTTGCTTCGACCATGACCTTTCCTTTGGTGTAGAATGTGGTGGTAAGCAGAGGGTCTTCCATGTCAAGGTGTTCATATTTACAGATCTTTAATCTGCCTCCTGAGCTGATGCCCTCGCTGGATACACTTGCATAATTGCTGCACAGAGTATCTTTCCAGATGTAGATGGAATCAGTGAAGTATATGAGGTTGTTCTTCCTTCCTTATTTCTGTTTGGTGTATTCAGTGATGAGGACCTCTGGGTTTTCACGCAGAGGTTTCTACCTTGTGTTTCTCCCTACCTGTTCCACTCTTACATTTAGCAGGGTACTGAATCTCCTTGCTCTCTACTCTGAGAGCTGTGCTGTGCTGCCTGCTGATCTATTTCCATGGTGCCGACTTGTCTACTCCAAGTGGAGCTAGGCTAACATTTTATTTTTGCAAGCTTTTCTAGCCTACAAATACAAACACTGGCAAAAAACTGAACACTGCATGGTTTACCAGATATATTGTTGTTACCAACATGGATCAGGGGTGGCTGTGGCTTAGTGGCAGAGCGGTCGTCCACCAATCAGAAGGTCGGCGGTTCAATCCCGGCTTCCCTCAGCCATGTGTCGAAGTATCCTTGAGCAAGATACTGAACCCCAAATTGCTCCCGAAGCTGCGCCTTCAGTTTGTGAATGTGTATGTCGCTTTGGATAAAAGCGTATGCTAAATGGATCCTTGAATTTTTCTTCTTGTCTTAATAGAGTACCTATTCTGTTTGCTTCTGCAGTGCAGTTTCTCCTTTGGAATGTCCGTAACAGTGGCAGGTAGCAGTGAACAGTTGCTAGCTAGCTTGACAGTCAGCCAGTTGTTTTGATTTTAAAAAAATATATCCAAAGATGATATTTCCTCTTCTGTTCCTGTATATTAATGTGGTTACCTCTTCTTTAGAGTCATTTCTGAGGATTATTTGAAGGTTATTTTGCAACATGTCCTACTCTTTTAGGTCCAACTTTGAGATGCATTCAGGAGCTCATCTTTTGGTGCATCTGCTCTTTTGCAACTCTCTCTCTCAATATATATGTATTTATCTCTCTCCTTTCAGCAGTATGTAAATCTGTTTTATACCTCTCACTCACTTCACCATGTGATATTCTATTTTTTCTCAATAGGTTTTGTCCATGTATTTTATGACCACACTCTTGCACATGCACACTCTGTCCCCAGACAGTTTTTTATATACCTATAGACATTGCACAGCTACGTGCAAAATATTTGATGCCAATTAAACACATTGGCTGTGTTTCCCTCCTCGGTTTGTTTAGATGCAGTCAGCACCAGGCTGGGGAAAGGAAAAGGAGGGAGTTGCATGTCGCAGAGCAATTATGGCACATCTGTATCTCATATATTGTTGTTCAGATAGGAGAGCAACCTCCGAATTGTCTTGATGGGATTGTGGGCAAAGCAAAATTAAATCAAAATCTCTGTAAACTAATTGCCTTCACAACTGGGGAGGCTTTATGGCTCGTGGTTGGTGCAGAGTTTATGGCCCCTTTTAATGAGTTGTTAAAAAAACACTAAAACACAACAGCACTGTCTGCAAATCTAACTGTACAAGGAGGACAGGTCCTGGAAGAGAGTGAGTAGGAAGAACTAATGTTCTGAAAATGACCCACTGGCCAGCTGCAACCTAGTTCTGCCTAAAGTGCAGGACTTGTAGCAGTCAATATGCCTAATTGCTCTGTTCTTGCTAACTGCATCTTACACTTCAACAATGGGACTATAAAAGTCAGAGTAAAGGCTCATAGTACTTATGGACATAATGTAATGATTTTGTCCCCCTCCTCCCTTGGGCGACGGAGTTTCTAATGCCTAATCTACTGCTGTTGTGGTTTGTTCCCTTCTCGGCCATTGCTGTAAATGAAAAGTTAAGTTAAGTTAAATTAAATTAATTTAACTGTTGTGTTACTGCATATGTCAGTGTTTCTCTGTGCTGGTCCCCAAAACCCACTGATGAATGGTCTCTGAATTGTTTAATGTACATATAGTAAGTAAATAAACTTTACTTTATGGACTAGATACTGTATTTTGTCATCCCTCCAGTTAGGAATGCATTCTGGCCCCAACAAAGATAAACTCAATGGTAGTGTCCTGAGAAAGAAAGCAGGAAAGTAAAGAAATAAGAAAAACTAAGATGTATTGGATGAAAGCTGCGTTTGTTGATTGAATGGGATGACCGTATGAAGTTATGCAAACAATTTACATACTCAGCAGTCACAGAGCAACATAAGCATTCATTTAGAGTCATGTTTCTGACTCACCTGACAAGAAAAATATCTGGCTCTTTAGCCTCTAAATGATCAAGTAACCATGTTAGTCAGCTAGTCGCTAACTTTTTCTGTGTGCCGCTTGATGCTGGGCAGGTAGCATACACTGTGGTTATCAGGGCTTTTTTGCTGAAAGCATCTGCCTGCTGTGGCTGGAAAGAGGGTTGATGAGAGAGTTAGAGTGAACCAAAACAACAAAGTTGTCGGCCATAAAAACAATGAGTAAATGATGCTAAAACGCTCCTTAAAGATGAGGGGAACTGCAGATTTAGAAAATCTAGATGATCATTTTCTGTGGGTTTGCCACTACAAGCAAGCCCTTTCACATTACACATAGTAATTTGGTTTGTTGTTAATATAAAATATCGATCCGTGCAGCTTCAAAGAGAGTAACATACTCCCCTCAAGGAATCATGCACATCAAATGTCATCCTTGATCGGCAGCAACCAAAAATATATTTATTTCAGTGTTTTTTCATAAATAAATATTAAAAAATAAAGGTTAAATCAAAAACATATGCGATATTGCAAATTGCCTTCTGTATCAGTAAGAAGGTACCGTTGTGTAATTGTTATAACTGATCGCTAACATTGACATCTTAAAGTAGGTTGGTTGAATTCTTTTTTTCCACACACCTTAACATGCAGTAAGATTAAAGGTCTGTGCCCCCACGCTGTAAACTTGTCATCTGCATAGAGGTGTTCTAGTCCTTTACTTCCCTCTCCGACGGCAAACGGTGACATCTAAAGCGTTATGTTGAGGATATTTTCAGACACACTAATGACTTGGCTATAACTTGTCCATCATGTCTGCCCATGTGTGTCTGTGTTACTACCACTACACATAACTAACTCCTTCATGGCTTAGATTGCCATCAATTAATGGTAGAAGTGTGATACAATGTGATTCACCATTCGCCACTGAAGCAATTATCACCTCCTTACCGAGCTGAATGGCTCTGAATCTGCAGTTTTAATTCTCTGACCGCTTTTACTGTTAAACTAACAGCATCATAAATACTTTCCCACAAGGACACATCACTATAAGAAACAAGTCTAGAATGTGGTGATTTATTTTAACTGCCTCATTAGAGAAACCAAAATATAAAAGATATTGTTTAATATTATGATACTCGTCATGGTGTCGGGAGAATTTTCCTGTTTTCTCGGATGTAGAAAATGTGTATGGGTGTAATCCTCTTTGTGAGATAATTAAAAATATTTTCAATTCTCTCTCATGCTCTGAATTTCTGTTAAATGAACATGCACTCAGTTAACAAGAATTGAATGCAAGTCAGTAGCACTTTGTTCTTGTTCTGTTAATGAAGCTAGAAAAAAAGAGAAAGAAGAGAAGGGCATTATTTCTGGGATGCACGTTTAGGCACCAGTACTCTGCTTGAAAATGAGATTATACGAAGACCACACCAAAAACAATTTATTTGGAGTGCAATTCATAGCACAACTGTTGAGAACCTTTTTAAAAATATCTAATCAAAAAACTGTTTAAATTTTACAGATTATAGTGACTGTTTCTTTTCCACAAAATCACTCAACTCTCTGGCTGATCACTGATTGGCTCATGCGATATCCATTGGGACCTGTTTTACTGGTTCTGTTTTTTAAATGATTTCATTGCATTTTTTCTGTAATTGGATATTCAACAGCAAAGAGTGATAGGGAAAAAGGGAAGAGACAGGCTGATGACACCTTGCCTTACCTTTTCTTGATTTTTGTATGACATTTTCTTCATATTGGATGGTTTTGACAAAAGAGAGAGAGAGAGACGGGGAAACACAGGGTGAATGAAGAAAATCACATATGACAAACATTCCCTGCCATACTCGAATCAGGGACATCACATTTACATGGTACACATCAGTAGTTTACCCAGCTTCTTACCCAGAGCTCGGATTGGAAAGCTACTGTGGAAGCTAATGGTGGAAGGGAGGTGGTGTGGCTCGGATCCTGCTCGGTGGGCATCGCCTGGGGCTGCTCAGTTGTCCTTCTGGATCCATCCTCTTCCCTTATGTATTACAATCTACACTTATATATGTGTGTGTGTGTATGTATACTACAATTTCATCATAATGGTATGTACTATGATTTCTATTGTGAATCGTTTGCATGACTGTCCGTCCTGGGAGAGGGATCCTTCCTCTGTTGCTCTTCTGGAGGTTTCAATCATTTTTTCTCCCCTGTTAAAAGGGTTGTTTTTGGGGAGTTTTTCCTTATTCGAATCGAGGGTCTAAGGATAGAGGGTGTCATATGTTGTACAGATTATAAAGCCCTTTGAGGCAAATTGTGATATTGGGCTATATAAATAACGAGTAGGGATTTTATTTATGGGGTGCCATCGTCTCTTCGCCATCAAAGTGCAGGGTGTGTCTCGAAACCCTGTCCTAAATCATCATTTTTGGAGGCCTCTGCAAGATCTTTCCATACATGAGCGAAATGGAGCCCCCTTGGATAAGTGCTATTATTTGATGATGTATGATCTTAGGCATGTAATGTATCCAATAGGAATTCAATTTAATATTTTAGTAGGAAAATAAATTGTAGGATTTGTGAGGTCCTATAGGCAGCAGCCTATTCTTCATACAGGAAGTGCTAGCTATGCCTGTCTTCTCTTGTACCCTCAATTGCCCCACTTTCCTCGCCGGCTGCCTTCCCCTGTTATCTCTCCCTCCTCAACCCACCGCCTCCAGTTCTTATCTTCCCTTCCTCTCTGTACTCTTTTCTCCTGGTTAACCCTTTCGTTTTCCCTCCTTTAAATGACTTTCGTCATGTTCTTTCATATTTTGCGTCCTCTGTTTCCACATTCTGCTAATACAGTATATCCATCTTTCTGATCTACTGTTTTCCCTGGTGTTGAGTAATGGAGCCTTACAGGTCCACAGTCACACACATTGTGTCAACAAGTCACCCATTAATTCAGAGCTGGATCTTTTTGTATAATTCTGCATCCCTCAGGCCTTGTGTGTTAGTGCATGTGCACGTACTGTAGGTGAGAGGGTATAAGGGAATGTGTGTGTGTGCGGTCAACCAAGTTTAATGGTCGCTGTAGATTTGCACATGCTCTGTCTGCTCCTTGGCCTGTCACGATAACTACCTTTGTTGGACGATATATTGTCCAAGTAATAATTGCGATAAACGATATTATTGTCATTTCAAGGGTATTTTCATCTCACTCCATCACATTGATTTGCATAAAGCATAGGGGTTGTGTCAGTAGCAGCAAGGGAGAAATCTTTATCCAAATAAACTCACTACAGGGACATTGTATATTTGAAGTAAAAACATTTTTAAAAAATCTACAAAGGGAGGGAGAAGATCAAACTAACTATTTACATATTTCCAAGCGATTCCAACACTGTAATCAGAGAGAGAGAAGCTCAATCCTGCTGCCCCACACATCGCAAATACTGACTGTCTGCTCACGAAGCAAGAGGAGAGTCGAGACCTGGCACTGTTAGCAGAAGAGGACTGCAGTTACTCTGCGCAGCATGCATGGGAATCAATTACAAAGTAATATTTAAATATATTTCTCACCTTTTCCATGATGGTCTTTGAGGAAATAAAGTCACTAAGAGGGTCTGAAAAGCTGCTAAATCTAGCGAGAAGGTCGCCAAGTTGGTAACACTGCGCGCGTGCCGAGCTGCCTGAGCTCCGCCCACGGTGACACGCCACACAGAGGGCAGACGATGAGAGGACAGAAGCAGCGCCACCAGAAATCACAGTGAAACGTGTCCCAGCATACTTTTTTCTGCTCATTAGGCTTAGAACGCGCTGCGCCCCAAGTCTTATAATCGTCGATAACGTAATTATCGCGACAGTTCTACCTGCTCCCTCACCTTTCAGTAGCACTGAGGTTTTGTCATTATTCTGTTATATTACTGAAATGTCGCTGCATCCCGCGTGATCGTATTTTTCCCCCTTATTTTTCTCTTCTTACGTAGCTCCCTGTTACTGATTCACTCCACTTCTTTCATCCTCCTCTCTCATATTTTTGTTATCTTGTGTAGTATATATGATCTCACTTTCCCCTCCTGGTGCCAGGTGGTGCTGTACCCCTGGTGAGGGATATTTATGATTTATACTGCATTAGATAACCTCTAAACTCTGTGTACATTTGTCAAGTACCTCTTGTAATTTGCATGAAAAGCAGAGAGTTTTTTTTACCACATTGTACAGGTTTCTCTGTGCAGATTACCAAGTATTTTAGGCCAGCTTGGTCTATGGATGTATTACCTCCTTATGTGCCAATTTTCTAGTTGTTCCAAAGCGTAGCGTTGAGTCTAAAGGAGGCCCCTCAGCTTTGGCGTGCCATGTCTGAGAAAATAAGACAGACTTTCAGAATCTGTAACATCTTTTAAATTTCTTCTCAAAACTTCTAGAGGCAGGTTTGATGAGAGGTCCTCTTTTTCGATCCCTTTTCTTTCTTCGTCTTATCCCCTGTTTTTAAAGTTTCTTCTATGTCTTTTTCTCTTCCTTTTCTTCTCCTCTTATTGGTGTTGTTGTTGTTGTTACTTGGTAATGGTGTTGTGGTTATCTATGCCTTGGTATTTTGCCTTGCAGTCAATGGAAGGGTTACTCTATTCCACTACAACATCACTGTAATCAAATTATTTGACATGACTTAAATTGATACATACAATACATGCAGTGTCTCTTAGAATATGAGCTGGGACCCAAATTAAATATAGATTATCAACCGGTTGGGGTCCCAACAGGACTATGTTTTCATGAGCCTCAGTCCCAGGGGAAGTCACTAACAGATATTTTGATTTCAAAACAAGGATGGACAAGTTGACAATCTCCTGCAGTAATATCATTTACAGGGAAGCACTATCTTGTTCCTGGATTTCTGTGTTCATATTACTGTCATATCAGAGTGCTGTACTAGATCCACTTTTAGACGGTTTCTTTTACTAAGTGAATTAGTCCTCCGTAATGTGCAGTCTGCTGCTGTAATGGCTGCAGATGTTCCTTAGGAAATTGCCAAAGACGCCATGCATATTGCAGTCAATGACACTTGTAACATTATCAAGGGAGGAACCACATGCTACAACCATGATTTTTTTATTACCCAAGCTAGCGCCATAGCTCTATAGATGGCAGTGTCTGACGGTCGCTCAGTCCACCACTTTGGTCCAGACTGAAATATCTCAGTAAATATCACTTGGATGGTAAATGTAAATTTATACAGACATTCATAGTCCCCAGAGGATGAATCCTAATGACTTTTCCTCTAGCGCCACGAGGAGGTTCACATATTTTGCTTTTAGTGAAATAGCTAAACAACTACTGGATGGATTGCCATGGCATTTGGTACAGATATCCATGGTGCCTAGAAGATAAATCCAGATGACTTAGGTGATCCCTTGGCTTTTTCTGTGGCGCCACAGCCAGGTCAAATTTTCAATTATCCTGTGAAATATGTCAAAAAAACTACTGTATAGATTGGCACAAATCTTGTACAGATATCTATGGCTCACAGACGGTGCTACCCAAGAACTTTGATGATCCTCTGACTTTTCCTCTAGCAGCACATTGAGTTTCACATTTATTTTTTTGAGTGAAATGTCTCAACAACTATTGGATGAATTGCCATGGCATTTTGTACAGACATTCATGTCCCGCTCATGATGAATTGTTACATATTTTCCATCATTGTCCTTCCATCATCAGGAAAAATGTTTAATTTATCCAATATTTTGGTTTAAGACCAAATACCTGCAAAGCTAATGATCATCAGCCTCAGGTGTACTTTTTCTTTAGTGCTAAGTAGCAAATGTTAGCATGCTAAACTGAGTTGGTGAACATGCTAAACATCAGTATGTTATTCTGCTAGTGTTAGCATTTAGTATAGCCTCACAAAGCTGCTGGCATGGCTGTAGACTCCTAAGTCTTGTTTCAGTTTCAGAGATGATCTTATGGGAAACTGCTGCATGGTATATTTCGTGGCAGGGCTGCCTTTGTCTAGGCAGCTGCTCCTTTTTTTTTTTCTCTTCGAATGTAAGCTTATCTCAATTTTTGTTTTGTTGCTGTGGCTCAGTGCAAGAATGTCAAGGATAAATACCTTAAATGCATCTCTAATGCCTTTACAGTACTACATGTCATGAAAGCCATTTTGGAAATAGCCCATTTCCATGGTCTGATGTGTGCTCTTTCTACAAAACAGCTCTTATATTAAGCTCTTATATTTGACTCCCTTTAAAGAGTCACAGCTCTGCTGCCTCAACCAGCACCCAATTTGTTTGGGATAAATGTGAGACCTTGAGCCAGAAATTGAACCTGCCACCCATGAGTAAACTGCGCTAGCTGTGGGCTGCTATTAGACTTAGTGAAGACATCTTGAAATGTAAATGAAATGCTATGTGAGCATGATGGATTAATATGTATTTTAACTGGCAAGTGCAAGCACATAGAAATGAAGACTCACTTGAATAATGCCCATATTTATAGTCTGTTTTATAGTCACCTCAGTGCCTCAGTCTAATATGGTCTTGGTTTTGAAGAGTCTCTTTGTAAGATTGTTTCAGTTCATTTCACATCTGCGTTTGGGTGGAAAAACACAGAGGAATAAATCCAAAGAAGGCAGTAAATACTGTGGGTGAAGCTGTACCTACAATACACCATAAAAGTGTGTGTGCTAATGTGCACTGATTTTCCACCGTTACAAGTAAAATATTCCCGGTGTAAAGATGCCTAAACACCGCACGAAGACCGACCTCCCCTCTCATCTCTCCACTTTCCAGCAGAGCAGAGTCATGCTGTTTGCTGCAGTGCTTTCTATCTCTTGCATGAGCATGAGATGAGACTGCTAGTATGAATAATGTCTTCCCTTGTGGTTCTCTTTCACTCCTTATAGTCCACTCTCTACTCTGTCTCAGCAGGGCGAGAGTCCCATCCAGAATGATCAGTAGTCCTCAGTCTCTGTCAGTAAAATGAAGGAGTAGAAAGCAAGTGCGAATGAGAAGTAATACACAGGCACAATATTTGCATTTTGTTAATGATATCTCATCTCATCAATATATTGTGTTTTATGTCTTCAGAACCAATACAAACCTATGTAAAATCCTGGCTAACTTGTTCAAAGTGTATGGTCTAAGATAATGAGATTTAGGCAATATTTCCCAGTTAATGAGTTGAGAGAGAATGAGAACGTTTTTGTTGGTTTAAACAACCATGTTTCCTTTCTACAAGCCTAACACGCCTCTGTGTGGTGACAAGTGGGGTAGAAAATGGAATAGTAGCACAAAACTACTGAAATTTGTTCAAACAGATGAAAAGCTGTGAGAAGGTTTTAGGAACAGTTTGATGCATTTTAAATCGCTGCCAGCTGGACATGTCATCTGCTCATTGGCGTGAGACAAAGCGTTCCTCTTCAGTGGATTGAAAGGTCAAGTTGACATCCCAGCTCCCTGCAAAGAGTGATACTTGGACACCAGAGATATGTGCCTGTGTGTGTGTGTGCCTGTGTGTGTGTGTGTGCCGTGTGTGTGTGTGCCTGTGTGTGTGTGTACACAAAAGTGCAAATGCACATATGGTTGTTCTTGCGGCTTGTACACTGGCCTCTACCTACTTGCGAGATACTGCTGCGAGAAAGTGGGAGGGAGTTTAATTTACAGTGCCAGTAACTATGTGTGATGGTGATCTGCGTTAATCTCCAGCTCATCCTCCTGACTTTTCAATCACATTTGCGGCACGGTGGTTGAATTCTCCATTTTGTAGAACACTTGCAGAGAAGCAGAAACAGAGAGAGAGGGAGACAAAGAGAAAGAAAGGATGAGAATGCACTATAGAAAAGGATGGTGGTGATTGAGGATGATGTAGAGGTCAAAACACAGAGCTTTCAACTGAGTTGGATATGGTTTCTGTAGTGCATGTCAGTACTGGGTAAAGATTACAGCTCAGAACACCCACTAAAAATAAGTGTTTATGGATATAACAAGGTTTTTAAAGATTTCCTGGGCTGCTCCTGTTGTTTGCCCGATTAAGTCAATGTATTAGTAGTCTAAAGCTTTGCTTTGCTTTCCTGATTCAGTCTTTGACTGTGCTACTTGGTGTTCAGTACCTCATCGAGCACAACTGGCAGTGTAGTCATTGGTGAGGAGACACATTGGCTGGCTACAACCTCCCTAGACCAAAAGAAAGTTATGAGTGACAAGGAGTGTATACGATGTCTGTAAACTGGGAGGGAAAGGGAAGTACTAATGTTAAAGTTTTTACCTTTATCCTTCTATTCTCTACTGAGGACTTGTGTTATGTGTGGCTCTCGGTTGTGCTTTGCACGAGAACAAAGAGCCCTTTTTAAAGCATGAAAATCACAGATGTAAAGCTATACAACAAACATCAATAATTTGTGGAGGTTTTCTTGTCTCCTGTTTTGTCATTCTCAGTCCTCTTGAAGTGAGTCAACACATTTGGATACAGTTAGAAACAATAAAGCTTAAGTTACAGTAGCGATCCTTAAAATAATGCTATAAACTGAAATGTGCATTGAAGTTAAGAGTAGAGTTACAAAATTACAAAGGAAGACAGTACCATGTATGGTATTAATCCTTGTTCCTTCTCTTCCACAGTCAACAAGCACAAGCCATGGATAGAGACATCTTACCATGGTGTGATCACAGAGAACATGGACACGGTGCTGCTGGACCCTCCACTGGTAGCTCTAGACAAGGATGCCCCGGTCCCCTATGCTGGTAGGAAAAACAAATACACGTTAACACATTCACACAGAAAAACATCTGCTGTACAGTATATCCACACACATTTAGAAAGTACAACACACGTACAGTATACAGTACACATCCTCCCACACATAACATTGTATCACACACACATAGGGGCTGAGACAAGGATGCTTCAGTACTGTGTGCAGGCAACTGTGGCAACTTCACACCACAAGACAAAAACAGATGACCCGACAGTTCTCTGTACTCACTGTTTGTCATGGAGACTGAATTCCATTTATCACCCTTAGCAGTGTTAAACAAATGGTTTTCTCTCTTAAGAGCACTTTCTTCTCATTATTGTATACAATTGCTGAAAAACTCACATGACAAAGAGCTCGGAAAAAGCCAAACAAGTATTTTTTTTTTTTACTATAGGGGATTTGATATCAGTATGTTTGTGTTTACTGCAAACCGATATATTGAACTGTTGTTCATCTACAGAGTCGCTGCACCACCAGTATATGATTAAATTTGAACCTTAAAAATGTCACAAAACGTGAACATCAAAACCTTTCTAACTCAAGCACTGTTCTTTTATATAAAACATTTGACCAGGGTTTTTAAATTCTCAATAGCAGGGATATTGAGTTGGATGGAGGAAAGACAGCTGACTGATTCAAACTTGCTGAGGTTTATGAAAATGCATTTATTTCCATAATCTTGTCAGATTTCAGGTTTCGAGTTTAGATACATCTTCTTCACTCGCCCTGACAGGGATCTATTCACGGCCTCTGGTAATTGAAGCCATGTGTCATTCTTATTCTTGCTGATGAATTGCCCCATTTAGCCTGACCAAAAGATTGTTCTCAAAAGTGAAAGAATATAAGATCTTTTCCTGAGCCATGTCAGCTTTTCTTGATGACAATGTCAATTTCCTAGCCTAAATCTCAATCTGACACCGTGGAGCTTGTCTATAATATCAAACCGTTACAAAGCAGTTTTAATCCACAACATTTTGCACCACACAGGAAGCAAGGCGTTAGTTTGTCTTGTTTGTGTTTTCACCACAATACCCATCTAGAATTTCAAGTGTATGCATGGCCTTCAATTAGGATTTACATTACAGCATTTACTTTGTAGTATGTTGTGCATCTCAGCTCCAGTTCATTTTAAATTAAGGTTTATTTACTTTGATTCAGATTTTGTTATTTTGCTATGTGCAACCTAAAACTAAACGACATTTCAGATTTCGGAAGGGGAGGGACAACACTTCTTGTTTGGGATTGGACAGAACCTGGCGACAGTTCAAAGGTCATTTCCTGTTTTTGTAGCCTAGCCTGTCCTACAACTTGCAGCTGTGTCTTTGCACAAATCTTAAACTGAGTTTGAAAGTATGGAAGGGGAGATGCTTGACAAAATGACATGATGCAGCCTAATTCTTGATATTCTTTCAACATATTATAACATTAAAATGTCCCATGGGACCCGGAAGCACGCTTGAAAGAATTAGGACTGAGGAGACGGGGCAGCTAGCCGACTCTTTAACAGTGCAGTGCGGACAGATGTTTGGATACAGAACTGGAAGACTTTAAAGCAGAAACATGCCCTCTGTGTTAAAAGGGAGACTGTAATGCGAATGCTTCGTGAACTGAACTCACTCAGAACTTTGTTGTTCTTGGCATGTAGAGAGAGAGAGAGAACAAAGAAGGGTACCACGCAATAGACCGAGACACATTTCCGACGACAACGACATTAGGGCCACTTTGGTGAACCATGTCCGGGTCCCACCAGACAATTTAATGTCATGATATATTGAAATCATATCAAGAATTAGGCTGCATCACATGTCAAGTATTGTATGACCTCAATCTCCCCTTCCATCCTTTCAAACTCCGTTTAATATTTGTGCAAAGACACAGCTGCAAGTAGTAGGCTTGGCTACACAAACAGGAAATGACCTTTGAACTGTCGCCAGGTTCTGTCCAATCACAAACAAGAAGCGTTGTCCCTCCCTTTCCGAAATCTGAAATGTCGTGTTTTGTGAAATTTTGTTTTGTTAAATATCATTGCGTTTTGTGAAATGCTGTTGTGTTTTGACCATCAGGGCCACCGTATTTTGGAGAAAAGTTTTCCATAGCCTTGAAAATCCATTGGGTAGTCCATGAAAAACAAGTCCAGGACAACACTTGGTCTTTTTAACTTTTTATTGCTTCTCATGTTCGAGACCCAGCCCACAGTGCTTATCATTACACCGGATGCTGGGAGCGTAGTGCTGACTGAAAGTTCCCTGGTTGAGTCACAGAACAGGTACATGTGTAATAATGACAGTACAATATTATTATAAAGCTCATCGCCAGATGATTGTTTCAGGTGCTGATTATGTTGTCTAACAAGAGCTGAAATCAGACAGTCATCATGCAGGTACAGGAGTGCTCACAGTGACAGGAAGGGGAGAGACAGAGAGCTGTTATAATTGGGCAAAGTATTCTGAGACTCAAAGGCAAACGAAGAGGCTTTTTGGCAGCTAACGCTTAACAGCTCATTATGGCGAAATGGCTCCTATTAATCCCAGCTCTGACAACCATGGAAAACTGATACTCAGCTATATTTCTCCCTCTGTTTTCCTTTTTCTGTGTGTTTTTGTTCCAACGGCACAGCCATACGTTTGTGTGTTTCGATGTGAACGTGGGAGCTGCTCTGTGAATAATGGGTAAATACAGCTGACCTTGAGGAGTGTGAAACAGCCTGGATCCCTGTTAAAGGCTCTTTTGTTCTGCATGGTACACATACTGTACAGTGTAACCCAAATATTGTGGTATATGTAGTTTAAGATTTAATTTTCCTTTGGAAGAGTTTCGGAAGATCTAGTTTTGAAAAACATGAAAAAAGATCCACAATATATAATGCAAAAATAGCAACATCTCACTAAAGTGGAGATGCTGAAGATATTCCGTACAGACATTGTTCCTTTCCAATGAAGCAGCACTGACTTACAGTAATTTACAGTACATATCTTTCCCTGGTAACTAAATCTGTGGCACAGTGAAGCTTTAATGACACCGCAACAAGCAGCCAGACAAAAGCGGAAATTCATTTTGATTGTTTTTCTCCGTGATTAACACTTTGTTTGTTGACTTGACAAGGTCAAGCCGGGTGAAATATCGCCCGAGAGGTAAAAGCAGAGCTGTATGCTGGCTGCTGACTGGTGATATTTCTCTCCTTGTTTTTCATTGCTTGCAGTCTAATGAATGAAACCCATACAATCGCTACCAAGGAGACTCTGGAAGAAATGGCCATCAAAAGAGCAGCTCTGTCCCAATTTATCTCCCTTAGCAATTGTCTACTGCTACAGCGCTCCCTGTGTTTTGCACAAACTCACACATATCCCCCTCCTCTTCTTGGAGTCTAACTATTCTCTCAAATCTTTATCTCAATCTATGCCTCTGTTTGTGTCTCTCTCTCCACCTAGTGCCACATTCCTTCTTTCTCAATTCCTTTTTCCTCTTCTCTACCTCGACACTTTGCTCCTAGCGAGCCCATATAAAGGGCAGTCACTTATGCACTACAGACACTTTCATCAATCCTGGTTTTGTTTTACTACAGAAAGGAGTAGGCTGTCCTTCTGGCTCCACATTAATTGCAGTGTGAGAACACAGACCCGGATTGTTAAGTACTTGCCTCCTTTCTCCTCTCGTGTACTTTTCTCTAGTCATCCTTTTATTCCCTCTCCCATTCACTGGCCTTCCATCACAAGGGCTTCTCCTCTAAATGCCTCATACATTCCCTCATCTTCACTTCTTTCGCCACCTCACCTTTTTATCGAGATATTTTTTTTCTCTTTTGCTTCCTGTCTCTCGTTCTGTCCTGCCCTCTCCTGCGGTACCACATTTCACTTTGATGTAAACTACCCACAGTGGGCCTAACTTGAACATTATACGCTGAGACAGGCATCCTGCAGATAAATTGTTATTGCTGCATGCCATCATGGCATCCTCTACCCCCCCCCCCCTTTGGAGCAAAGGTGTGTGGGTCGAGGAGTATGTGCTGATCGCGCGTTCTCAATCAAATTAGCATGAGGAATGGTGGCAGTGGACTCTAGGGTGCTGCAAGGCAGGCAGGCAGTTTCAATTTGCTTATTCTTTATCTCAAGGCCACAGTCAACAGGCTCACATTCTCCCCATTCATCATGGTACCAGAATAATGTGCTGTGCTACATTGTTTCCTCTGCAGAACTCACACAGGGTGAAGGAACAAAAGTAGCTGGACAATTGGAGGGAAAGGGAGAATGGATAGCAGAGGGAAAAAATGGAGGCGAAAGATGGACAATGAAAATGAGGGTCATCACCAGTGGCTTTGGTTGGTTGAGGTTGTGAATGTGTTTGTGTAAATTGTGATTCTCATTATTCTCAGCATTTATCACAGTAAGTCCAAACTTCCATTGTTTTTAATATTCTTAAACTTGAGTGTGGGCCTGAATGTTTTGTTGATACTTTGATGTGGACATACTAGTAATACTACTTTTCAGGTTGCAGTTACGCACTTAAAGTGAAAGCCACTATGTGGCCAGTGTAGACAGTTGTATTGATTACAATTCAAGAGTATCTGTTCTATCAGACACTCTTGAGATGGCTGAAATGCCAATGCTGAGACAGCCTGTAGTTTCAACTCCCATTTTGGGCTGTAACTCTTCAACTTTTTTGTACTGTCTATCAATAAACCTCCTTAGGTCAAAAGTGTGGTAAATTTCAGTCAATTTTTTCATCCACTATCTTGCATTTAGTCAAAAACACATTTCCATCATAAATCTTTACCATATATAAAAGGAAGCATGTTTGAGATGCATTTATTATGTTAAAACCTTGCTCAGACCAATTTATTTGCTGCGTGAAAAAACACAGCCCTTGGGGCCAGTCGCAGAGTCGTCTGGCAAAAAGTTGAACCAGGCTTAACTTTTCCTAACGCAACGTCATCCGGCAGGAGCTGTGTTGGCCAATCAAATACATGCAAGCACACATTCCTAGTGGATTTATTTGGGATGTAAAAGGTGTATTTCTACTATTAAACTCAAACTGGTCTTCCTGGATTGTATTTCATGTCTTGCTGGTACCTTAAGCAACGCGCCCCCACCCCGCCCTTTGCATTGTTTTAATGCGGGGCTGTTCTTAGTCTGAATGGCTGCTTAAGAGAATTTTGATACAACACTCTAGCTGGACATACTGTACATATCTGATGGCGAAAACACAAAAGTAGTGTCTATTTCTCTGCATTGCCTGCTCTGATTATGATGAACTTTTCTCAGCAGATACATAAACCCCCAAGGTACCTGTACAAACAATCAGTCCATCTATTGCCAGCATCAGGCCAAAGTTGAGATTTTGGACTCTCACATATCTGAAGTCTAACAAATTCAAGTCTGATCAAGTAAAATCAGCCACTATATTTAATAAAAATAAATTTTTTATAAAATAAATTTAAAATTGTATCCATGAAAGTTGATCCAGTCATCACTTTATGTGCAAGGAGCCCTGTCTAAGATGCCTTTGCAGTGCCTGTTAAACAGGATTTCTTTCATGTAATATTGACATAAGATAGTATTGCTTCAGTTAAACTTTGGCTGCTGTGTTGAAGACGCTAACGTATATTCTGAATTACATAGTTTTCCACTGTGGAAAGTTTCTTCCGTTCGCAGTTACTTTTTTGAGAAAACAAAGAAAAAACTGAAATAATTTACATTTTTATCAGTGCCAGTAATCCTCTTTTTACCAAGCACACAGTCAAAATCTATTTATTGCTTGTAGTATGATATGGAAAACATAGGACTTATTATCATAAGTTCAAAGGGGTGAGAAGGATTTTTGTAATGAAAAGCGTGCTGTTTAAATGATGTGAGCATGCATTATTTACAATACCTGACTTGTTAATGAGTCGCAATGATGGATGGTTGAATAATTGTGAGTTTTAATATTTCGGCAGTTCTTTCAAGAACAGTGTTGCAATAAAGACACAAACAGGAAGTGGTCCATAGCTCTCCAATGCTTTCTCTAGTCATAATTAAACTGCTAGGTGGATCGACAAGTCCTCATCACTGCCTAACGATCTTTTGCTTACAGCTGTATTGTCTTTTCCCTTTGTACAGAAACAATGTTACCATGACAATAACAGCCTTTGATGTGCTGTACATTGTGTATCCCCCAAAATATTTTCCATCTGCCCAGAAACAGCAGGATGGCATATTATTAAACTCTAAAAAGAGAGACAGGACATTCAAAGAAGACTGGAAAATAGGAGTAAATAAAGAAGAGAACCTAATTGCATGATTGCATAAAGTACAATTTTATCATTTTGGCTGTGTTGCTGTTGTGGATCTTCAGAAATGTAATGACAATAGTCAGTTTCTTTTTGGCAAATCCCAAATATACGGTACCTACAGTGACTACCTGAAAGTAAAACTGTACCAAGGTGACAAAAGCAGATGTGCTAATTAAACTGTAGGGCCCAACAAAGCAGGAGCTATGGCACAATTCAATGGTGGTGAGGCAAAAAGAGGAAGCACAACAAGGAGGGAGACAAAAGATGTTAGAAAAAGGAAGCTGGGGAGATAAAAGAGAGAAACAAAGGTAGACCCAGGAAATGGGGATATGCAGTGTGTGTGTATGTGTGTGAGAGAGAGAGAGAGAGACAGAGGGGGAATAGAAAGAGATGATGTGACGGATCATCAAAGGATAACCAAGAGTATTGAAGGGACAGTCTGATCAAACCACGCAGGTGTCTGCCTGTCTACCCCGGGGAGAAGAGGAACATATCACTTCGCCTGCCTCTCTCTAATTCTTTCTCTCTCCCTCACTCTGGCCTCTATGCCTTTGTGTAGCTGTTACATTTCTGCAGCAGGTGCTTAGTCGTGAGCTAATAGCGAGGCAGGTCTGCAACATGAAACCGATGCAGAACATCAAAGATTCTGTATGCTCATTCGCCCCGGTAGCTCACCTGGTAGAGCGCGCACCCCCTGTACCAAGGCTGAGTCCTTACCGCATGCCCCCCCCTCACATTAATATTACAATTTAATACTGAATACAAATTCAATCATATAAGTTTATAAAACAACCTTTAATATATATTTTTTGAAAGATAACTGCTTCAAAGGCCTTTTTAGCTTGCTATACAAATAACCAACACAAGATTACACACAAAAAACATCAGCAACTGCCATCGGTGAATGTCATTCCATTTGGAGATAGGACACAAGAAGTGGAGATGTTTAAAAAAACAAAGGAATGCACAACTTTTAAAACTTATGTCAGGCCCAGACACAAGTCCACTGTGGTTTTGGAGTTGCAGTACAGTTTTGTCTGCGCAAGCCGTTCTCCTCATACTGTATCTCCCTCCATTTTCTTTTTTCTTTTTTTTAATTCAGTGCAGGAGACTGGCTCTTAGTGAACTGTCAGAGCATGTGTATTGATATCTCCTCCTTGCCTTAGGACATGAGGTTCAGTGCTATGCCTCCACTCCCATCACTCTGTTTGCTCCCAGCAGGAAAGATACATTCCCCTTTTTTCCCCCTCTGTCCTCTCAATCCTTTTTTCTGGTTCAGCTTTTTAAGGTTGATGCTGAAAAAATTAGCCAGTTATTAGAGCGGGAGTTTCAGCATCATGGGACAGTGCAGCAAAAATGGAGAAGCACTGGGGAATAATATGATGAATAATACCTACATAACGATTGTCTTTGTTTTAGCTGCTGCGGTTAATGCAGTTGTTATTATTAATTGATGACTTCAGGTAAATTAAACAACATAAGTCTTATTAGCGTGCGGTTGACAATGTTTAAGTGTAACCTAGGCTAAACGACAATGTGTCAGAAAGAGGAAAGTCACTGTGTTGTTCAACAACTACACTTCCACATTCCTCTTGCAGGCAGTTGAAATATTAACTGAATCTAAGTTTATTTGCTCAACAGTTAATTTATACTTTATGATTTTTGCTATGCACAGCTAGAATTGTAACTCTGTAAATAAAAGCAGAAGGGGTATAAAGATGAACTAATACATGTTGGAGAAAAAAAAAATCAAGCCTGAGCTGAAATAATATAAAATCACATCTGAATTAAATTGTAACGGACCAGATTTGAATCGCAGGGTATCTTATCTTTGAAAATATAACATGGATCATTTTTGTATTGGATTGTGGACCATTGTATCTAGATGCACTGAGTGATACACATCCCTATAAATATATACAGCATCCAAGTTCATTAAATGTTTGTGTTCATTCAATATCATAGAGAGCAGTTATGTACATTGCGTTATGAAAAGTCCTAATTAAAAAGCCAATTTAGTGAAAGACAAAAGAAATGGAAAGACACTTTTTATTACTAACTTAGCAATGTGTGGTCTTGTGCCCCAGTCTCCGCAACACACTGGCCACTTGGCCTGCAGGTGATGGGTTTGTTGGTCTGAGCGTGTGTGTATGTAGACTGCTTCTATAAATGTTTATAGTCTTCTGTTTTCAACAGGATATAATAGATTACACTAACTCCATACCCTTTTATTGAATACTATTATTATGTCATCTTGTATTCTGCATTATTGAGTTGTGCCACTCTCAGCTGAGGCTGATTGGATCCATGTCTTCTTTCAGTGAAACTACTGTATAACTAACAAGGCAATTTAAACACAGACACTATCTGGAATAAATTGCACAGATCGCATTTTTGAACCATAAGAGATACCTGTGATCATCCAACGGATTGTTTCAGGATCCGAGGACCCTATTCAGAATAACCTGCATCTCAAACAAAAAAGTCAAATAGAAAAATAAGCCATTTCCAATTTCTTAAAAAATACACTAACTATTTGGTATCGAACGTTTTCTGGGACACACTGACAAACAAGGAAAGCTATTTATATGATGGGAATCACCATGCCTCTCCACTATTGAGGCGAGCTAATTGGATCCATATAAGATGTTCAGAGTAATTACATGTCTAGTAATGCTCCACTGGAGCTCTGTCATCAATGCATTGTCAAGTTGCTCACAGCGTCAAACAACCTCTTAGCCTCTGATTGATTTGCGGAGGACCCAGTCCCTATTTCTCAATTTCTCGAATGCTCTGTATTTCTTTTTTTCTGTGTTTCCACTGGTACAGTGTGTCAGTTTATGTGTGCTTGTGTTTCTGTTTATGAGGTTAAAGTGAATCCCCAGAAAACCTCTGTGGAAGTATGTTTATTAAATGAAAAGGTATCATTTAATACACATAAAGCACATTTTCCATCTGGTAATCCTACCTCTATATTCATGCTCTGGGGCAGCGTGCATATGACCCCCATGTATCTCACCATACAACCCAGTCTCACGGAAGTTTGTGAAATAGTCACGCGGACACAAATTTTCCATTTTTTTGTGACATTCAGCACGACACAAATCCTACCTGCCGTGAGACTGTGTGGTACCGTACTGTATGCCATAACGATGATACAGCCATACAGAATGATATCCTGTATCAATGCATAAAGATCATGAACTTCATATCTGTATAACAAAACTGCTTTCTCAGCTCAGTCAAGTTATAGCTATAATATTCTCCAAAAACATAATCAGCCTTCAGAGAGTGGGGGAGGCAGTGTCTTTTTTTTTTTAGCCTTTCCAAAACCAAACAGTGGTAATGTGCCCTAATGTCAGCTGTCAGTTACCATACAGTAACCTTGTGATGAAATTAAGGCCAAGTAGCAAATTATTAACTAACTTAGTTTGTGAGGTGACAGGTTGCTGGGTTATTTTAAAACGTTTAATCTTCCATTTTTCTTTCTCATACTTTTAATATTAGGACTAAGTAGTTCTACACTGCAATACAAGAACAATGTTTATTTAGCATTGGGTCTTCTACAATACTGTATATACATGGATCAGAGTTTTGCCTGGGTAATGCACCTTCAGTTCGGTATTTTAGCCTGATATCCCGTATGTAGACATTAGGTGCATTTTTAACTCTTTTTTTTTACAAGATTCTCTATTTAAAATGAGTCAGCTGGCCTGGAACATAAAAAGTCAGCTGTAGACAGCGTCTTCCACCAACTTATGGAGCTAACGTTCGCTTCACTAGCTAGCTAGCTACAGCTGATAAAATCTGCCAACAACAGTTGTTATTTTAGCTGCCAAAATCAGTTGACGGCTAGAAATGAGAAGTTGCTTTTGTCTTTCTCTGACCAAAATAAAGGACCAATTGTTTTCAAAATGACCGAGACTCTTGAGTGGTAAATCTGCCACTGTTATCATTGTAAACTTCTAGTGTAACAAAACAGTAACTAAGGGGGATGGGGCTCAGCGAACACTAATTGTTAGAATGCAGCCAACTCATTACTGTATGAATGTGCTAAATACTAATGTACTACATGCAAGTCTGAAAATCGAGCAGCGGTAATCCAAGTGTTTGAATCTTGCTTTAAAAACACTTGTACATTAGATTTATTTCATTTTCAATATTTTGTTTCATAGTAGTTTCTTGTCACCTCCTCTGCATTCAAATATGTCTTCCTTGTGCCGTCTGCAGAGGAGGGGAGCCAGTGAAACGCTTATTTACCGGCAATGTCTGTGTTTTTGGTTGGGGGAGATAGACAGCAGGTGGAAGTTAGAGCAGTGATGAGAAGTGCTGCCTCTCTTTTCGCGAAATGACGGCTGAAAGAACCTGCTCTTCAACGATGGAGCACTGACCCATGGCCGTGATGTGAGCTGAAATTACTTAATGAAATGTGCAGTAAATGGCAGCTGAAACTAATCCAGTAATTCTCTGTGTTCTCTCTCTCTCTCTCGCTCGCTCTCTCCCTCTCTGACAGTGGTTTGACAGGGCTTCAGTATCGTGACAGGCCAATTAGACAGCAATTTGCATATCTTCCTCGCTCCATTTGCCTTGTTCATGTGAGCATAAAATAAGATAATCTGGCTTTTGGACCTGTGTACGACATCAGAGTCACACAGACTAACTTTATCCTCCATCATCCATGACCCCTCCACCCTCCTAACTCCACCCCATCTCTCCTTCATTGTAACTGACTCGAACCTCTGTTGTTCTATCACCTTTGTCTCATCCTATCCCATTCCTATTTATCTTAGCCTATACCCTTTCAGCTTCCTGTCCTCACTCATCATTGTCATAATCCAAATTAATATTACCCTTAACATTTTATGCCCACTGTACATTATATGGCACACTAACCAAGCTCATGCATACATGACATTCTCTAGGAATTGATGGGCAATGGTTGTGATTTAAAGGAAATGCTGTACACTTGAGAAATATGAAATTAAAGTAATACAACTCACTCTAACTGTATCTCAGTCACGTATTTAACAATTCCTGCTGTCAATTTCCTGTGTTTTAAAGTCACTGGGGATTCTTTGTGCCAATAGTTTTGTGCAGACAAAGTTTGTTTGAAGTCAGTGTAATGTAATCCTTTTTTAATTATGTTACAAATATTTTAGTTAGAGCTAAACTCTACATGCTCTGTTAATGTATCTTATGCCTAGAGTTTCTTTTAGTCTAACTCTATTGGCTGATGCTAGCTGGGACAGTAATGTCATTAAAAGTCCATGTAGTAGGCTAATTAGAGTAATTTTTTGGTAACACAGTTACACAGTGCTTTGTTTCGTATGCATCTAAAATAACACACTCCTAATTGTGAATCATGTTTCATATTTATCTCACTTCAACTCTTATGTTCCCAATCCAGCTCAAACCTCCACCTAAGGTTTAATGCGGTTATGACATACTGATTATCCATTTATTGAATATGGTTAGTTTAAGTGCAGCACAGTTACACACAACTGTTATACCTGTCATATTAATGCACGCAATTAACACAACTGCTATGATAAAATCATAGAGAATCTGTGGCTACAAGAGAATAGTCTAGACACTACAGGTGTATGTGTGCATCATGATTGACAGCATCATTTATCATCCTGTCCTGGATTGTTTAAAATGTGCCTGTACAGCACCCAACCGTGCAGAATGTTAATTAGCCTAATTTAATAAGTAAAACAAAAACACTAAAACCTCAATGTGATGCTTGAAGATTGCAGTGGATCAAGAAGCACAGATGTGGTACCAACATTGTTTTTATCATCTCTGTTCATTACAAACACAGAATGCATTATTTCCTCTGCTTCACTACTAAATTGCTTCAGTGTATTATTCATTACAGCATAGATTTGTGTACAGAACTATTAATGGTAAATGCTTAGTGCTTTGTGCATCAAAACAAAAATCCTGTGTAGTCTCACAACAATCAATACAGCAGATTTTTCATTTTATCTCTAATCAGTAAATGTTAAGACAGGTGGTTTTGTTTTAATAGTGCAAACCCTTTAGTATTCAAGCAAAAAGGTCATCAAGCAAATGCAAGTGGGCTCTTCTAAGATGCGTTTCTGAGATGTTGTTTTCTCACTGGATACAACAGCATTTGGTCTACATTTTCAAATTCTGAATTATGATTTAGACACAGGGTCACAGACCAGATTTGAAAAATGTGGTTTTAATCTAATGGATGTCTTGATGCTTTCTCTGAAGGTGAAAGAGACAAACATCCCTTTTATTTAATGATGCTTCAGCCTGAGAGACCTTGAGATTAACATCTGTGCTGGCGGAAGGGAGGGAGAGATAGAGGGCGAAAGAGAGAGAGGTTAAATAACGACTAATAAGTACAAGAGACACAAAATGGTCTGTATTATTATATTCGTTCTCACAATTCATGTTTTCATAAAATGCGTTAAATTGCAGAAACAAACTATGTAACAGAGATTAACCAAAGCTTAATCAGGAGGGACATTTTCTTGCACTTTCAACTGACGATTTGATATTGTAACTTCAACCACCAGCATCGTAATAATACAATTATACAATTCCATCTGGCAAAGCTTCTTCATTTTGCTGTGAATTTCCTTTGACAGGATTGTAGAGTAATGAGTGCTACCCTCTTGTAGACAGGTATGAACTTTTTTAGGAGGCAATCATCTGTGGGAGAACCTTTTGAGAAGTTGCTTCACCTTTTTGTTGTTGGTCTGCAGTTAAAATGTCTTTTAATATGTCAAATATGTCCTAGTACTACAGTTAAGAGTACAGTTATAGCTGCCACACATTTGCCATACCAATGCTTTACCCCTTCAGGAGCATTTATATTATTTGAAGGAAACCAATTCACCGTGACACATACTGTTACTGCCAGGCTTCAAATTATACCGTGATATAAGTTTTAGGCCATACCGCCCAGCGCTAGATTTCAGCTTTAAGTTGTATTATAATGGAACAGTGACAAGAACATTTCCACCAAGACAAACACAAGAAAAACATTAAAGCAATAGTTATAATAGTGCACGATTTTATTTTTCATCACAGTGATCCATATTTTACATGTTGTGTTTTTTTCTGAACTTGTTTTTAAGATTTTTAATTCAGTTGGGTATTAATTGTTTTACATGCAAAAACAATTGCTGGCAATCTGGGAGAAAAATAGTTGCTCGCGTAATCTTCATATTGTTGCATAAATGTGATCCTGCTAATGATCCACAAATGAATTGGTCTACCTGTATTTAAATTAAAATACCCCATGGTTTGCATCGAGACACTGGGGGAGGACTGGCAGGAACGGACCATCCTGAGGGAGTTATTAGTGGACAAAGTAAGTTTTAATTGATCTACGATTTTTCATGAAACTGTGTCAACTGTTTTCAATACCTCAGTCTCCAGCATGCCTGTTGATGCAGTAGAAACAGTAGAATAATTAACTACAATGATGTTTGATGTGAAAATGAGCACAAAGATTTCTGTGGTTATTAACAGTCTGGTGTTGGTTGCACAAAATGTAACCAGTGGATCTGCTGTGTGTAACTGTGGCTTGGCAGTGCAACATCACTCCAATTAGAGACTGCAGATGAAACAGATAGCCTACCTGCTGTCTTCAGATGGCTGTAAAGAGAGTCACTAGAGTGAAGGAAAAACTGTGTGTGACTGTGTTGGATGACAGAGCTGCATATGCAGAGTAAGGATCACTCATTTATCTTTATTCTGCCTCAATGGCATTGATGCCATAATGGGAATCCAGCTGTTATTGTTTGTCAGCTGGTTGAAAACCATAGCATGAAAGTTGAAAACAAAAAACCCCATACATTTAAGGACGTGTGTGATTTTAGGCAGGTTTATATTGGTGTGCCTTCACCAAATGAAGTGACAAATATTATGGAACACAAGTGCGCTGTCGACCTGCTTCGAGCATGCAGGTGGTGGACCACGCAAGATGCACTCATTCTTGGCACCAAGATTGCAGTACGCCACTGGACTGGCATCGACACACCCTCTACCGTGCCTCTCCTCCCCCTGAGGCGCACTGTGAGTCACCATAATACTGTACAAAACCAGCGCAGTCGAGGACTTAACCTCAGAGCGCCTCGGGAAAATCGCAGTTTGCCTGATGCGATTCTGCGTTCTGAACCCTGCCACATCTCATTTGTTTAATCTAGACAAAAATGTAAGTGTAATTTTATTTGGTTTATTTTTTGCAGAGATCAAATTATCTAATGAGACTCTAACTGCTTGTGAACTAAGATTATTCACTTAATATTTAATCAGAACATTTTTTTTGGGAGCCAACATCTATTGGGCATGCTCTTCTTTTGAGAAATAGTGACCCATTTTTGCTTATTTCCCTGTAGATCAAATACATATCTCCTCTCCCCCTCCCCTTTTTTGTCTCGTTTCGGCTCTCCGTTAAAAGCATCTCAGCTGTTTACCTCTGCAAAATGCTCCCTGTTTACTGCCAGTCAACTGTTAGATTGCTGCTGTTCAATAAATTAGATTTTATCCTCATGGTCTAATCTACTCCTAATTAACTGCCTCAAACACACAAACACACACATAACCTTAAGGCGGAGTGTGTACTGCTGGACATGGGTCTCCAGGGTCAATTATGGCAGTGTAATGATTTGTAATTGGCTAATTTTCAGCCCATTACCCTATTTTATGTCTCATGCAGCAGGTTGTAATTTAGTGAAGGAGTGATGGCTGGTCTGGCTCTGGGTGATAGATGATAGTCAGTGCTAGAAAAGGGGAGCTCCATCATTAATAGTGTCTAGGAATGAGCTGTCATGTCACCAGGCCCACACACAGGAACAGAGTGGAGGACGAACGGCAGGAGAGAGTGCCCTTGACGCAGGCTGTGAGTTCAAGATTACACGCAGTATACATGTATGCTAAAAAACATATTTAGGTGTACTGTATTTAGAGGCTAAATGTCCACATGGATGGATTAAAAACGCTACACACAGTCCTGGATTTCATAATTTACATTTCTAGATCCATCCATTTCTCAGTGCCTACTTACATGTCATGTCAGTATAATATCTGACATCGAGTCCAAAAGAGACGAGACCTTGCTTTTTGTCCAAATTTCTCTTTGAGAATGCCAGTTAACTGTCTTCTCTAGTTACATTCTTTCAGAATGTGTCGCCATCTCTTTTTTCTTCACTGTCCTTCCTAATTTCTTTGCTCAGTGTATTTTGCTCACATTTTAGCATACCAATCACAGCCCAGAGCTAGATCACCTCTTTGAAGTGGTCCCACAGGATCTGACAGCTGTGCAAGTGAAATAAGATTTTTGTGCGGTTTCGCCTGCCTCTGTGCCCTCTTTCAGCTCTGCGGACAAAAGGGGAGGAGTGCTCACTTTTCCAGAAGTGCCAAAACGTGTGAAAGGCAATTCCAAACGAGTGACAGAGTAATGGATGAGGGCAGCGAGGGCCATCAGTCAAGTGCTGAACAGAACTAAGTCAGAGTTCTAGCTAACATATACTTACAGCCACTTTCCTGCTGTTGCACCTGCTTTGAATCTCCCTTTCCCTCCAAGGCAGAACACCGTAGCAGGAAATTACTTTGAAAAGTTCACAATACAGATATATTGATGTCTGTTAAGTATTTTGCTGTTATCGGCCAATTTAAGTGAAATGTGGCAAAATGAAGAGTCAGCAGTGCTGTACATACATCAACAGGTGAAAGTGAAGCAAATATCCCACGATGGACATCTAAATAATCAAACAAGTAAAAATAAGCGCCATTTTTCCTCTCTTCATACCCCGAGTGGACGCTAGAAACAATAGTAATGACATTGGCTCAAAGTGAATATAGATCAAATGCCCTCTGAGTGCTTCGCTTCCAGTAAGACAGAAGACCGACAGCTTTTAAAACATAAATGCATAAAAGACACATTTGTCCATGTCTTAACTTTGAGCAGAAAGGTTGATGGTGTTTTTATTTTTGTAATTAGGTCGGGTGGTTTAATAAATATGTAGTTTACTGCATTTCTGTAAATATTCATAAATAGTCGACAAACTAAAAGAAAAGAAAATGTACTGTGCTCGTGGGCTCAAGATCTATGGTATCTATATGTACTGTATATATGCCATGGTATATAAAGCATGACACCTTGAGCTCTACAGCACCGCAGCTGCTGAACTAAATGATGATTTCCTGTATTGTTATTAGTATTCTTTCACGGGTTTTTATCTAGTGTTACACCCCTGAGGATTTCTTTGTCTCTGCTAATTGTGAGAGAGTAAGTGAGAATAAAGTGAAAAGAGAGGGAGGAGGGGGAATAAGGAAAACTCCCTTATCTATGTTCCCCTACCTCCCATGGCACAAACCCATGAAGACAGCCTAATACCAACCACTTTCTGCCCTTCTAAGACCTTTTGTTGACCTTTTTGTGTCATTTACCTCTTATCACAAGCGGGGCTGTCATTATGAAGTGAGGATTTTGTCAGCTTACGGCCCATATGGGTAGGGTAATGTGTGGTGACAGATTCTGTGTGTGTGTGGTGGAGCAAAATTAATAAATGGAAAATAACTTATCCCTCCACTTAGTCTATCCTGCACCACTCTTTGATGGTTGAAATGGCCTCTGACCTTTTGACTGTTTCAGTTTGGCACATTATCCACAGTTTAGTTGTCTTTTTCATGTGACTATGTACATGTGGTATTCCTAAGAGCAGTTTGAGGTCAAATATTTACAAAGATAGAAAGTAAATACCGTTTACCAACTAGGATTGCGATTCATTGATGCTCAGTATGTGCACTTGTCTTCGATAGATTATTATTCCAAGATCATGATTTCCATTCAGGTGCTTTGTGTCTGCAGTACGTTTTCTTTCACATGTATAATCAGATTTAGCGTTCCTACCCTACCTGGTAAATGTTGTTGTTACAGGATACATAAGAGACAAAGCAGATATGACAGCCTACTGTGTACCAGGACTGAAATGCATTGGTATGCACACAAACTGGCCATTCTTGCCAGTTTCACGCTGTGATTCCTGGTATCAAATCTGTATAAATGAATGGAGCTGTGCTCTCTAAAAACAAAAAGACACCTTCACATTTACCTCAGCTGAAGAACTGACAAATGATGAAACATGACAGCAACGCATGCATTCGCTATTGCCTGCCATATGTTATGACAAACATAACTAGCATGCAGAGTTCAATGAAAGATGACAGATTAGGTTATCTTAACCTCCACAGCATATCAAAACTACACTGCTCATTACCTCCTCTCAAGATGTTTTCTCTGAATTTACCTTCCTGATGAATGCTGAATGTGGTCTCACCCCACAGCCCACACCCCTGCTGGCCTGCCTGACTGACAGTTTAGTTGTGTCATTTTAATAAGCATGCATTAGCATGCAAAAGGTCTCCTGGGGTTCTCAAATGCCACCTGTCAGATTTCATTGATATTGTGTTTGCTTTAAATCATGCTATAGTTAAACCTCTATAAGAGATAATGTGAAAATGAGTCTGTACTCAATGTTCATAACAGATGAACGGAAAAACAGAGGACCGGGTGAGAGAGTGGAGGGAAAGCGAGTCGTTCAACAGAGAGGGCTACATTTATTTCTGCTGAGTTTCGCTTGGTGCTGTCTGCTCACTGATTTCAAGAGACGATAAACAATGCCTTCTTCTGTTTGTATAAAACTGCATAGTGACACATCATCTCTACTTACATCTGAAGCAGCAAACACAAAATCATTTTAACAAGATATTTAATTTAAACAAAGAATAAATGGACTCCTTGTGAAGTGAAGTGTTGCTAGTAGTGTTGACCCCGTTGGGAACTGTTACACCAGCCTGAACTTCTGTGCATCTTTAAGCTGATCTTAGGTCATCCTTTTGGGTAGCCAGTCCCAGGTGAACCATATAAAGTTGCTGCCGTTCTCAGCAAACTAGTTAGGCCAGTTAATATTGGATTTGCATATGGCAGGTGCTGAGGATAGGACAGCAGATGCTGATCAGCCAATACAAGCACATTGTTTTTATCATGTTTCCAATAGTTATCCGTTCTTCCTCTCCCATAGAAGGAGCTATACCATCACTGCTTTGGCCTGTTTGTGTACAAATCTGTGTGTTAGTGAGTGTAAGCGTGTTTGTGTGCATTGAAGCATATGCAAGAGAAGTGAGAGATTGTGTGTCTTCTATAAACCAGTGCGCCGTGTCCTTCTCTTCTCAGTGAGCTGCTGAGCTGACAGA
Source organism: Coreoperca whiteheadi (assembly GCA_011952105.1). Taxonomy (NCBI): domain Eukaryota; kingdom Metazoa; phylum Chordata; class Actinopteri; order Centrarchiformes; family Sinipercidae; genus Coreoperca; species Coreoperca whiteheadi. The sequence continues at coordinate 11,107,725 of CM022487.1, read as the reverse complement.
GGTCGTAGTCTGCGACATTTACAGCTCAGAGGCTTATGGAGACTCCCTGCTGTACCTGGCAGTCTGTGATTATCTCAAAACCATGCCGGCCTGCACTCCAACAGAGGGGTGCTGAACATGTAGAAAGAAAAGAATCACAATGATGTCAATGTTACTTAGGAGAGTCGTGATTCACTTGACGAGATAATGGACAGATGATGTGAGGTATGGGAAGGTTGACTAGGAAAGCGGATTGACTTCAGAGAATGGTCAAAGTGAGGTGATGTTTCAAAAATGATCATTTAAAAAAAAAAATTATACAAATTTCTGCAGGCAACAGGCAAGACCTCAAACAGACTAATTCTTGGTTTTATTTCTAATGAATGTTTTCCAAATGTTCCTTTACCTCCACTGATTTTAGAAGGAATGGCCTGTTTTTAGCCAAGATAGCATGGCTATCGGGATGGCGATGTAGGTTTATCAATCGCATTTGGTCAAGACTGAAATAGCTTAGCTATTGGATGGAAAAGATTACATTTTGTACAGAGATTCATGGTCCCGAGAGGATGACACCTACTGACTTTAGTGATCCCCTGACTTTTCCTCTAGTGCCAACAGCAGGTCAAAGATTTCACAAAGTTTTAAGGGAAATATCTCAACATCTAAGAGATTGCTTCACCTCTGTGACCCATGTGGATCTGGTGAACGTGACATCATCTACCATGCTCTAACTTTTACGCAGAGGGGCCGAAATTAAAGCCCGTGCCAAATGCGGGTAGATTTTCCGTTTGGCGATAAAATCTCGGAAGGCTATCCGCCACACTGGCGGGTAAATGTTTGTACCAAAATAGCCATGTAATTACAAACTATGCTGAGTCAACCGCGTTTTAGACCTCCGCTTCCTGTTGAAGGATTTTGAAGGAGGCCGTGCTCTGGAGGTCTTCCTTGCCCTGTACTGGCTGTAACTCCTTCGCCCAGGTCTGATGTCGCTGCCTCGCCACATCACTCGCTGACCTGTTCACATAGTGCGACAACCAAAAGGATTTTAACGACCTTTTCAGCCTTTTAACTACTTGTGGAAAGTCTGTTTTTATTTCTAGTCCAAATAAGACTTTTATTCTCAAGGATATCTTCACCTCCCAAGCACTGGATTTTCTACTCGTGACTGAGACCTGGCTAAATGTTGGTGGATTAATCTCGTTTTCTGAACTCGTCCCTCCTGACTGTAATTATTTAAATTTTCTGCAGACAACTGGTTGGGGCGGAGGGCTGGCCTCTGTTTTTAATCACACTTTTAATTGCCGGCAGGTAACGGCTGAGGTCTACTGCTGGACATTTCTCTACTGCAACATCAAAACACGTGTCATGTTCTATCTCTGGACAGGCCTCCCTCTCACCTGACTGCTGACCACTTACTCACTCGGTTTAATTACACCTGCTCAAATACACGGGAGTCTCCAGCAACATCTCGAATGTTTTGTTGATAAGATCTCTGGTATTAGGATACACATCACGCCCCCTGCCCATGACTCATGACTGCCCCCCAATATGTTCAACTGTTTTTGACCACATTGAGCCTGTGCCTCTTTCCTGTCTGACTGAAGTGATTGGTCACGGCTTCTCAAGGATGTCTTTGATATAATTGACCCAAATGTACTATCTATTATAAATAGCTGTCTTGTCTCTGGTTCTGTTCCTGCTGATTTTAAGCATGCTGTAGTACAGCCTTTTATTAAAAAGCCAAACATGGATACCACAGTTCTCTCTAAGTCCTCTTTAGACCCATTTCTAAATTGCCTTTTCTTTCTAAGGTGCTGGAGGAAATTGTTCTCATGCAGCTTCAGAACTTTCTAGATGATACTGAATTATTTCAGGTCTGGTTTTAAAACACTTCATAGCACGGAATCTGCACTTTTAAAAGTGCTTAATGATCTTTTATTAATAACTGACTCTGGGGATTGTGCAATTTTGATACTTTTAAGCGCAGCATTTGATAGCGTGGATCATGGCATCCTCATCTCTCGGCTGTTGGCATTAAAGGAACTGCCCTTAAATGGTTTAAATCATATTTAACTGACAGAAGCTTCTCAGTTAAATTGGGTGAGTGCTCATCCTCATCAAGTCCCCTCAGCTGTGGGGTTCCCCGGGGTTCCATCCTTAATCTGGTCCTCTTTTCTCTTTACATGCTTCCTTTGGGTACTATCTTTAAAAAGACATGGCATCTCATTCCACTGTTATGCTGATGACTCAGATTTATCTCCCACTGAAACGCAACACCACTACCCTCTAGTCTCTAATGGATTGCCTGAAAGCCGTTAAAACCTGGATGGCACACCATTTTCTAAAGCTAAATGAGGAGAAAACAGAAATTGTGATGTTTGGAAGCCCTGAACCTCCTCCCACTGTTAGCTGCGACCTTGGCCCCCTGCGTCCCTACAATAAATATTATGCAAAAAACCTGGGGGTTATTTTTGACAACACTTTCACTTTTGATAAACACGTAAATGCAGTTGTCAGAGCCAGCTTTTTTCAGCTCATGATTCTTGCAAAGATCAAGCCCTTTCTTTCCTTTGATGACCTTGAGAAGATCTTGGGAGAGGGATCCCCCCTCTATTGCTCTTTCTGAGGTTTCTATAATCTTCTTTGAGTATTTTTTCCTTATTCGAATCGAGGTTTTAAGGACAGAGGGTGCTGTATGTTGTACAGATTGTAAAGCCCATTAAGGCAAATTCTGAGTTGTGATATTGGGCTATTTAAATAAAATCCAATTTAATTGAGAAGGTGATACACGCCGTTATCTCATCTTGGCTTGACTATTGCAATAGTCTCTACTAGGTGTAAACCAGTCATTGTCACGTTTACAGCTGGTCCAAAACGCTGCTGGCCGGCTCTTAACAGGCACATGTACGCGTGACCACATCACGCCCAGTACTTACTCCAGCACTCAGCGGCCTTCACCCCTCAGGCCACACTGTAGGCCCCCACTTTGGCATGACCCTTTCCACACTTCTTCCCAGAAAAGTCTCCTGCTGGTCTTTTTTGTGATTTCAACAATACCATTCCTGTTGTGACTAGCGACAGAAGGATCAGGCGTTCAGCAAGTCATCTCTCTCCCCGTATGGTCACACCATCTAATCTCATTCACATTCCCTGCCAGCCTACGTCACCTCCACTGCCCCATGCCGTAGTGCCAAATATATTCAATACGGGGCTGTTAAGTAAGTCATTTGTGTTTAACTATTTTATTTTATCACAGAATCTGGACATTTTTATTATAACAGAATTGTGGGTGCAACCTGAGGATTTTACTCCTCTAATTGAAGCCTCTCCTCCTGGCTACTCTTTTGTTTCACCAACCTAGACTTTGGGTGGCTGGTGGGTAGCAGTTTTTTGTATATAAGAATTCTCAGAGCTCCTATCAATTTTCCTATGAAGATATTAAAGGTTTTTAATTCTAGTTGATTTTAATATTCATGTCTACTGCTCTAACCGTCTATGTGCTGAGTTTTTATCCCTGATTGATTCCTTTAATTTATCTCTCTCACAGACTGGGCCCACTCATTGTCAGGGCCATACCATTGATCTTGTTTTATCTTATGGTTTTAATTATCTGACTTGACATGTTCTGATCACTATTGTATGTGTTTTACCTCCTTGTTTTAGCAACTAACCTACACAGTTACAGTCTAGAGTTTTTAATTCTACCTCTGCTAATATTTTTAGTACACTATCCCCTGTTAGATATAGCCTTTAATATCAATGGATGGGCATCTAACAAATTTCAATATCATCTGCATTTCCATCCTTGATGAAATTCCACCATTCAAGACGTGAAAAACGAAACACATGTTCCAGCCCTGGATAAATGAAAACATTCATACTCTAAAATGTAAATGTTGTAAAGCAGAGCATTAATGGAAGCCCTCTAAAGCTCCCTGGCCCCCATGAGCACCTTAAGGCTCTGATGAAGCTTCATTTAAGTCTTTTCTTAAAAAGCACTTTTTTAGCCTAGCCTTCCTCTGATCCTTACCTTCCCACACCATTTGTCTTGTGCTTTTATTTCTATTGGTATGTTTTATTACTGTGTTTTATGTCTTATTGCTTATTCTATTGTTCTCAGTGTTTTTATGTTTAATGCTTGCATGTTTTCTGTTTGTTGTTTTTACCCTATAAAGCACCTTGTAAACCTTGTTTTAGAATGGTTCTGTATAAATAAAGGTTGTTATTATTATTATTATTAAGAGATGGATTGGCTCAAAGCTTGACATGCATGGTCCTCAGAGGATGAGGAACTTATATACTGACTTTGGATCCTCTAGCACCACCAACTAACACAGTGAACTAAGATGTGTTAGCATTTAGCTCAAAGCATCACTCTGCTTTACAGTCAGCAACATGGCTGTAGAATCTTGTTTAAATTAGTAGACTGAGATGTACAAATTATGAAAAATAGAAAAAAAATTGATTTATGGTGTGCACTGTCTAGTGATACATTATTTGCATATTCTATTTAGGGGGAATCTCTCATACTGACTTATTGAGGTTTCTGTTTCATGGGAGGAGATGTACTTTGAAAATGTGTCTTACATCCTCATGACTAAACGTACTGCTAGTATACTTCCTTTCTCAGATGTATGACTACAAATCTTAGTGTGTGTTTTGCTCCTTTACACCTCAGTTTAGAGCAAAGTGACCCTGGCCAGCGGCTCTCAACATGCCGCCCTTTCTCTTTTGTGTATTTAAATATATATATATTGTGAGGGAGCACCTGCACACGCATGCATCCCCAAACTGTAAAATTCCGCTTGTTCAAAGAAGCCATTTAACTGTCCACTGGTGACCCTCGGAGAGCAGTGAACTGTCAGCTATGGCAAATGGCAGGTGACGGAAGAGCAGAGGAGAAGGGGAGGAAGGTAAGAAAGAGGGTAGAAACGAGCGGGGGAGGTGTGTTTTGGGTAGAGCAAGGCAAGGTTGAGCAGTGCATCTGAGGGCTGATGTTAATAATTGCTGCTGTGAAATCTGCTGCAGAGGAAGGGAAAAGGAACATGGGGAGGAGAAGGTGTAGAGGCGGAAGAGGGGAAGCACACTGAGATACTCAAGAGGTTGATAGTGCTATTTATACCTGCATTAGTTATCTCACACACTGTAGTTATCTCTCTTTATCCTTCCTCCTTTGCTTCTTCCTCCTTTCTATCTCCCTTGCAGCTTCTCCTCTCCTCTCAATCCACTCTTTGTATCTCTTTGACCTCTTATGTACTCATGTTCTCATGTCACTGGTATCATCCTCATGTCTATGGTGTTCGATTTCCTTTTTTTTTATGGGGGGGGGGGTGTTCTTTCTCTAGATTCTCCTGGCTCAGATTTTTTTCTTTTTATAACACTGTGAACCGCTGAAGTGGAAAACTAGGCTTGCTTCGTGGTCCAGCTTCTGTTGCACTCTGCCAGACCCACACACATAATTTGCACAATTTCCCGCTTAACTTGATAAACAACCTCCTGCCTCATTTAGCTTTTTCTGTTTACTTATTTTCACTAGAGAAATTTGGGGTTAAGTACCTAGCTGAAGGCGAGTTACTTCCCACTCTGTCACTCAAACCCATGAGCTTTCCTTTACTAGTAGCCTCTCCAGGAGTCGCAACTTAAACCATTCATAGCTGTGTCTGACTTTAGCGGTTAACACTCCACTTTGTATCGGCTTGAAACACTTCAGCCAAAATGCTTCTTAGAGCTCTCCTCTTCAGCATTTAAGTCACACAACTGCATCTTCCCGCAGTTCAATTAACAGGCAACACTGACAGTCACAGTTCAGCTGATGAATTCTAATCCCACAACTTCAGAGGCTGCAATTAACACTAATTGCATTGCAGACCACCAAAACCCCCAGCAGAATGAATGTGTATTGTGTGCGATATTGAATTCTCCCCATTCCTTTATTGTGTTGTCCAAGGCATCAGCGGTCCTGGGTGAATAGATAACCTGCAAATGTGTGTGTTTGCATGTGTGCATGTGCCTTCCGTCTGTGTGAGCTGTTGATTTGTTAACCTGAGGTCAAGTGGATGGTGCAACAAATCTCCCAAATGCAATTAGGAAGTGGCCGGCTATTTGAAGGAGCGCAGTGAGACTCTGATGAATTGCTCCTGCATGTATCTCTTCAACTGACTGGGAGGTCAACAAATGCATGCACCCATGCACACAGACGCACACGGCATTGTATGAATACTAGCCTGTTCATTGCATTTCAGAGTGTCAAACGGACTGTAAAGAAACTGATGGAGATTGTTATTTCTATACAGTGAGACTTATAAATAGATGTTGGTGTTTTTGCATTTGAAGACATTTCAGGAGTTGTTATGGCTCCATTTTGAGGAACTCTCTAAATTATTTGAATGCTGCCTTTCTTGATTTATTTTTGTGTATGTGCGTGGTTGTCAAAAGGTGTATGTGTTCGTTAGTATTCAGAGAGTGGGTGACTACGTGGGAGCACATGCAGAACTGTCAACAGATCATGCTGTGCAGTCATGTAGCAAATGGATATTTTTGAGTGTAACTCAATATTGACCTCTAAATCTTATGTCATGACATTCTAATCAATAAACTTTGCTTATTGCAATGTGCTCCCTTTTTCTTAAGTAAAGTAGGGGAGTAAAGCTTTGAGTGTATATTTAAAAGGCCATATGTCAGGCAGAGACAAATCTACAGAGCCATCACTGACATTTGACAACTTATCCTCCGGTTAACTGCCTGCCTCTCAGTGTCCTCATTGTGTCCTCACCGAAAACCTTGAGACAGAACAGAGAAAATCCTATTAAAGCCAACAGGAAAAAAGCTTAGCGGAAGGCTGTGAACCCTCATTTGTTTTCATCCTCATCCTCCTCTTCCACCCTCTCTCATACAAACTCCTAAAGTAGATTGAGAGGAGTTATTTTTCTAATGATCGAGTGTAATTAATCACTTTCAGAATAAGAGCAAATTCATTATAAAGTAGATGTACTATCCATTATACCCAAATCTTCAAAATATTTGCAGATACATTTAGTAAGACTGAAACTTAAAATATCTAACCTTGATACATGTAAACTGTGTGTGACTCATAATATTAGAGTTTTTATATTTTAAATGAAGCCTGTGATGCACAACTGGGATCCAAAAGACATATCATTATTTAGGTTAGTTAAATTATAGCCAACCTAGAAAAATCTGAGTAATGCAAGAGGCGATACTTGTCTGGACAGTTTTTTTCATTATTACTATTCAAATGCAAAACCAAAATCACATCACGGTTACATAAAATTACTCGCGCATACAATCTGACAATCAAGCAAATGATACAAACGAAGCACAGCCTAAGAACAAAGCAGTAACATTTCTTTTGGTTCTCAAAAATAATCAACCTGTGATTCAAATTTAAGGTTCACCTCCACAATCTAAAGCACTCCAATACAATAGCCCTGAAATAAGTCCTATGTGAAGCTTAAAAAGTGTTGACTCAACTCCATGGTAGTTTGAGGCTTGTGCTGTGGTGTTAGGCTGCATTATACCAAGAGGTGTTTTTAATATTCTGTCTGCCATATGTACTGTATCGATTGCATTAGACTGTACAGGCATACCTAATACAACTGGTAACGCAGTATACATGGAACAGCTGGAGCCTAAACGTGAACTTCCATAAAAGCGTGGTCTCAGCTGCCATGACAATGAAAACATATTCAGTCAGGCTGGAACAAGGATTTAAGTAGTTGATTCTTAAGTCTAAATTTCTTTTCTAGGGAACAGCTGGAGTGATTGAAGCTGCAGAACAGGAGAAGACTTGTAACATATACACTTGTTTGCTCAGTCATACACAGCCATGTGCTCCATATTCCGCTATAGGTATTTAGAGGTGCTTTACGTGGTGTAAATCTCTTATGTCTACAATGACATGCACAGAAGATTAAACCTGAAAAACAAAGCTTTTTTTTATAGTTACCGTCGTAAAAGCACAGAGCACAGAGTCAATAAAATATTATTAAAATCTGAGACACTGTAATGAAGCCCTTTACCCTCAAAGTAATTTAAATTTGTATCCACAGTTTGGAGCTCGCTGTGCATAACATACATTATGTGATTATATGAAACTGTAAATACGTGTACACATCGTGTATATTGTGTGCATGTGTTTGTGTGTGTCTGCGTAAGTGTAGTTAGGGTGTATCTCTGGGTCAGTAGTGGGATGAAGTGTAATCCAGTCATTAATTAAATGAGAAGAACAAGGGCCACCATGAGCTCAGTACTGAAGGCAAGGGAGTGAAGGAATGAGGGCTTTAAATCGCCTGACACTCTGCTTAGAAACGCACTTTAATCATGGTCTTACAGCCCCCCCACACCCCCACACACACAGTCAAATCTTGATACTGAAGCTTTTATGTCTAATGCTCTACGCAGAGACAAACAGGCACAGACACACCAGATGGAGACTCAACAGTATTTGATTAAGAAAAGGAATTAACATGATTGAATTTTCTGTTTCTCTGTTGAGGCTTGACTGAGAAAGAGGGTACAATTGAGGCTTTCAGTACTGTGGAAGTCCTTAAATTTTACTGTTACAGTGCGGTGCAGGTCACAGAATCACAATTACAATGCAAGGTGATGCATCAGACTGTTATCTGCTAAAATCAAAAGAAGAGGGATGCTTTCTTTTGTAAGGCGCTAATTGGTGAAGTAGCTTGTCACTCCAGATTTAATTCAGAGCTTCATTCCTGGCCCTAAGTTGTGTCCACTCATGTTACCCGTGGGTCACATTATTGGACAGCATGACACATTCTTTCATTTTCATGCTGATGATACACAGTTGTACCTCTCCTTTAACCCAAAGCCGGTCTATTTTACATAATTGTCTTCCTGACATCATGGGGTGATTTGCTGAAATCCTCCAGTCGAAGACAAAGGCAGAAATTTAAATCACAGGTCCTGACCCCAGTTTGCCTTTTTACACTGTATACTGATTCTTGCTTGCATTTTCATGAGCATGTTGGTGTAGTTATAGTATGTGTTTCTTTGTCATCGTGTTGCTAAGGTCACCCCTGTCACTTCAAGACAGTTGTCACATCCTGTTAATATATCGGTTTACTTGCAGGTTTGTCATCTTCACAGTATGTTATCCACGTCTTTTACCAAAATGCCGCTGCCATTTGTACGCTGGTTCACGTTACATTTTGTTCCTGATTGTCGTGAAGATTGAAGTTCTTGAAATGACTGATACGTCTTGCATGACAGAGCTCCGACATCTTGACTTGTCATAGTCACAGATCTGATGAACGGCCTTAATGAAGTATTGGTTTGTGCATGCTGGTGTACTTCTTTAATGGAGCAGAGCCGCTGTTAATGTTATTGGTAACACCTGTGTTTTTCTTACTGTGTTAAAATGTCTGCTGTGAAAAAGGTGTTTATGAGAGTGGCTGAATCCATCAGTGTTCTTAAGTCACTTGAAAAAAGATCTTTTCATCTTCTTAACCTGTATTTTATTGTTCTGTTTAATTAAAATGATCTATTCATGGTTCATTTTAGTCTTTCTTTTGGTAAAGTGCTTTGTAAGCCTTTTTGCAAACAATTAGAGACAAACAATTACTAATGAGCTCAGTGGTAAGAAAGCTGATATTTTAATCTAATTACATGTAGAAATTCGGTCACTTGTGGATAACAGCGCAGGTTGTTTAATGTGATTAAATGCTATGAACAATATAGTACACAACAGACAATATACGAGCTCCCATAGCCAACAATATCTGACGTTACTTGCAAAGGATGCATCTGTTTTCTCTAACAGAAAACAATACTGATCAGTGCAGAGAACATGGGAGGAAATGTAATTAGTGTACAAGTCCTCTTTTCATTTGTAGTAATATGTCAGCTGTTATGTCATTAAAGTGTTTCTTTTAAATGAAAACTGTTCATTGGTGTTATTATTGTAAATAAGCTTGGTTTCCCAATAAATCATTTTAGTTTCATTTTGCACTTGTTGGAAGTATTAATTATTCATAAGGATTCATTTTTAATGAAAATGAGTTAAATCGAACCAAATTGCATGTGACATAGTTTACTTGATGAAAAAGGTTTTTAAAAACAATACAAAAGCAATACAAACCCAGAAAGTGGAGAGGAGGGGGTGTTCACAACAAACAAGTGATACAAATTAAAGTTTACCAAGAGGGACGTAAAAATATCTATAAAAATGGGCTTCAGGAAAATATGTAAAGCCGATTCAGCCAGTTGGACTTTGCAATTAAATCCTTATTTTAAACACTCTACTTGACTTAGCAATTCTTCTACCCTTTAAAAAACAGCCATGGATGTTAAAAACCAAGTGTAAGCAATTGTTAAATCCAACAAATAGAAGAAACAAAAACTTGTAAGAAATGAAATGCTCTGTCAACTACTGTTACTTACAGTATGCACAAATTAGTTTCGGCTCCTTGTGACAACGTGTTAGTTTATGGAGCATCGCTTTCTCATTAATTGTATCCATCTTGTCCATTTCCATTATATTGGCAATTTAACATCCCGTGAAATACATGTTCCCTGACAGCTTGACATTTTCTGTCGATGCAGTTTATGTCGTTCAAGCTTTCTGTGGAGTGCCATCTATTTTAGATGAACGTTATTATCAAACCATTTTTTGCTGACTCTTCCACTAACTACTCTTATATCTGCCATGGCAACAGGCCAACTCCCCGAAGCAAAAATCTATGATATTTACTTTGAAAAGCAACCCCTTTCCCTCATGACGTATAGGCCAAAAGATTAGACTTCATTTCATCCATGCGCTGGGTGGAATTATAGTGTTCCCTCTGGTGGGGCTGCTGAGACTCAAACTAAGTGGCAGGAAAGAAAGTGTGTATGTGTGTGCGTAAAGTACACATCTGCTGACACAGTAGGAATTCGTCTGAAATCTCTGTCATTACCATTTACATATACATTGGCACATCACATTCCTCCTCATCTCCCCCTCCCTCTCTCTCTCCCTCCTCTTCTGTTGCTCTCTCTCTCTCTTCCCTCCACTCCATGACTGTGTTACGTTTTCCTGTAAAATGTAATCCAGAAAAATGAATTTGCCACAACAGATGGAGCGGAAAATGGATTTGCATCCAACCCCAAACTGTTAAGTGGAAGTACCTTTTCCTGCTCCCCACCACTAAGTCAAGGTTTATACAAAAGGGCTGCAGCAATATAGTATAATCACTGGTATTTTCAAACCAGATTCCTCTCTCTTTGGTCTCATGTAAGACCATATTTTCTCAATTTGTGTGTATGACTGTGTACGTGCAGGCAAGGCTGTGCTTATCATCCTTCTTCCATACCACCCGCTGTGTTTATTTTTTTTTTTCGATACATACAAATCACATCCCACTGCCGTATTGGGGATCTTTTCATTTCGATAACACCTCAAAGGGGCCAATGTGAGGGCCAGGCATCTTGAAAATTGGTTGGGGATCAAACCTTATAGTCCACTGTGTTTGGCAGCATCATTATTTCACCAAAAAGAGGATTTGAAAAGTTGAATCAGGTTAAGAGGAAGTCAGAGAGAGAAAATAAGTGGACTGTACGAACGACGCTGGGACATGAAGACGAGCGTAACAGAAGTGGAAAGAAGCCAGTGGAAAGAGGGGACTTTGTCTTTGTATTTGTCAGTGGGGTTTGAGCATGCAAGCAGAATTCCCATAGCTAGGTGGCTTTTTGTTTCCGCCGTGTCCCACTATGTTCTGAGAGATATCAGCCAACACAGGGTCAGAGCGCTGCAGCTCTTTGTTCCCTGTGCAAGGAGATTTCCCAAATCCCTGAAATAAACTCCAAAGATGATTTCAGACTCAGAACCAGATCTACTTAGAAACACACACACGCTCAGTGCGTATGGTAGAGCACTCTGTCGATACGACAAATATCATCTTTTGTTGAGCTGGCAGTTTGACACATATCAGAAATGATTTTTCTCTTAACTACACCCCAGGAGCTGTATACTGTATTTTTGTGAGCAGCTCCTGCTGATAAAGATCACTGCGTCCAGAGATGGGGCTGATATTCAAAGTGATATCCGTGCTGTAAAGAAGTGTTTACTTCATTATGCATCAGTTTGAATCATCCTCCACTATCTGAGCCGTTTGGTAGCTGCTGGTGGGTTTGAGAATATGATAGGGGGAAAAAGAAAAAAGATTTTACCACCAGTGTCATGAAAGAAAAGCGAGTGAATGAAAAAAAGTCCAGTTATTGGAGATGTTTTACAATGTTTTAGACATTTTGTTGTCTTCATGCAGTGCCGACCTGAAATTAAGTGCAGTCTCAGACTCCAAGTCTGATAGTTGTTGTGCCGACTGCCTCCATATTACGCACCCAGAGGCCGAGCAACATTTTAACACTCTGCTGACGAACAGGCATTGTGAAACCCATTATTTCTCTGTGGTTTCTGCCTTTTCTCCCATAGAACTATGGGTTCATTTCTATCTTTTTATCTGGGATGAACATTATGGATAATCAAGATGTCCGACTAATACACAAACTACTGTCCCCCTCATAATTTTCTCAGAAATTCAAAGATTCAAAAGAGCTGGCTCTTTCCACTTTCACTTGATGTTTACCTCTCCCCCTTTCCCTGACTGTCTTCCCACTGTTTAGCTTTAATTTGCTCCTGACTCACTAAATTACACTGGTGTATAAAGTAGATTCAAAGTGCTGCTTTCATTTTAGGCAAAGGAGAATAAATGTGTTTTTATAAATCTTCCTCCAAATAGTGTCCAGTGAAGACATTTTCTAGCAAGGCTCCCTACTAAAGATATAAAATACTGTCTTCAACACTACAATAGCAGTGTCTAATAGTTTACATTAAGTAAAACATCACATCATTTATACATCTGTTTCCTTGTCTTTTTAGGGGAGATTTGTGCCTTTAAGATCTATGGTCAGGATGCTCCATTCGAGGCAGTGGTGTTGAATCGCACATCAGGAGAAGGAGTCCTGAGGGCCAGTAGCCCTGTGGACTGTGAGAGCCAGAAGGAGTATACCTTTATAATCCAGGCCTACGACTGTGGGGCCGAACCCAGCGGGGCCGACTGGAAGAAATCCCACAAGTGAGTCCACCAATGTCTGTTCATGTGTATTTAGTTTAGGGTTTTGGTTCCCCCACCTTGTTGTGCCGATGTGACAATAAAAGCTATTATGATTGTTTAACGGTTATACCTAATGTCACATTTATCAGCATTCTGTCCTGGTTTGCTGGCAGTGACAGACATGGCACATCAGTAAAGCTCTAACTTGTTTTTCTATTGCTATTTCTTAAGAAGACTGTATGTTATTTCATCCATTTAATTTATCTATTTGTGTCCCAACATGAGAGCAGCACTGTCTTGTCTTTGATATATGTGTGTCCACATTCTTATTGTAGAATAGTAAATGAGCTCGACACTCAACGAGATTTCATTCCGCATGTACCTGAGAAATGTTTGGTTTCCATACCAGTGTAAACCATTCTGGTTTACAGTTTATATTTTTTGCAACAAATCACAACTTCTAACCATGTCTTGATGGGTTTACAAAATAATAATAATAAGATGTTACAGTGTAATACAATTTACACTGCAACAGATTCCTCCTTCTGAAGCTTAAAATTTTCAATTTGCGTTAAGATGATGTCTGAGAAGTGTAGTTTGTAGTTTGTTGTAAGTGTTACACCCATGGAGTGCAAGCTGACTCAAGGTGACATATTTTCTAAAATGTTTTATTCTGAAAGAATAAATGAAAATTACAAATTTGAGTCTGCTGGTCTTCAGTGGCTTTACAGGTTCAGGTGTTAACTGCCAACTGAACTTAGCTGGAGCAATTCAAATGACAATGTAAAACAATAGCAATATAGTATCAAAATCACAGTATTATGTCAAATTCTCAATATTTAAAAATACGTTAATAACCATGCATTCACTAGATATTTCCATTTAAAATCAATAGGCTAAAAGATTCACAATAAACATAAAATATGCTGTAATAAAAGTAGCCTATTAAAATGATCAATTCTATACAAGGGTATTGACAGTGCTCATTCTATTAATCTGTTATACTTATTATATAATCTATTATACAAACTAAACATCTACAACTCATAACGGTACATTAATTAGAAAGCGTATATTACTGACGAACTGTATGAATGCCTATGTGACACAAACACAACTGTGAGTCGGGCGGTCTTCAGTGACTTTACAGGTCAAACTGCCAGCTGAAGAAGACAGCGCCAGCCCACAGCTTTACCCGCAGGTGATCTCGTTCCGTTTATACTCACAATAGAAATGCTTTTAATTAAATGAGGGGGGGTTTCTATAAACATGCAAGTACTACAAGTACTAACACATTTAGGTAAGTGGGCAATTACATATAAATATCCTATGTGCCTCATAAGCAAATAGGCTTAACCCTTGTCTGTCAGTCAGTCACCATGGCCACTGTTTCTCCTTCATGATTTGGCATATGTTCTCACATTTTGTGACTCCACCAACTATTCAGCCACTGTCACAGTCTGTTTGTATCTCTGAAACTTTCTTTAAGCTGCCTCAAAGCTCAGTTATGAAAATGGTGATTGTCAGACCCTGTGTTAAAGCTGTCACATACTGCTGATTATTATTTATCTTTGCATGACTTAATTGTTTAGCTGTCAAAGTAATTCTGATTTAAAGTGGGCGGACAAAATAACAGAAACATGACATACAAACAAATATTAACTTCGAAGTTACAAAGGCAGCTGCGCAAATGAGTCACATTAAGTCCTCCAAAAAGTCTCAAAAATCCTCACAACATATGAAAAACAGAAAGACAGCAGGATATTTGCGCCACATACAGCTCCACAAATACAGCCTTAAAAATAAGCACCTAACAACTATCTGACTGTTAATTAAAACACAACATTGTTATTACAAAACAGCACACTACTGTGCTTAGACTGCATTATACTGATGCTGTTGTATTTCCAACCCACTTTATACAAATGAATATTTGAGTGACCGAAATCTAATTTACAAAAATGTAATGTGATGCTTGCTCATGTTTTTGTATAATGCTTAAGCACGACTCAGATGGATCTCAACTCTCACTGCTGACACAACTGCTAAGAGGTCAGAAAGGGTTTTGTCCACCTGTGGTTTTAAGACCCTGAAAGATAGAAGACATTTTTGTTTGTGATTTAGGATCGCTAAATCACAGTTAACTAGTCCTGCTCTAGCACTTGAGTCACTTTACTGGGTGTCGATAGATAGAGAAAATGCCCCATGACAGGCAGACATACATTAGAACTATGTCTCTAATATACTAAACAACAAGCCCTCCCTTTAAACTAATTTGTAAGTAAAAATACCAACATGCTAAAATTTTATAGGTGTTTACTACATAAATAAAAAACTATGTAATTTACACTCACAGCTCAAAGATAGAAAGAAAAATAACTTTTGACTATAATTAGATGTTGTCTTTGCTGTTTCCATTTTCTTTTATTTCTTTATTTCATTTCTCTTTTCCCCAAGATCTCTCAGTACTTCAGCAGTGACAGCTGAGACTTGCAGTTCTGTTCTCAGGATATGTCCCCCTAATGGCCCATCAATATTATGTGTGTGTGTGTGTGTGTGTGTGTGTGTGTGTGGCAGTGCTATGTGAATGAGATTGACAGACAGGCAGACTGGCACGGACAGCAGCAAATCAAACCCTCTGGTCCTTCGGTCAGCTGCTAAAATAAGCTGCAGCAGGCTTGCCACTAAAAGGAAGAAAAGAGAGACATTTATCAGCTCCGGGATCTGTGATGAATTTCACCAGCGGATGATGAATGACACAGTGTGTGTGTGTGTGTGTGTGTGTGTGTGTGACATTATCACTGCATGACATTCTAAATAGGCCTCATTAAGCTAATGTCATGAATTAGCCAGATGTGCTTCTTCAGATATAGTTGTTGTCAGAGAAGGTCAACAGTGAAGAAAACTTTGTGATACATCTAAATTATTGCTCCATTTATACTTAAATGCGGAAATGTTATCAGAGTGCCAAAATAAGATCTTCAGCGGTCCCTTCCAGCAGATGAGGGAGATCCTGTGTTTATGTGTATCAGACTAAGAGGGAAGGAGATAGTGAAATAAAGGTAGAGAGAAATTAGAACCTTGAAAAACTGTGGATGTGGATGAGCCTGTGTCAGTAGACAGACCTGTTAAATAAAAGTTCGACTGACATTAGATAATGATGGGAACCCATTTCACAAAGAAATACCAATAAACAAACCTCTGTGTCGTTGCTTTTTAATTAACTCTTCTCAATCCTGTTCAGGAATAAATGTGTTTTCCATATAGGAATCGTTTTCCTCTCACTCTCCTCTCTGCCACTCTACCTTCAACTAGCCACCGTTCTTAAGATAACCAGTGAAATACTTTAATTTCAATCATCTCTAATGACATAAACTGATTTTTCCTTCTCTCCTCTCTCCCTTCCTCCATCCATCTTCTTTTCCCATGTGTCTTTCTGCTTTCACCATCAATCATTTCCACTCCACTTTCTTTTCATCCTTCACTCCCTTTTTTCCTGCTGTGCTCCCTCCCTGCTCCCTCTTTCTTTCATTCCATTCAGGGCGGTGGTTCACATCCAGGTGGATGACGTCAATGAGTTCTGCCCCGTGTTTCGGGAGCCACTGTACAAGGCGTCGGTAACAGAAGGCAAGATCTACGACAGCATTTTGCAGGTATGTAGATATTATATTTTTTAAAGTTTGTATTATTTAGTTAGCTCCCTTACCTTTTGTATCACTGTTTTATTGTTAGAATAAACCTGACAGATAAATGTTCAGGTTAAGATGGTTTCACAATGCCACAAAAAAAATCATTCAGTTAAAAATGTGGAATATTGTAATAGTCTATATTACAGTCTTGTTAGTGCTGTTGCCAGCAGGGCAGTTGTTGAAGAACTTGGAGGAAACTGGATGTTGTAATGTTGCAGGTGGAAGCTTGGGACCAAGACTGTTCACCACAGTACAGCCAGATCTGCAACTATGAAATTGTCACTGCAGGGACGCCATTTGCCATAGACCGCAATGGTAAGTGTGTGTGTGTTGAAATGTGTGTTTGAATCGGGCTCGGCTGAATGAGAGACTGGACCATAGTCATAATTGCTGATGTGATTAGGAGTGATGTACGTATCTGAGAGACGGGAAGAAACTAGGATTGCAAAGCAAGGGATAGTTTCTGAGTTTCTGTGCCTGGAGGCTTTAAACATTGGAAATTTTAATTTCATTTCATTACACTGAAAGGCAATTATTCATGTGACATAAACACAAGGTTGTACAGTAGGTCACGTGCATAAAATGCATAAAATAACACAAAACTTACCTTAGCTTTTACTAAAATAATTCACCTTCTTCTTAACCAAAATAAATGACCTATCCTTAACCTGCCAGAGATAGACTCAAAACTGTGAATAAAGAAATATACTGTTTAGTAACCTTTAGTGGCATCTAGTGGTGAAATTGCAGTTTGCAACCATTTGAATACCGCTCGCCTCACCCTCCCCAAGTGTGTAGGGGAAACTACAGTGACCGCTAAACTCGCGAAAAATGCAAACAGTCCTCTCTACAGCGTTTGGTTTGTCCGTTCTGGGCTACTGTAGAAACATAGCAACCTCCATGGAAGGGGACCCGCTCCCTATGTAGATATAAACGGCTTATTCTAAGGTAATGAAAACACATAGTTTCTTATTTTCAGGTGATCATGCACTAAGTAAAACATAAATAAACAAACATTATATTCCTTTTCTGCAAATAGCTCCTCCTAAATGTTACATACTGGACATTTAACCATTTGGGTTAAAACTCATAGGAGCCTTTCTTAAAACACATTTCAGTGTATACATATCGAATACACTAATAGCAGTACTGGTCTTGCCTCACTTGAACACAAACAGCATGCTAAATGCCTTGATGAAAGCAAAAGGCCATTCTTTCGGCTAAATTTGCATATGTTCTCGCTACGATCTCAGCCAGCTGAACCTCGTATGAACATGAACAAGTCTCTACTAAAGACACAAGAGAGGCAGCTCAGACTGCACCTGGACTGAACCTAGAGATTAATCGTGGCGCAGAGAGTGAACGGACAGCAACATCGGATAAAGAAATAACACTATCGAGGATGATTTGTTTATTTGAAAGTGGCACTGCACCAGTCATCTGGATGTACACCGAACAACAGATTAATGTGAATACATTTATAGAAATACAGTATTAAAAAGAAAAAGCAAGCAGACAACTGTGGCTGATTCCTCTTTTTATTGCAATAATGTTGTGATCCGGGAAGTAGCTTTTTCATCAGTGCATAGCCCAAAAGTTCCTTGACAAAGAGCCACCTTACTCTGACAGCCTCCTCTTTTATTCTTTTGGGTCTTCTTTTGTTCGTTTGTGGCTGTACGCCCGTCCTACTTGACTGGAGGAGTATATTTTATTTCTGATTGAGAGCTATTCTGAGCGTATCTGCCTATATAAAATTTCAGCTTTGGGATTTGCGCTGCCTTCTCCCTGAGCTTCCACATCCACACTGTGCTGATCTGAGTGCAGCGTAATCCAAACTGAAGGGAGACTGGAGGGCTTTGTGTGTGTTGAATTCTACCAATAGATCAGACAGAAGCACATGCGGCTTTCTCTCCTTTCTCCGTCTCAGGCTCATATTTATTATTTTGTCTAATTTCTTTTTTGAGTTTAACCTCCTGGTCTTTTCAATCTGGCTCATGGAGGCACAATAATATAGTTTGGGAGAATCGCACAATGCTATTTTTTGGATGTACTTTATAGAACCAGGTAATTTTGTGCGCTGAGAGAAGCGCAAGATAAAATATAAAAGTAAATGGTACTGCAGTATATATTTCTGATTCCAGAAATCAAGCAAATTGAGCATCTTAAAACGGACAGGAAATTAAGAATAAATACATTCAGAAACGGTGAATGTTGTTTTGAGTGAGAAAAATAAATTGGCACTGAATATTCTCTGTAGTACAAATAGGACAATTTAACTTTAAATAAAAAAAAAAACTAGTAAAGCAGGGTTCAGATTTCAGTCGTGGTTGTTTACACAGTTGCTACAGTCAAACTGAGCTCTGGTATGACATCTCTTAGTTATGTTTTAATTATATATTGTATTAACTTGTTGAAAGGTCCACATCCAACATAATTTAAAATCAGCCATATACAAAAAAATGTCTTTCTTTTCTGCTAGTTGATCGTCTTGGTAAAAATAAGATAAATTTGCTTTTCAATCTGACATTGGTGTAAATTTAACAGAGTTTGCTGCCTGTGTAGACACACCTGCAATTCAGGATTCATTCTCACATATACTCTCACTATAAAATGTTTACTACAAGGAGGGTAATGTGAGCAGCTCATATTCTAAGAAATTGAATTAATGAAAACCTTGTTAGGACTATAGTGACTACTCCTGCCTGCTGCAGTTTTCACACAAACATTTACTATAATCATACGGCAATTTTCCAGAACTATAACTGTTACTGTTGTTCACTCCAGCTGCGGATCAAATGGTCACTGTAGGAGATGTTTGTAGGAACAGTCTGACTCGGACCTCCTCACATTTCTTCCTCTGACATTTCAAGCTCAGCCCTTTCCTTCTCTGTGCTGCTCTGAACTGATTTCTTCTGTGCTCAATGCACCTCCTCTCCTCTGGTCTCCCTTCTTTTTCTCTCCTCGCCTCTCCTGTCCTCTCCGACAACAATACAAGTGACAGCCTTTCATACAGCCAAGCCTCCAGATGCAAACAACAAAAATAGCTTCAGTTGTCCTCATAGGTCCGGAGACAGACTGTGATGCCAATGACTGATGCAAAATGACAAAATGGGACCATGACATTGTTTTGAAGCATGTTGTTTATCTTGAGGAGCATCTGTATTAAAGACTCACATAAAAATAATGTTTTTAATTATCAACTGGAAAAGGTGTTAGTCCTGTTTTCTCTCTGCTTTGATGTTCTTCGAGATGTACGGCAACATCACTGCTGCATTGTTAACGTTTAGCTCAGTCAGTAAACCATCTTGTAGGACTGTTGCACCAGTCTCCCTGAGGTGTAATCCCTAGGGAGTCAATTGAGCCCTAATATTTTTTTGGGCTTGGTAGCCTCCTCAAAATATGTGGATCTATGCACTTTTACAGTTTTCACAACTGCTTATAGACATTTACTATAATCATACTACAATTTTCCAGAATTGTAAACACCTAAAACCAACACATCTCTGTCCAGACCTCATACTTTTAACACAACATAAAACTAACATGAAATTATCCTTGATATGAATTCATCTTCCATCAACTTTTGCCACCTTAAAATATACAGTAGACCTATACAGAAAAGTAAGCAAGTACATACTAAATATACCACAGTAATTAAGTAATTGTTGTTTAGCATTTCAGCGTTTTAGAATAACACAACCCTTTTATGAAGAGACAGTCATACAGGAGATAGAAAGGACAGAACCACAACAGAGCAGAGAAATATTGATAAAATAAAGTATATAAAAATTCAATTCAAAATACTTTATTTGTCCCTTTAGCGGCAGTATGAGGCAAGTGAGCTTGCAAACACAAATACACGGAAACATTTCATTCATACACATAAAAACGATCTAAAAATACAAATGTGGCAATGTTAGGAAGAGTTGAAATACACAAGGGTTAATGGCAGTGGCCAATTCAAAGCTGGCCTAAAATATTCAACACCATGAAGGCACAATAGGTCAAAAAGGCCCTTTATCAGTGTCAAAGTTAATAAATAACACTATTAAACATCCATTAAAGTTAGCCAGCAGTGGGCTGCACTCTAACCTCAGTATATAAGTTCACAGGCTGTACCCAAGGCACGTTTGTGAAAATCCACAGGCCTGTGGCATCTCCTCTATCTCACACTGTTCTAACACTGTTACCCTGGTGACAGGTGAAGATAATCCATCATTGCAATTTTACACTGACTATTTACAGAGCGGCTTAGATATTCAAATGCAATACAAGGTTACCAGACCTTGAGTTTTCAGTAAAAGGCTTCATTAAGTGCAAAGAATTGTTTTTGTTTTCAAAGTCAGTTTCAGTTATTTCTCAGTGGAAAGTGTTTCTTGATTTATTATTGCCAAATAAGCATAACAGTTTATGTTTCTCTGTCAATGAATGATAGTTATTATATTTCCTTTTTGTTTTTGTTTCCATTAGGTAACATCAGAAACACAGAGCGGCTGAGCTATGACAAGCAGCAGAGCTACAAGATTATGGTGACGGCCTTTGACTGTGGTCAGAAGAGAGCAAAGGATGATGTGGCTGTGCATATTGATGTGAAGCCTGTCTGCAAACCTGGATGGCAAGGTCAGAGATAAAGAAACAGCCACTGAAAAACATTCAATGCCTTCATTTACCATGCAATAATTGACAGAAATGTACTCATTACTATGCTGGTATAAAGTGCACTGACATATTGTTTAAACGTACTTAAATGTAAAGTGATACCATCAGAACTGAAGCAGGCGGTTCGGTGCAGTTCCTGAGCATATCCTTTCCCTCGAGGGAATTCTGTCTCATTTTAGAACGAACGCCTTTCGAGGAAATCAGAAGACCTGACAAAAACCTCCAGAGGGAAAGTTGACTGGAGTGTGTTTTTTTTTTTTTCTTTCTCCTTCAACATGCTAGCAGCTTGGCATTCGAGCCAGCCCATCTCCCCTGCTGCTTCACCTGTCAGCACTGACAGCATCTCAGGAGTCAAGCTCACACAGGAATGAAAGAGGAAGACAGAGAGAGAGAGATAAGAAGGGAGAGGGGGAAAGGAGGAAGAAAGAGATAAAGAAAGGCCGAATGAGCAGGCAACTCAAGGGAGGAAAGAGAAACTTACAGTGAAGGAGAGAGGTGATGGTTGTTCCAACGGTTTTAAAAAAAAATCAGATCTGGGTGGTTATAAATGACCTGACCAGGAAATATCTTACTGTCCACTGTGTAGTTAGTAAAATCCCAATCTACTTCAGAGCTGTGGTTTTATTATCTGACAGCACGTATTTCATAAACATCACAGGAAGTAATGCTGTTTTTAATAACCAGATCCCTGTAACAGTTTTATTCATTCCCATCATATTCTTATAAAGCTCCAAGATAAACTGAGCCAAGGATGATACAAAACATCTCTTATTTATTCATGAACCAAATTGTTCTTTGCCAGTTTCTACATGCTGGAGGGTATGTCATTTTCTAAAGTATTTTTTGGGCATTTTAAGCCTTTATTACAGACAGTGGAGAGATGATGGGGAAAAAAAGGTGAGAGAGATGCAACAAACCAGAGACTTTGCAGTTCATGGGTGGCATCTTAACCTCTAAGCTACAAGGGGCTCCCCATGTGGAGGGTATATAAAAACCTCTATAGAGTTAGTGTATGTGAGCCAGTCAGTAGAAATACAACTTAGTCTAACATGGAGAAGTTTCCAAATGGGGCAATGCTACTGTAAGTATTGCTACAAAACATAAAAAAGAAACACGGTGTGGCTTGGAATAAGAAAGCAGCACTACATGATTCATTTGTTCGTGATAATGCATTAGAATAATTGACTTCACATCCTCCTCATGGATTATTTTCACATATCTAAACATCTAGAAGTGCACATCATGACTTTCACCAAAGTTGTTGCATTCATTTTTGGAAATAAATAGTGTATATCTTCGTTTTAGAGTAGATCAGACTGTTAGTTTGAACAACTTTTAATGTCCAAGTACTGTATTTTCCATGGGCATGGTATAAATGTACATGATGGGTTGATGGGTGTTTTTCAGCTACCCTAAAGATACTGGTTAACTCACATGCTGGACATCCTGCTCCATGTCTAATGGCATCATATAATTTTATGCGATGATGAGAGAGGATAATTAAGTAGGAAACATCACATGTGACCAAGCTGAATGTTACAGACAGGATCCATTAGTTCAAAGAGAGCACATAGTGAAAGTGACGTGAATGCCAGTTGTTCAAGGATTTAAGGACACTCACTGAGGTAAATGTCAGTGCACATCACAGAGGGGTGGTGGTGCAGAGAGAGAAAGAGTCAGTAGAGTGTTGAGGAAGTGGTCTGAAATGGCATTAGAACTTTATGTAAATGGCATCCTCATGTACTGCAGAGCTCTGAGGGGCCATTGCTTTTGATGAAAGAACGAATTTAAGAATATAAGTGACATGTGCTATTTGGGATCCAAAATATAGTGATTTATAGAACATAAAATAAGATCTTCCTCCTGCTCATAGGGGGGAAAAATATACAATAGCTTTTGAGATCCAGATTGGCACACAGCGTCATCAGCTCGCTGCATTTGAATCACAAAGAAACCCTTGCTATCATACCTTGCTAACATCCTCATCAATGTTGCCTTATTCTTTGCGATTTGGCTCATTAAAGAGGCTGTACTGCATAATCCTGTTCTAAAACCATTAACCCGTAGTAGCTTAAACCCATGAATAAAACATTATGCAATGATGCATTCAAACATCAAGTCTTTTGTACACGTAACCTTATTTATCGTCTGCGTGTAAAGGTCAACAGCGCTTCTGTGGCTCTTTTTTGAAGAAGGCCCCCTGGCATAAATAGAGGCTAAATACGTCTTGCTCTACCTCACCTCGCACTCCTCCTCGCCTACCTACCTCTCAGTCCGTTTCTCTCTTTGTGAATGTTTGTCTCAGGAGACTTGATATCATATTCTGTAGGCTTTGCAAGAGCTGCCAGGTGTCCACCTACACACACACATACATACATACACACATACAGTACATACACACACATATTCCTGTACACGATCATTCTTGTGAATCCCTTTAACCACCATGATACAGGGATTCTCATACACTGAGGATAGATATAACACCTGGGTAATGAAAATATAACACCTGGCAACAGTACTGACGCCTCTCTCTACCAGGCCTGCCATGCTACTGGGCCCTTTCAGCCCTTTTGACATAGGGCAAGATTTCACTGAGGAAAATCCAAGCTCCAAAGTTGTTAGCCTGTGTGTCATTCTTTCATGGCCCACATGCTCATTATTAAACCACCTACGGTAGAACGTAAAGTTTTATTTCCTACAATTCTGTGGACTGGTCTAAGAATGCTGTAAATGTAGAATGAAAGACAACAAGATCAGCAAGAGGTATGTGGGTCCTACAGCAAACAAGCTTTAAAGAAATCAACCTGCTAAAACAGATTTGTATTGAAGTACTTGAAGTACAAGCATTTAAGTGCACATATACAACATTGTTAAGTGGTCTCTTCATTTTTTCCAGAGCTGTACATTCTTGATCGCGTAAAATTTTGCTTCAACAGATTTCCTTGTTCTCTCAATTTTAAAGACACAAATATCTTACAAAACATCTGTAAAAAATATGAAGCTAATCCTAAAACTGTTTCATAATCTGATAATGACCAAAGCCAGCACTGATACACACAGTATCACAGAGAGGCTGATCTAAATTGAGGTATTGTTATACAAAGTGAAAGGTTAGTGGTGAAACTGTAGTTTCTTTTTTTTTAGAGAACATGAATATCAAAAAATGTCTGAAGACAGGACAAAGACAGCCCTTCTCACCATCGAATAAGTAGCGACTTGTGTTTCTAGAAACATGTGAGGTACATGTGAGTCCAGAGTGTGGTGTACTATTGAGCAGAAGAAAAAGAAACAGAACTATTCTATGATGGGTAGAAATGATCAATTTTGTTGTCACACCTCAGTGAAACCACAACCAACACGATACTGATGCTTAGATATCCCAGTGTCCCATAGAGTTCTACCCTGAGGTCAATTTTAGTGAAATGTTAAAGAGGACTAACAGGAATATGAGATCTTATGGGCCACTCATCAGGTGTCATTTCATATGCAGCAACAATGACATAATGTATCATTTATTTCTTATGTAATGTGAAAAATGATTTAATTCAAATAACTGGAAAAAGCAACTGACTGAAACGATGTTCAGCATTGTTTACCATGTGATACCAGGTTACCTGTAATTGCAACAGATGTCACCACTGCCGTGAACTACTTATTCTATACAAACTACTAAACATAATTTGACCCTTAAAGGTTGGAACAAGCGCGTGGACTATGAGCCAGGGACTGGAAGCAAGCAGCTGTTTCCCAAGATGCACTTGGAAACGTGTGGAGGTCCCCTGTCTGGCGTAAAGGCGATGGTGGAGCTGCAAACCAATCACATTGGGAAGGGCTGCGACCGTGAAACCTACTCTGAGAAGTCTCTGCAAAAACTCTGTGGTAAGGAGAGAGAAAGACACAGAGAGAAAGTGAGGAGTGGAAAAAAAGCAATGGCATGAAATGCCTTGTTGGAATAGTGAGGTACTATTTAAGAGTAGAGGACTATGAGAGAGCAATGGGTAGTAATAATGAGAGACAAGGAACATTTAATTCAAAGAAGAAATTACCTCTTGACATCTTAGCCTCTGCAGTCTATTAATATTGCAATCTCCATGCCATTATAATCCTGGAGACTATTTTGAAATAATTTTTTTATTTTAAATTTCCAAACACTATTCCAGCAATTACGTGGTCATTATTGCTTCCCATTTGTACTGTAATATACAGTATACAGTACATGTCAAACAGACAAAGACAATATTCCTGTTGAGAACTTAGAGTTATTAGTGTTTTTTTTTGAGGAAAAATATAAAGTCTGAAAAGATTTTGTGATGTGATTTTTGACACTTTCTAACACCTCATCATTATTTAAACGTCTTTATAAAAAGTCTCCATTCGAAATGTGATACAATCAGAATATTGACCGGTAATTATACTGTGTCTTGTAAATCAATGTTTTGCTCTCAAAACGTGTTAAAGTTGCCATATTATTATATGCTTCACTGCATCTACAATATAGGGCCCACACAAATCTTATTTTAAATTGGGTAAAGGTACATGTTGACAATGGAAATATAATACAAGTTTCATATAAGCAGGTTCATCGTGGCTATGTGACATGAGCCACAACAAATGCCAGTAATGTCAGTTTAAAACAAAGATATTAACCATTTCTAAACATTCACTAATTAACAGAGTTATATTTGTTTATTTCTGACGTGCACAAACAACAGTAGGTTCATGAACTGATGTATGCTGACTTCTGGTACACAGAGAAATCCCAGAGAAAAAAAAGAAAGTTCTGTGCAGCCGTCCTGACAGTTTCGTGTCTTCTGATTGGCACATCCAGGTGCAGCATCCGGCAGCACCGACCTCCTCCCTGCCCCCAGCCCTTCCACAAACTGGACAGCGTCTCTGCTGACTGACAGTGGCCGAGACAGCGACCTCATCTACAGATTCGACGGGCGTCAGGCGGCTAATGTTCCAGATCACGTGG
Organism: Coreoperca whiteheadi; assembly: GCA_011952105.1. Taxonomy (NCBI): domain Eukaryota; kingdom Metazoa; phylum Chordata; class Actinopteri; order Centrarchiformes; family Sinipercidae; genus Coreoperca; species Coreoperca whiteheadi. The sequence continues at coordinate 11,081,347 of CM022487.1, read as the reverse complement.
TGCCCCAAAACCTGACAGACCAGTTTACCATAGCAACATGGATGAAACACGGGCCCAGTCCAGGACTCAGAGCTGAGAAGGAAACCTTACTTTGTAACTCTGACAAGACCGGTGAGGAAACAGTTTCACACGTGCTCACTCTTAAGAAGTAAATTTCCAATGTCTGATGGAGAGTAAAAATTTATCAAACTTGAACAAAATGTTGTCGGTGAGTGACCTTTAATTTTCCTACGTTCCAGCAACATTTCTGCTCCTACTTAAGGAATATTATAAACTACTTGATTCTGTTTTTACTGAAACAGTTTGCACTTTTATTTCCTAGTGCCCTCAGCATTAGAAACATACTATGAACATAACATGATCAAAAGCATCCTGTCAAAATAACAAGATTATTAAGCCGAAAGCCCAAAATGGCAAATGCTCTTCGAAGCTTGAAACTTTCTCCCTACTGCATGTCTGAACTGAGCTGCCTGAACTGTGTAATTAACCAAGCCATCTGCACATTGCACGCTCTCACAATGGTCTCACAGATGGCTTATTAGCTAAGGAAATGTGTAGTCTGATCTAGTAATGCAAAACTGCAGAGTAGTTTGTGTTAGAGTATCAAAATCTTATAAACCCTTTTTTAATTTGCAACTTTTTGTTTAAGAATGTGAATGGTAACAGAAGGCTCAGGGCCGGTTCAGCAATACTGTGTGGAAAAGTGGCCACGCATTGTATCCCATCATTCCTCTTGCTGAGCTAGGTGACATTTAGGGTGGGTGATACTGTACGGTCAAAAAGTACTGTCATGATAGTTATCACAGTATTATCTCGATAGCAACATGCTATAATCAAATGTTCAAAACTCACATTTATCACCCTATTAGTCAAATGTCATTGTATTATTTTACCTGATAAACATTCTCAAACAAATCATATTGAAGAGAATTTGGTACAATTCAACACGTTATCATTCGTATAGACATGAGACTGATGAGCCCTGATACCCTGAGATGAGAATTTTGACACAATACAATGATATGGACAGGCAACAAGTAATAATATTGATAGAAAAGAGCAAACAGTTAAATGGGATTGCTTTATTCACAGTTTGAATTGCTTAGAAATTGCTGAATGGCCTCTCTGTGACCCTTGACATAATAAATCAAATAATCTTAAGTTTTCAAAATGTGGCTTTGTCATGTTTCGATTTGTATGTAAGTATGAAATGACCAACGTCTCTGTTTCCATTTCAGCCATTTTAACACCAAAAAAACACCAATGCAGTATCTTTGAAAGGCAAGCACTAGCTCATTACTGTGGTGTTGAGAAGAGAATCTGTTGCACACCTCATCCCACCTCAAGTTTATTCAGTGTATTATAAAGGCAGACCAAGTGGGACTCGTTTTTTTTTTCATCGTCTCATAGACACCAGCCGATAATCAAAAAGATAAAATGACCCTTGACGGCTGTGTTTTGATGTAGAGAACAGAAGAAAACAGGTGCATCAGTGTATTGTCCTCAAAGTAGAGGGCATAATCTTGTTGATAGATAGACTGCATAATGTAGAATTATGTTTAATTGTGTGCATGTGTTTGTGTGACCATGCATGTTGTCCTGTTGCAGAAATGAACCGCCACCATTATTCTCTGTACGTTCACAACTGCCGCCTGGTGTTCCTGCTCAGAAGAGATTTCACTCAGGTCGACACTTTCAGGCCCGCTGAGTTCCACTGGAAACTGGAGCAGGTGAGCAGTGTGTGTGTGTGTGTGTGTGTGTATGTACGTGTGTGTGCGTGTAGACGTGTGAGCTTGTCTGTGTCCTATTTGAGTGCGGGAGTAGATTCAGGGTGATTTTCTACAGCAGGTGAAGGGCTATCATTATTTGTGTAGTGAAGGGAGAGGCTCTCCATTCTAATTACCGCAGGCTCTCCATCACTTCTTCTGCTCACTGCAGGAGATAAGTTATCCTGCACACACACAAACACACACACACACACAAGCATAGACACAAAGTCTGTTTAGTTATGGGTAATAGCTCACCTAGCAGCACTATCTCTATTATCTGTCATGCTTCTGGAGAGTTGTTGAACTAATTTGCAGTGAAGCTTACTGTTTGAGTCCTGCAGAAAGCCTATGAAAGGAAAATGTTGCACCATGTGAGGTTGCTTCAGCTGGAAAGATGCTTATAATAAAATACTTTTTCTCACTGAATGTTGCACAGTGCTTTTCCTACTGGAATTATCCTGCAGATGTACATAATAGTACTATAAATAACCAATTGTATTACATTATGCACTTCTGTTTTTACCCCCTCCCTTAAAGACATTGCAATGCAGGGTCACACCAGTGACTGTGGCGCTGAATGGATTAAAGGTCTTGCTCAAGGACACCTCAATAAGGTGGAAGCATGAATAAGAATCATCCGGCTGAAGGTTGTCTAGTCACTCTAGTTCAGCAGGCAGAGAAAATCCTACTGTAAAAAGAAAATAAAACCCCTGAGTCAAAATGATTATCATGATAAGCCAATGGACTCTCTTGCGTGGGAATCTCCCTTTTCCACAGACCCTCCCCAGCTCACTAATAATGGATAGTAGGTGTAAATCTTAATCCAACTGTTTACCCTTGGGACACGGCATACTGTATATCCACCTCATACTGAAATGATTAGATTATGCTTCATAATTACAGAAGGCTCAGTTTTTGCTCACTAAGCAGATTATAAGAGATTTGTATTTGGGTCTTTCCGTGTGAATGCGCTCATGGCCGTGTGACCATGCATCAGCATGTGTGTCTACTCTTAAGACCACTTTTATTTTGGATTTTTGTCTGCAGGTTTGCAAACACAAGCCTTACGTTTCTTGTGTTATGCAGTCACTCGCCGTGTGCTTGCAAACATCCCACTGTGTTTTCTTGGCACTATCTCTGCTGGTGCTGGTTTGTACCTTCCAACCAGGTGGTTGTTTGTTCTAGGTCAAAGGTAGATTATAAAGTTTTTCTCAGTCCAGTGTTCTTTTCTCCTGAGAACCACAGAGGTAGATGTGACAAAGAGAAGGGCAGCCAAGTAGCAGACTGCTAGTTTTCTTAGCAAACAACCTCAAGACTCCGTTCTATTTCAGTCTCGCTTCTTCTCATTCTCTCTGTCTCAATATCTTTCCCTTATTCTTTCTCTCGCTCTCATTCTCTCCCACACACAAATACAGCACATAGATAGCAGGGGTCCAATTTTCTTCTTTAGTTGGTTCTTGAGAAAGAGCACGGAGGAAGCATACAGTGCAGTCAAAGAGAATACATGATGAGTTACTCACCAGTACAAATCACTTGTGCAGAGACTCTCATTAAATATAAATGGAAACTGGTCTGAAATACTGGAGGTTAATGAGAGAAGTTACACCATAGGAGCACAAATGGACAAATTGAAGGAAAAAATACTCGTAATGTTCATTGATCTGTGATGTACTGTGCAGTTTGTCGTACCTGCTTTGGCTTAACCTGCTGTATCTTCGTATGCCTACTTGTGCTAGTGATTTCCTGATATTTATTTTAAAGATTTGTTGAGAAATGTCCATGATCATGCACTTAACCATTGGTTTCACATGCAGATAGAAAGAGCAGTGCATTAGTGAAACTGGTTTGAATTTTTGTATGAATTTCTATAGTTGAAAAAACTGGATTGCATTATTGATGAATGGCTTCTGCCAAAGGAGAAACTGGTGTCTCTTAACTCTTTAGTTTGTTTGTTTTTACAGTTGATTTAGGTCTGTGTTATTGTTGAATCTCGGAGCAAAATGGTGAGTCTAGATAGAAGCCACTGCTCTTTGAATCTGAAGAACTGACATCAAAACCTAATGTGTGCCCTGAAGCAGCACACAGTGCTTTACACCAAAGAGAAGTGAGCACAGTGTCTTTGAAAATAGCTGCAGCCTTCTACAAATACAAAATTCTATTTGGATTTTTTTGCAGATGCCAGAAGGTTTAGTGGATTTTATAACTCAAGTGAAAATGCAGGCACATGAACTATTTGAAAATCCATTGTCAGCTAAGCTAATATGTGCTAACGTCAGTGTCCGTTTTTTTCCACCTGATACGTCGTTATACTATTGGCTCACAAGCCTTGTTAGAAGCAGGATGCCAACGTCAGACATCTCACTCAGAGATAAACAAAATGTTCATGTTGGACCAGTCAAAATTTTTAAAAAGATGAATTCAAAATCATAATATTTATTTCAGGAAAAGTGATACTTTTACTCCCCACCTTTCTTAAAGCTCTGTGGATGTATAGAGTTTTAAATATTCGTCTACATAAAACTTTCATTATAATGCAATGTAATGTTGTTTTAAATGTAATTCGTCTTTTACGTTTCTCTTGAAAAAGAGATCTTAATCTCCATAAGACTTCCTGAATAAATAAAACTTAACTAACCAACTAAATCGCAAAGCCTAGAAAATAAAAGTGAGTGTGTCGTAGCTAACCTCCGTGATATACTGTACCTTATTTCCACACATTTTTTACTTCATGATTCATTTACGTTGTTATACATTGTATTACTTACTATTTGAATTACACATTAATGCTTTCTTGTTCAGTATCTCTGGTAATATCTCATTTAAGCATAGGAGCTGCTACAGTGGCTTGTGGTGAATAATGAGGACAAGCTCAGAGAGTAGCAGAGACTGTTGAAAAAGGAGTGTGGTGGATTGAGAGAAGATGTGACTATGGGGTGTCAGCTGCTTCTTACGTCCTTGTTCCTTCAGCACTTAGAAAGGACACTCAATGGCTTCCGCGGCAACTCCATTTAGCTCTATTGATTTTGCAATTCTCAATCCCAAGAGAGGAGGGGCGGAGTGGGATGAAAGGAAGCTGGCAAAGAGTGAGAGTGAGAGAGAGGCTTCCATTTTCTATGTGGATCGAACATACTGAAGGAATGTCACATCTGACAGAAACCTTTACACACGCATCTACAAGCACTGACTTATTTGTGAGTGTATATGTGAACAAAACCATGCACATACACACACACACCCCTTTTCCTTCCTCTATTTCAGCCTTGGTAATGGACTACAGGATGGATCACTCCTCTCTGCACACATTATTCACTCTCTCTGAGCCCAGACAGCCTATAAGTTCAATCCAGCTGTTCAAAAGATATTCACTCACGGTCAAAAAGTCCCATACAAATCAAGATTCACTCTTCTAATGCCCTGTGAGCCAAAGCTGGAAGGAATGCGTCAAACATGCAAACAAAGACACACAAAGTAGAGGGGAGAAGGAAAAGAAGATATATCACAAAGTTACAAAACAAAAGGAAAGGGATAAAGAAGAAGTAATTTTTCCATATTTGGGCCTTTTTATACTATACCTACAGGTCAAGTTTGAACAGCTTTCGAAGTTTGGCTAGCTTAGCAAGATGAAGAACAAGTGTGTGTGTGTGTGTGGTAATGATCGAAATCCTTACAAATGTTATTTACTCACAGCAGGGTCCTTACAGAGTAGGAAAAATCTATGTTAGCAGTAGGGTAAGAGTTGAGACAAATACACAGTATTTTTCTCAGCTGAGGCCTCAGATTTAAAAAAGATAAGTCAAGGGCCAAAGATTTATTTGTGTTGGCAGCTGTTTCACATCAATCCAAGATAGCTGTGCAATTGACGTGGCGGCAGATCTCATGTTGAGAATCACAGATAAACTTTCCAATTTTGCCAGTTACACTGCTCGAAACACTGCAGACCCCTGCTATTTATCAGTTTTGTCTGAGTTCGATATTGGGGCTGAATGTTGGGGTAGGTCAAAATCGCCCTCATTGCTTGTCTATACAGCATCTATAATTATCTGCTTTATCTGCCTGCTATTACCATGCTTGTTGTGCCTTGGCTTGTTCTCTGTCCTGCGTTGATTAGAAGCCTCCCTTTGTTTTCTGAAGAGATTAATTGGATGATGGTGGTGGTGTTGAGTGTGAGAGTGTATTTCCTCTGTACTGCCTGTTTGCTATAGATACCAGGAGAGATTGAAGTGCCTGTTCAGAGAGTGATTTAGTTCCATCTCAAACACAAGAGACTGTCTGATGAATGCTGCAGTTCAGCTTAAAGTTATTAGCACGATCATACATTAGTGCTCATAATGTTTAGAATGCAGATAGCAGTATAGCCATGCACACTGGAATATGTTTATAAAGGTTAAAGCAAAGAGTATCAGGAATGAGAGTGAAAGAGGGATACATTTGTTTACCACACAGGGGAAAACAGTAATCTTGTAATAGTCAGGTGGGCATTTTCCAAAAATATCCTTGAAAAAAAAGTGACATGCTTGTTGCTGTATGAAAGACTCCAAATCCATAACTTCTTCAGCATCATGTGTTCTCTGGCCTTGCTGTGTTTATTCACTTTTCTGTAATATTATTTGCTAAGGATCACTCTAATTTTGCAAGTCATCCTATTACAAGGACTCAGTATGCAGTATAAAAGACCACAAGCTGGCAATGATGAAACACACATTTTTCGCTTCTCTGTATGAGCAAAACAGAAAAAGACACAGAGCAACAGAGAAGATATGGAGCATTGCCTCCAGCGTATACATTTTCAGTGTGTGTGTTTATTTTATTTCTGTCTTCTATTTTTCAAATGAACTCATTTGAGAGCTCAGCTTTACTTTGTCTCCTTTAGGCACTTCCTGTGTTACTCCTACAGTATGTAGAGCGGCTGCATCTCACTAAATGTACAGTATTATATGTCTTTGCAGTGTGTGTGTGTGTGTGTGTGTGTGTGTGTGTGTGTGTAGAGGCGGGGTACTATCTGCTATTTATAGACCACTTAGCAGACATGCTGAGTGCAGAAGCACTACATAAGTATTCAGTCAGCACAGTAATATATTGACAGCTTGTTTCTTCCATCTCTCTGTTTTCTTGAACTCTCTACTCCTTTATTCTCCTCTTTCTCTAACTCCTGCCTTTAATTTAGGCCAAAAAAAAGCTTTTCACGCTGACCCTAAAGGTATGCAACTTAAATAATTCACTGATATTATATCGCTGCATTAACCAAGTAAGAGCCGCTGAGATTACAGAAGAGTCAGCGAGGCAAGCAAAGAGTTTTTTAAAAGTCCTGCAGCAAAACATGATTTCAAAGAAGACCTTTGACATGAAGTGGCAGACATGTTCTGCGTCCTTGTTTAATCTTATGCCTCACATCTTTCCTTGTTTAGCTTCTTCACTTCTATCACTGACATGAAACAGATCACTCAGATAACTTCCCTTTATCAACATAACTCATAACTTCTGAAAGTTGACCTTGATGCAATCTTTAGAGAACTCTATTTTTCTTTTCAACTAATTTGAAACCTGGTAATCTTTTATTTTTGCATTGGGATGTTATTTCTTACAGTTGTGATTGTCACATGGTCTGCATGAGAGTGTACTGCATCTTATGTTTAGGTCTGTGCCTTTCAGAAAGAAGTTGCTTTTGTATGACAATGTGTTTTAATGCACATGCTGTTGGGCATGTTAGCAAATCTCTTTTCCTTTTATTCTTTAAAATAGAAGAAAGTAGTTCATACAAAGGGGCATTGACCCGGACGGATGAGAAGAGGAGGAAAGAAGGGTAGAGGTGCCTAAAGGCAAAGCTTCAGATTTCCTGAACTTTCTTGTGAATGCTAAATTCACAGACAGTAAGTAATCAATATGTTTGAAGAGGACAACAACAATATTGTCAGCATAAAATGCAAATTTTTGCACGAATCATTACCAGTCATTATACCCTTCACATCAGCAAAAAGCCTAATAGTCTTGGCCCGTGGTTCTAAAAGCAAAGGTTGGTGGTCTTTACAAGCTCTTGACAGTTCATCACATAAATCCGATCTGAACACTATTATATATGGTTTGTTTACATCTAAAAAATTCTCCCATCCCAAACCTCCCCAATTCATCAAAATAAGCTTGACCCTATTAAAGGGCTTCCGAGCAGCCAGTAGAATGTCCTCATTATTCTGTTTATGTCAGCAGATTTAAAATGCCCCATTGCTATCTGCGAATAAGGGGTTATGTCTGGTTTTCTCCCCAGCAAGATGCACAATCATCCAATCTGGTTTATTACCTTTAATCCTCTAACCTATTTTTGGCACAAAAAAAGATTTGGGACTGTTAGTAGTTGGTCTAACACAGAGCAGGCAGCGTCTAATTGTTTTGCCAGAGATCCTTTGGGTCACGACCTAAATTCACCCTCCAGACTGTATAGTATTTTCTAGGTCCAATTGGCTCATAAGATCTTTCTTCTTTCGTGCCGATGTATAAGATGTAATAGCCTCTCATAAATACGCCGTGGCAGATTTCCACAAGATAGACGGGCTTATCTCTGGTGTTTTATTCTCAGCAATAAAACACTGCTATTGCATGGTTATATACTCAACAAAGGGAATCTGGCTCAGTAAGGTAGTGTTTAGTCGTCAGCATCTGCAAGCTGAGTCTTTATAAGGACGGAAGAAGGTTACAGTAACGGAGGAATAATCAAAAAGTTTGTCTGTACACTCCTTGATCATGTCGAACACAGTTATTAAAATAAGGAAGTAATCTAGTTTAAAGAATACCTGAGAGTATACAGTATATTCCTCTATCCTTTGGATACAATACTCTCCAAATGTTGTATAAATCCAGATCATTAAAAAATTGACACAATTTGGACCTTTTGAGTGGAGCTGGGAGGTGACATGTTAATATTAGGTTTAGAAACACAAAGTCACCTCACAGATGTATGTAGGAAGAGAGCAATGTAGCAAGGTCTGGGGGGAAATTCATGGAAATGTATGTTTTATGTATAATGTTGGAGTGTAAATGCTTTGGAGAACAGCCTGTTCCCCATAAAGGAAGTCAGACAAAAGTAAATAGCAGTCTTCCTTATCTGTTGTTGTTTTTATGCAAGATACAAAAGGAAGAAATTGTGTAAATACTAACATAGTGTCACCAAAAAAATGTGTACAAAAAAGACAAGGCCGTTTTCACAGCAGATATTTTGACGTCAAAGTAGGAAAAAGCACATGTCAAAATAATAAAATTAATGATGGCTGAAATCCCATTTAGCTGTTTCAGTCCTAGTATTGCTTTACTAACACTTTTTCTGTTCCTACTGTTCTATGACAAGTCAAAATGTCTGCTGTGAAAAAGGCTAAAAGGTGCAACAAAACTAATAGGTCAGTGAGGGAGAGGTCTCAGTGGAGTAGAGTGCTTCTACATCGGTCGAAGCTGGAAGATTAGCATCATCAATGTTTGGTTGATGATGCTAATCATGAAGCACGTCTGTACCTGCCCACAGTGTCCTGAGAGGAGGTCTAATGTTTGATTACATGGCATTGTCCAAAAGGTTCCTGTTCATTATGTCAAGAGTAGTTTGTAGTTCTTCTGCCCCATTAGGGTACAAATCTTAACTGTAATGTAGCATTCTGAGCGACAAAAAGGAAGTACAAGGAAGTAAAAAGTTTTAATTGGAGGAAATGTTGTTGCCATTTTCCACACTTCTCTCCAAGAAGGCCATGTGTACCTTTTTGGCTTCCAAAATATGTTTTCCTTAGAGTTTCTCATGATGATTACTGTCTCCATCAGTTATTCAACTCTAGTGGTTTAATGCATCAAAAAGGTAGAAATAGTCAAGTTTGGATGTGGGAGAGCAAAAATGATCACTATCCTCTCACCGTGAGTGCATCATGTGACCCCCATGAAAAGCACTTTTTATGCAAACAGAAATTTTATTTGAATGGAAGTCCGAAATGGAGAAAAAAACACGTTTTAAAATTCGTCTACATTAGCAGGTACGTGGCCTCAGTCTCTCTCTGGCTCTGCCACTGTTTCCTCGTTGTGGGACTCCTCTGGTGACTCTGTTCATCCTAAGCAGTCCTGCACCCTGCTTGGGGACCAGCTCATTACAGGGTTTCAGCATTCATTGTCTTGTTATACTGTTCCAGAGGAGAAATACTTTCAAGCTTCCACTGACTAATGTGCCTTCAGACCAGCTATGTGTATACAAACATGCCTCAGCAGCTGAAAGGGCACAGCTGATGGTATCTACTAATGGTGGGCGTGTGTGTGTGTGTGTGTGTGTGTTGGCATGTGTGTGCATCTGTAAAGTGTGGGAGTATGATTTCTCAAGTTTAGACAGTCAGGAACATAAATTGAGTGCTGGATTTGATTCAGAGCTTCAACATTTCTTAATTACTGTCACATACAGTGTGTGCACATAAATGTTTGCACTACAAGCCACTCAGTAAAGTTCATCTGTAACAAGATGAGAATGTTTTATTATTTACACGCTATTGCGTATTAAATAAATATATTCATTGTCTGGCCCTCAGTGCCTGCTTGACATTGAGTGATCTCTTTGTGCTTTAATATTCATGCAGTACAGCCTGATTACGAGAATACTGAAAGCTCCTGGTAAGGATTTTCATACATGCAGTCACCGAGCGTGCATTTCTAAACAAGCATGCAGACATCGGGGACATTATTTGTTCATGCCCTCTATTTCTGCCAATTTCAATCCAGCATCAGTCATCAGTTATTCCACTCAAAGACACAGACAAAAAGGAAGCATGGGAGAGCACAAGATAAGAGATGAAGGGAGAAACAATCAGTCTCCCAGTGTGAGAGAAATAATGTAACTCAGTCTGTTGCGGTCATATTTCCATACTGCCTGAGCTCCATGAAAACGTTTCTTGTAGTTTTTCTGGAAGTGGAGCTTTTTTTTTTTTTTTTTTCATTTCCCAAATGTTTTTTTCGCCATGCTAGCTGCGTGACTATAGTCTTGTCTGTCCATCAGTCGGTCCACCACTTTGATCCAGACTGAAATATATCAACAACTATTGGATCCCAGGTGATGAATCCTCATTTAGATGATCCCCTGACTTTTGGTTAAGATTGAAATGTCTTAACGGCTATGGACTTCCATGAAACTGAATACACACATTCATGTTCACTTCAGGATAAAGTGTAATAACGGTGGTCCACTGACTTTTCATCTAGTGCCATCATCAGGTCAAACTTTTTATTGGTCATATATGACCAAATACCGGCAATACTAATAACATTCCCATCAGCCTCAGTTGTACTTTGTATGTATTGCTAATCAGCAAATGTTAGCATGCAAACACACTAAACTAAGATTGTGAGCATGGTAAACATATCTGCTAAACATCAGCATGTTTGCATTGTCATTGTGAGCATGTTAGCATGCTAGTATTCGCATTTAGCTCTAAGTACAGCTTTAGAGAGCTCCTAGTAGAGATGTAAACTCTTAGTCTTGTATCACACATGATGGTGTGAGTTTTTTTTAGCTCTGGCAGCATTATTATAGGACCAAAAAGGAAAAAACGTCACACTTAACCGAGAGAGCTGTAACTATGTCAAGTCTAGCAAGTTCAAAAAGATCAGATGCCTTTTTTCAGTGACCTCCACAGGCAGTCCGCCAGCAGCTAAATGAAAGTGGCAATTCATTCTGCCTGTCCAGTCCAGTACACATACAAATCCAGAATTTGAGCTGATGCAACTAAAACACACTGTCACTGTTAATAACACATGCTTGGAATCATGGGATATCTCAATCTGTGTACAGTACAGGAATCTGAACAAAACAGAGCAAGTTATACTTTTACTTTCTTGACAGATTTTATTTATTCTGCTCTTAATATTCAATCTATTCCTCTTCAGGTTCACCCCAAACTGCAAGGGATTGTGATTTTAACAATCCATTGGTATCACACCAACATGTCGTTTTGCTGAGCATCATTGACGCAATAGCCAGTTGATATGCTTGTGGTCATATAAGGAAGAAATATGTAGAAAAACACAGTAACTAGGCATAGTTATCCCGGTATCTGCTGAGAGCTGTGAGACTGTGTGGGAGGGGTGTCTCCAATAGGATATCCTGTGGGAATTTCTGTCTCTTCACACTCGTAAACGGTGAGACTCTACGTTCTAAATCGAACATCCCTGGAGATTTCTGGTTGCTCTAATACAGGTTGCAACCCCATTAGTTCATATCACAGCTTGAATAAAGTACCTATGTGTGTATGTGTTTGTGTGTGTGGCCACTGACCCTTAGAAACAAAATGAAAATCTATCTGAATTGTGTATCCTTTCCTGCTGTTCCTCCTTGTGTGTCTCAGATATTCTCCTCTTCAACGCAAGTTATTAATTCAACAGAATGCTTCACACCAGACTGATTACAGAAGAACATATGCTATGGCCATAAGAGGAGGAACAATAACGTGCGGACTTGCTAAAGACTTTAAAACTGTAAATATCACTTTAAAGGTACACATGCAGTGGTTTAAATTGAGACAGATGTGTTGTTGCTTCCATGACCCCATGCAGTGTTGTATGTATCATTCATCCTTTAAACCTGTAAAATAGGTGAAAGCAGCACTTATTTCTATTTAGCTGTTTCACAGCATATAACATCTAAAACATAATAGGATTTAAATCTACCCTGGGTGCTTGAGTGTAATAGTTTCTATCCTACGCTCATCTGTTTTCTTTACCTGTCAATCCTGTTCAGGGTATCAGTGGACTGAAGCCAAGCAAGGTACATCTTGTGCAGGTCACCAATCAATCACAGGGCAAATGCCGCAGTCTTGTCATGTCCAAGTTGCCGTAATTAACAGGTTGTTTTGCTCTTTACCAAGTAGTAAATAGCATTCATGTCAGCATCCATAAGAGTTTTCTGAAAAGCTTTGATATTTTCAGCTAGGCATTTAATAACATTAACGTGCTCGAGAAGGCAAACGGATAAGCCAAAATGTATGGATAAAGTTGTCAATTTAACCCTTACACAACCAACTGTGTTGTCCACCATCTCGCGTTGTCCCATGAGAATGCTCTTAAGTCCTAGACGTGGGAATCATTCACATCTCCACCTTTCATCCCACATGAAGTGGACACAGAGTGGCACATTCAGTATAGACAGGCAAAACATATTCTCCCTGCGCATGCCTTCAGACTTTGGGAGGAAACACACATAAACACAGTGGGAAGTAAACTCCACACAGGAAGGCCCCAGCCAGCCAGGTCATCACAGTTTCTATATTCTTGTTTTATTTACAGCCACTGGACTGAATGGAATTGAATTCAAACCTCAAGTTATTGCTCAATTCTGCTTCACACTATAGTCAATGCTTTGAGAGCAAAAGCCATGTAGAGCTGAAACAATTTTTCAATTAATCGATTATTCTATTTTGATAATCATTTAATCGTTCAGTAATTTTTTAAGCTAAATTGCCAACATTTCACAGCTTCTCAAATGTGGGGATTTTCTGCTTATTGTTAGACATGATAATAAACGGATTATCTTTGGGTTTTGGACAAAACGAATAATGTTTCATCTTGGGCTATTATTTAATAGATAAAACCATTCATTGATTAATTGAGAAAATAATCTGCAGATTAATCAATAATGAAAATAATCGTTAGTTGTACCCCTAAAGCCAGTAGCAAATACATTATAACATATTGTTGTGGCCCAGGTAGGGGGAAAGTGTGTGTGTGTGTGTGTGTGTGTGTGTGTGTGTGTGTGTGTGTGTGTGTGTGTGTGTGTGTGTGTGTGTGTGTGTGTGTGTGTGTGTGTGTGTGTGTCTCTTATAT
>CM022487.1:11027418-11067733 GCA_011952105.1 Coreoperca whiteheadi | reverse complement strand
GGGAGAGTGTGTGTGTGTGTGTGTGTGTGTGTGTGTGTGTGTGTGTGTGTGTGTGTGTGTGTGTGTGTGTGTGTGTGTGTGTGTGTGTGTGTGTGTGTGTGTTGTGGTGGGTAACGAGGCAGGGGGAAATAGAGAGAACGAGATGTGTCATTAAGTTCTCCAAATAATCAAAGAAACCCGGGGTCCTCCACTGCCGTGTTTGTCACTCATTGTGTGCCTTTAATGAACTGCTCATTAGACGGAAACCTCATTAGCTATCTGACGACGGGGAACAAATGATCCAGAGCCGAGGACAGGAATTTGTTGCATCTCTTTCATTGAAGGCAGAAAGACGGGGAACATTCAAGGATGCGCCTTCGGTTTCAGCTGCATGCTTGGAGTAAACATAATCTTCATAACGGCATCCCTATAAATATAATCCTCCACAGAAAAATGCTTCGAACCTAAATAAGACCCCCAAAAAAGAGATGTAGTTGCCAGAGTAATGTATTTTTAAAGCTGTCCTATTTTTGTGCAACCCAGGAATATTTTCTTATTTGAATACACAATAAGTGGACACTTAGCAGAAGCTTAAAGTGGACCTATTATGCTTTTCCTTATTATCTACCATATATTTAAAGTTACACCGTTGGACATTCATATTAAATGTTGTCAAAATACTGCTAACAGTAACTTTCGTTAGCTCTGTTAGATGTGCAGCAGGCGATGCCATTGGCTAGCTGAGTGTGCCCCGACTGGGTGCTCGGAGTCTGGGCCTGCAAACCTCCTCCTCCCTGTGGTCCAAAGCTCTCCTGTGTTTGCGCTGTAAATGCCAACACTCACTCACTAGGGCCCAGAGCTCCCAGTCCAGGCAGTCAGCTAAGCTAAAAGGACCACTACTGGTGCCACAGCTACAATAGCAGCAGTTAGCGATTACTTTAAAGCTATCTGTCCATCAGGAAACTCCGTAAATCACTGAGAGTTGAGGCAGAGCAGCGGGAGGACATCAGAGGAAAAACCAGAAAATATTTTCTCCATAAAATATGATCCAGTTTATTCAGTGAATAACGTTATAAAGGTGTTAGGTGTGTTTTTGTAAGCAGTGAGGCCTGGCCCCCAGAAACACTACACTCTATTGTTTTTCCAACTTAAATCTTGTCTCATTTGTGATCTGATGAACAGTTAATTCATCCAATTCAATGTCCATTATCGCTATTTTCCAAGCAAAATTACTGTAGCTGTAATAGCAGTCGAGCTCACCGGCAACACAATGATGCCGTGTGCGGCTCACAGCACTGGGTGTACAAAGAAAAGTGGTTACAGCTACTCAACAATCCGACAATCAGAAGAAAGTGGCCTTTTAGGGAGGGGAGCCATAAAGAGACAGTTTCTGTTCCAGACAGAGGATGCAAATCATCCAAAGCCACTCTAGAGTAATCCCAGAATAAAACTATCGAGCTGAAAATGAGCATAATAGGTCCCCTTTAATAACAAGTTAACCTCTCTCTCCCCTTTACAGATCTGTGACAAGGAATGGCACTATTATGTGATCAACGTGGAATTTCCTGCAGTGACACTATTTGTTGATGGTGTGACCTATGAACCATACCTGGTGACGGATGACTGGCCTATTCACACCTCAAAGATTGATACGCAGCTGACTGTGGGCGCCTGCTGGCAAGGTCAGTGTGTGTGTGCGCGTGTGTGTGGGTGTGTGGGTGTGTCTAAAGATATACAGTAGCTTTAGAGTAATGCAGATATTTGTCCATGGCATTAAAGAAGCTGAAATCTGACCAGAATGGGACACAACGGCTATGTCAATGTGTTGTAATAATCTGACAGTTGTTTTATATACAGCAGCCTCTTCAGCTTGAGGATATGGTGCTTATTTGCTCCACATAAAATCAAGAAATCAGTTATTTATAGGCCTTATATATATATATATATATAAAATGTATTTATTAAAAATATTAATGAGGGAATGTTTTGTAGGAATGTTCCATAAACTTGGTGAATCTATGCCAAAGAGCATTAAAGCTGTCCTGGTGGCTTACAAAGACAATTGGTTGGTTTTTTCTTCAATTTCTCAATCATATGTGATTTTCACATGTGTTTTTTTTATTCTCAGGGGAAGTTTTGTTTGAATACAAAACTGTACTATTGTATTGAATTTCGCAGGATAAGCTACATTGCTAAATTTGTACCACTACCATAAAAGAAAACAAAATTGAAGTGCTGTATTTAGACCTGTTCGGATATTTTGATCAGAAACTCTGCAATACTTAACATGGAAAATAATTTCATGGCACAGAAACAGAACTGAGAACAGATCCAAATTGCATAAAGTGTATATATATATATATATATACATTTTTTATATATATATATATATATATATATAAAATGTAATTTTTTCCTAATATGCATAGGGAAAATATCTGAAAAATGGTGGCGACATATGGCAAACATGGAGAAACTGCATCAACAAAGACACTCAGCAGCCAATAGATGCTGAAAATTACATTTGAAGCACAAACACAGAGAGAGAGAGATAAAGCAGGAGTCTTACTGTTAAGATAAATAAAGAGATTAAGATTTCTGCCCCGGGGCTGCGAGTATTTCTTCTTTGAAATGGAGAGGCACTAACCGAGTGGATATCAAACAGGAAATTCTGCGTGTCAGTTCCAGCGGCAGGGAACGAGAGCGGGTAGCAATCACACTGGAATGAATATGAGCTGCCCTGCTGCCATGTTTATGACTTGAATAATTACACAAAAGTGTTTTAGAGAAGAGCAGAATGAGACAGTAGTGATCCGTTCTGCAGCTTGCCCAAATCACCCCAAATCACGCTCATCACACTCGCCAGCATCACCCAAAGCTTCAATCCTGATGACATTTTGGTATCCGTTTAAATTTCTTTTCATCCTGCGGCTGATTGCAATTTTCTTTTTGTAGTCATCATTTTCTTCCTTGCTTTGTACAGCCCTCTCTTTTTGCCTCTTTCCATGAATCCCTGATTGTGAGAGAAAGCCCTGAAGGAAGGATTAGCTGGAGTGAATGGAGGACAACTTTGCCAGCTATTACATCCCAATGAAGCTGCTTTAAGCTTCACTAAGCCGCAACTGATAACTTTGCAGGCCATTAGCGAGCAAGATTGCCTTTCAGCCTCTCATTTCTGTGTCCCCTTTTTTCCCACAATCAACAACATAACGATGAGACATGTGGAATGAAAGGCATTCAGACTGTACTTTTACTGCCCTGAAAGCAAAAAAGAAGACGTGTGTTGTCACCATACAAGGTTAACAAGAAAATGGTTTGGTTGTTGGTGGTGGTTTTGTAAGCCGTTTTCTGTAGCAACAAGCTGTTCTTGAGTTTGGACGGGAAATGTGTGTTTGTCATCTCATTTCATGTGCAGCAGGAAAGAGGAAAGTGGGTGTGGAATTTCAAAGCAACCCTCACAAGTTTTAAATAATTTGCAGCTAAAGTACAAGCACAATGTGCTACTTTTTAAGCATTAAGCACGCAGTGAAATGAGAAAAGAACATATTTAATATCCCAATGCACTACAAGGTTAAACAGTATTTGTTTCAAATTGAAAGTAATCCACTAGACCTCTCAGCAAAGCAGGATACGCACAGGTGTAACTAATAATATTAATTATGGCTCTGTTCCAATGCCATTAAGCTAGCACGTACAACACAAGAGACGAGCAACTGGAACACCTGAATGAAATGCAGCAGTTATCAGTGTTATTGGGTACACCTGTGTATGACAAGTCGTAGCCTTTGAAGAGCTATTTTCTGAAAAACTCAAACCTTTAAAATATTGGTATGCCGATGAACGGACTTAAAACACACTGATGCAGTAAAAATAATCACATATCACCTTGGACCTCACACTTGACCACTGTGAGGGTGTGTGTGTGTGTGTGTGTGTGTGTGTGTGTGTGTGTGTGTGTGTGTGTGTGTGTGTGTGTGTGTGTGTGTGTGTGTGTGTGTGTGTGTGTGTGTGTGTGTGTGTGTGTGTGTGTGTGTCTGTCTGTCTGTCTGTCTGTCTGTCTGTCTGTCTGTCTGTCTGTCTGTCTGTCTGTCTGTCTGTCTGTCTGTCTGTCTGTCTGTCTGTCTGTCTGTCTGTCTGTCTGTCTGTCTGTCTGTCTGTCCGTCCGTCCGTCCGTCCGTCCGTCCGTCCGTCCGTCCGTCCGTCCGTCCGTCCGTCCGTCCGTCCGTCCGTCCGTCCGTCCGTCCGTCCGTCCGTCCTTTCCGTGTAAGCAAAAAAGCAAGGGGAAACTCCTGGGATCAGTTGCCGGACAATCAAAGGGAACCAGAATGAAAAGGACATGGTCTGTACAGCCTTATGCCAAAGAATTAGACAGAAACAAAATATTTTTCATATTTTCATTTCTGCATCAGCCAAAGGAGTGAAAATGTGCAACATTTCGCAGCATTGATGTCTGATATCTAACTTGTCAGTTTTACTGGCATGCTAATACAGTTATGATTTGCTTACTTGGAACTACAGTAGGATTTTTCCATATTGCATCAAATCAAAATAATAATGAAAAGAACATGTTTTAATAAGGAGCTATTCAATGGGAATCAGCAATGATTGCTTGCTTTACAAAAGACCATAGTTGTTAACATTAATGTGTTTGTGACGTATCCTCTTTCTCGCCTTCTGCCCTTTTATTTATTTTGCTCTCTTTTATGAATCTATAAAAGCACATATGCACGTCTAGACACAGACAACCCAAAATATCAGTTCCCACTTAGTCATTGAATCACAAAGACATTGTCTTGATGAAAACCTTTCAACAATGCATTTGATAGTGAGATGAAGAAGCAGACTAAAGGGCAGAATAATGATGAATTTCTACATTCGGAGAGAAAGGGAGGTGATGGAAATTATCTATTACTTACACCTACTGTCATCACAAACACACAGTGTTTACCGTGTCTGTTCCTAATTCATGAGCAGTTATAAATATGAACTAATAAAATATTCTTAGTTCTTGCAGTTTTTGGTGGTGCCACTTTCGAGCACACAGTGTCTGATGGACACAATGGGAGTGACAAAATCAAGTTGTGTTACTTACAGTATTGTCACTTTTTGTTAGTTTTGTTATTTTAAATAAAACCAGAGCTTTCTAATCAACATGCTTTCTGGGGCTGCCACATTATCCTATATGTGTGTGATCTAGTACTATATTAAAGAAATATACTAAGATGCAACCACAGTATTTTAGAACTCAATTATTCGACAATGCTCAACAATACATTATTTTTATGCAATGTGTTAATATGCTCTGGTTGTGCTCTAGATGTTTAATATTCTCTATAAAGTGAAATAGCAAGAGTGCTTCAAGGTGTGACCTTTTGAACTCCTGCAGCAGAGAAGCTCACGATTAGTGAAATGGGGATGACAGAAGCCAAAAGGGCTTCTAGCCGTACTGTTACACCTGTTTGTTTTTGGACTTTTGGCTCAGCTGACCCTGCATACACACAAATACACACCAGTCAATAAGTGTCATAAAGCTCATGGGCTGATTGGATACCCAAGTTGGGAACAAAGATAGAAGATTGCTGTTTGAAAGCATACCAGGTGCTTTAAAGTGCTCTGATTAAAAGGAGAAGGAGAAGTTACTTAATAGTTAAGATATGAAAATATTGTGGTGTAGGCAGCCTAACTTTCTTCTTACCCTCTACAGATATTGAAAACTAATTATGTGGTTTTACATACCAAGTCTTACACTCAATATGTGATGCAGTATTTATAAACTGTAGGAGAACTATTGCAACCTTACTTTTTGTAAAATCTACATTTAAGTCTGTTGCCTAGCATGCTGAAGGCAGTTCAGTGTCTCTGTGACAGGATCTTGTCTCTCAGCTCTACATGTATACACCCCTGTATGATTCACATTGACAGAGCTGAGAGAATAGATGCCTCCAGCCCGATGCTGGCTGGCTGGTAACTGCTGTTCAAAATAATCTGCTGGTACTGTCTACCATTCCCCTGAGCCTCGCCATACAGAGTCGTTTAGTACAAGGAGAACATCCAGTCAGTAAGTGGGTTAGTAACCTCAAACAACAAAATTATTTATGGCACTTTGAAGAACACATTCAGTATGACAGCAGGGGATTTTTCTGCAGCAGGTTGAAATATGGTTAGTTCATGAATATGAACAATGATACTAATGGAAAATATGTTTGACAAAGGACCTGAAATAATCACATAATCAAATAAACAATGCCTGCTTATTGGTGATGAATGGGAAATATTACAATTAAATCAAAACTCCAATATAGTGATTGTTTTATACGTCTGAGATATTTGTCCATTTTATTTTATGTTTTTGTTTGATTTGATTATTATGAACCAATGCCAATAATTATTTTCAAAATCAATTATTTCAGTTAACAGAAAAGCACAATACAGTAAATTATTTCGATTTCAAAATGCATCTTAAAGCTGCTCAAACATGCGAATGTGTATATTTAAGAACGAGGCTATTTTCCACGACCTATATGATTTGGTGGAAATGACACTATTCATCAGAAGTGGTGATATTGCACCAAACTGTAGAGCTGGCCGGTTTGTATGGGAAGATGTGGTGCTTTGTATGAAAAAAGTACACTCTTAAGAAGATTTCAGGGCTTCACTGAATTTGTGATGGAGCTGACCCCACGGACTGCAGCGCTCGCACACACAGACAGAATGTGCTTGCTTTCACTAGAGGCTCCATTTATTTTGCATGAAAGGATGTATTTCTCTCTCTCTCTCTGTGGCAGTTGCAGAACATTTCAGGTCAAGCACGCATTCCGTCTGTCAAACACTTACATCAAATTTGATGCATAAACCTGACAGGAAGTGTAGACAAACCTGCAGTTGTGCCAGGTGTTGCAAGGGTAGCAAATAATATTCGTTTGAGCATTGAAGACTAACTGACATTTGTGCAATTTCACCTATTCTTAGGTAGCTTTGTTGTCTTTAATCAACAATATTACACAGATTTTGCCACCTGCCCCCACAACATATTTAGTGTGTGTAGTCACACAGAAAGCTAAATCCAGAGATGTGACTATGAGCATTTCCTGCATTGTAACAGGTTTTTTTCCCACCCTAACATAACAATGCCAGTGTCAATATGATTCAATTACATATATTTCCTGTCTGAACTAGTGTCAGAGCAGTTTCGTATGCTTCACCTCCGTTGACTTGGGGAAAAAATAAACTCTAAATTCTTCATAGCTTGCTATCCATTGGGTCTTGTAAGCTTTTCTGAAGCAGATTCACAGATGTTATTGTCAGCAAACTGTGTGTGTTTTTCCCTTGGAAACATACATTATACATATTGTTGTCTATTTTATCCTGTAAAGGCTCAGTTAAAACAGGTTTACACCCAAAAGCACGACTCTGAGACCAGGCCGGTAAAATATAAAGTTCAAGATCACTCAAGGTTGACAACAGGCAAAAGTTAAAACCAGGCAGTTAGGGGAAATCAGGAAACGTATTCAATAGGGGATCAGGCTAGAGAGCAGGAGTCCAGAAGGCAGCCAGGGGGTCATAACAGGAAAATAAAATGACTGGAACACAAAGGCAGAAGCACAATAGAAGATCTGGGGGGGGAATGAAAGGAAGCGGGCTGGTATACATGCTACTGGGCTGATGGGGACGTGGCAGGATCTGAAACGACAGGAGAGTTAGTACATGGCAGGGGAAAATATGAGACCAGGAACTGGCTGACATCGTGACGTAACGAATCTGTTTCTATTTCTATTGTCCATTTTTGCTCCACTTCTCACTTCTCCTCTTTTCCTCTTCTGTCCTTAACCCAGTCATATCTCACTTCTCCACTTTTCCTGCTTGTGCTCCTCTCATTTTCTCTCCTCTCCTCTCCCATTAGGTGGTGAGGTCGCGACCCCGAGGTTCACCCAGTATTTCCATGGCAGCCTGTCAGGTCTGACAATCCGACCAGGCCGCATTGAAACCCAGAAGGTTATCTCCTGTTTGCAGGCCTGCAAAGAAGGCCTTGATATTAACTCCCTTGAAAGCCTCGCTAAGGACATCAAGGTGCGTGGGAAAAAATGAAGCTGGTGTTTCCAGTACATAACACACACACACACACACACACACACACACACACAGAAAAACCCACAGCCTTTGGTTTGTAGTATACAGTAGCAACTGCCAACCACCTTAGTGGTACTATAGAAGAATTAAGACACTCATAATTCATGTCTCACATTTAAGCAGTACAGGCTGATGTTTTTTGTCTTAAAGTTTCATCTGCTAAGATGCTATCCTATAACACATGTACTTTGATATTAAAAAGAGTCCAGTAAAACACATTGATGTACATGCCAAGACACAAAGTTGTCATTGACTTGAACATAAACAGCTGTTTCAATCTGCATCTCTGGAAGTTTCTCTGAGGGAAAATGTAGTTTTTTGTGTGTGTCCAGTTCCATTTTAACCCCGCCCAGTCTGTGCTGGTGGTGGAAGGAGAGGATCTGGACAGCATCAACACAGCCATGACCAAAGTCTCCTACATTAACTCTCGCCAGTTCCCTACGCCAGGCCTCCGCCGGCTACACATCACCACCACAGTACAGTAAGTGCACATATAGTTGCTCTGCTGGAGCGCTTAGGGGTTTATGGCTTTGCTCAAGAGCATGTCTCAAACATTTCGGTTTGCTCTTTACCACTTCAGAAGGTTTTTAGATTTTCTGTTTTGATAATGTTTAAATCAGATTCAGAGACATTGAAGTTTAGCCAGCCACTTACGTGAGAAGCCACCAAAAGACACAATTTGTTGCCATGACACTCGGTATGAAACAGTATAGACTCTCCAACTAATAAATACTACTAGTTTCATTCTATTATATTGTTTTGTATTATTGCCATTATACTAACAACTTAGCCAACAAAAACAGTCGAAGATCTATTCAGCCTTCTAAATATCATTGTAAAGTACAGATCTGCTGCTTCATATTGTTTGTGTGTGTGTGTGTATTTGCATATTTAGGTTACCCTGACTAAAGTAGGTTTTGTCTGTGAGGTATTTGATTACACAGGCTGTACAGTGGAAAGGTACAGTAGATATGACTCTTGTGAGCAGTATGTCACCCTGCATTAGCTCACATTAGACAATTTGATATCTTCTTTGCTTCATACGTTCAGTGGGTCGCTGGGAGATACAGGGACCTTTTTGATGTGCACGACGACTGCCCATTTAATGTTCCATGGAGGACCGTGTTGGATTTCTTCCTCTTTTGTTTTTGTTAAAGAAGCTGAGCAGAGCCGTGAATGGGAATGTATAGTTACTAGATACTTTGCAGATTAAGATTTTAACTCCTCATGACACACATCTTGCTAGTGATCATTAAAGGAAGCACATTTTGCAGGTTTTCTGTTTGAGGGAGCTATCGTTGTTTGAATAAAGTGTGTTTGCTATAATTATCCCTAGAACACTAACGTGAAATGATGCATACATAATGCATAAAACAAGATGGTCAGCTTAAGTCCAGTAGATTGTCACATTAGTTACAAACAGCCAGAGGAGAGGCGGTTAAAGGATTCAAGGAAGGCTCTGTTAGTTGAGTTGTGTCTGTCTTTGTCTTGAAGCCACAGAACTCCCGGTGAGATGGCAAAGGATGGATCATTAGAGTAAAAACTATTAAACCACTAAACAGACCAGCTGGCCATTAAGGACATTAAGCCTTCTGGTGAAACAGAAGGACCATCTTGCTAGTGTCTACTTTTCCCTGGGTTTTGTTTCTTTCTTTTTTCATTGTTCTTTCTTTCATTTTCTATGTATTTTTCTCTGAGTGTCCTTCTGTGTATCCATCTCTGGATGTAATTTGATTTGAATTGACTCTTTCCACTTTGCCCAATAACTGCTACCCATGTTGTTATGAAATCAAATTACAAACACTTTGGTCCACAACAACATAGCATGAAAATAGCTGGATTTCCCTGATATTTGCTGTGGATATTCAAAGGATTAATACTAATCTTTCTGGCGACCCCCCTGACATTTTCTTTAATGCCACCATAAGGCCAAAATCTCCATTTATACACAGGAAATATGACAATAATCAACTGACCCATTAACTTGCTTCTACCGGCGTAGCTGGATGGATTTTCCCCCCATTGTGTAATCAGAAACACATGATGTAACCATGTATGAATACTGTATATACTGTCAACTGTAAATCATAAAACAACACAATACCTAGTGTACGTTTAACAGCCGAATGAAAGAGGAAAATATTTCACTTCATCTCTTCAAATCATTATATTTGAAAACTCTGTCTTGTCATGCTACAATGACTTTGACTGACACAACTACAGAGTTACATGCTAGATACTACTATAAATAAACTCCTCTTGCATCCCGGTCCTGATATGGATTTCGCCTACAGGTCTCATACTGTAGTTGACCCGGCCCTTATTAAAGCACCAGACTGCATCACATCGACTGTAACATACTTGATTGAGTCTGTGTGTGATGAAGTGTGTGTCTGCCTCCGCTTGCTTCTCTTCACTTTTAAGGTATATTTTTTTCGTCCTCACGCAACTTGTGCTCCCACGTGTGCGAGTTTGTGTGTGTTTAGTTGAATGCTGCATGCGTGCACGGGAGTGCTTGTTCATGTGTCTCGCAGCGTATGTGCCTGCTCCCGTCTCCACACCCATCCAGCGCCTGTTCATTTGTTGAGCAGCAAACGCAGGCAGGTCAAATCAGCTTAGACGTGTGCTGGTCGATAAAGTGAAGCGAGCTCGAGGAGCAGCAATAGAGGCTGTCTAAGTCTGAACAACACTTCACAGCTCCCCTCGAGATACAGACAGATAGATCCGTCATACACTCAGCAGATATGCTGAATCTGCAGGCTGTGACTGAGGCAAAAACGATAACATGTAGTCCCATTACACATTGTTGATATTTTTAACATTCTTCTTTAGGGCGTTGTGTTGTTCTAACGCTGTGTTACAGTTCCTGACTAGTAGCAGCAGCAGTTCAGTGATAATTGCCACTTCAGTATCCACAGGGTCAATGGGTTTGGCATTTCAAACAAGCCTGGGTTAAGCTAACATACTTCTTTGTGTATTATGCTTATTTTCAAATGGCTTCTTTTTCAGAGGTCGGGGCTGATTGCAGTCATCTCAAACTTTTAAGTGATGCTTCACTTTGTTTAATTTTTTTAAACTTAACAGTGTAACTTTATTTGCTGTTAAATTGGTATTTTCTGACTAACACAGTAATAACACGAAACGTTCACCAACTGAAGTGCAGAAAAGATGGGTATTTTCAAACCTCAGGGAGTAAAATATTGGGGCATGAGGTGAAACTATAACCAATTACTTTTTTTTTTTTATTTGCCCAAATATACATACTGTACATGCAATAAATTCTTCAGAATAAATGGGGATACCAAGCGAGTACCAAATAATTTCAGGGTCAGTGAAGTATGAAGTAACATTCTCATCATCAACACATGAACATTTTCTGTCCATAGCTTTGCAACTGATTTCCTGATCATGACATGGAGCTAATGTTGTAACACCCAGATCGGAATCTCGGTTATGTGATATTCTTTCTTTTTTTTTAGCTTTGGGAACTAGTTAGTTATCCAAAGTTATCAAAAACATATAACTAAATCCTTTTAACTAGAATGCATCTGAATATATTTGTAAAGCTACTGTCATGTCTTGATGAGGGGTTAAAAGGTTTAGGCAAAGGTTTCACCAGCTTATTCTGGCACTCAACTAACCTTAGAAGTAATTTTCCCATAGTGGAAAATGATTGGACAAACAAAGTCATGCAACTTAAAGGCCCTGAAAACTTATTTTCTCTATCAGGTTCTTACTCAGTGTCTACATGAACACACTATTGTTTCCCAAAGTTGAAACCGCTTTTGTTATTTCACATGAGAGAAATGCACGTTTGTGTTGTCCTTGCTCTTCTTACTGGTTTGAAGTAGGCACCAATCAGGGTTGAGCAACATTTGAATCAAAAGCTGATGACAGTTAGAGTTAGCGTTGTTTGTGAAAGTTGCCAGGCCACTGTCAGTCACATCTCGTCAAACCACACCTACACAGTTCTGATGAAGCAGTTTAGTTTTACAGAAAATCACTAAAGATGTTTTTTCCTCCAAAACTTTAACTTTGATTGTTACTTATTTTGTCATGAATATTTAATCTCAAAGAGAAATACTAATGTCTAACACATGTCTTCTGTCCGTCCATGTTTTCCCTTCATCCTATAAGATATGGGTACAACAGTATTTTTCCATCCAGACTATTAAAAAATTGTACTAACAAGAAGTGTATCTTTTGCATTTTATGATCATTATTTGTGACAAAAAATGCCACAAATACATAGAAAAGCTCACCCAACACCGATACAGTTAAATCAAGACAAATCAGCTGGTGCTGACCCGTCCTGTAACCTCTCTCTCCCCTCTTTTTCTGTGTGTGTGTCAGGTGTTTCGGGGAGGACATGTGTCTCTCCATCCCAGACATCAAGGCAGTAGTTATGGTCCTGCCGCCCAGTGAACCGAGAATCACCATCACAGGATCTAATCGACTCGTCAGGCCTGCCACTGACCTGCGGCGCCCGCTGGGTGTGGCACCCTTCAAAGAGCTTCACATCACCAGCACAGTAATAAAGGGGGACAGCTTCAGTGGATGTGAGTGGAGAGGCGGCCTGTGTTGTTGGGATGCGCTCTTGTCATAGCAGCCTTGTAGTGATGTTTCAGTTAATGTTACAGAAATTTGTTTTTCATATTCCTGTTAAGTTAGGAATTTTATTCTGAGTGAAAAGTTTTTTACAATCTTTTTTTTTTGCCCCGGATATTTGGTATGTCATCATTTTAAAGCTTTTTGCGCACAATCTTTCTGTAATTTGGTGTCCATGTGTACAGTCCACAGACCAGGTGTGATGGAGGTGATGCATAACCTGGACTACTGTGATGTGTTGGTGATTGGGGAAGAACTGAATCCTGAGAGAGAGAGTCTGGAGATTCATCACAGTGCTTTGTTGGGAAAACACCTGGATGCCACCAACTCCACCTCTGGAATATCAATATATGGTAGGCGGGGGTAACACTCTGATGAGAGGGGTGATGTGTGGCACTAATGCTCCGTGGTGGGAAAACATCATGAAATGCACCACCCTTCCATCTTAAAATCTTAAAGAATATCTCTAAAAATGGCGTGCCCTTTATACAGCAGAAGATGAACATTCATTCTCTATACAGTGAGACAGCTGAAAAGGTCCCTGAAATAGGCTCCTGTCATAACATATTACAGTTACAAACTGACACACAGTGCTACAGGACATATTTGAGACTGTAGTATAACATGTTTTTCTTATGTGTTACAAGGGGTGGACTCCATGGCCCACTATGAGCAGGCACTGAGACAGGTGCGCTACAGGAACTGGCGACCTGCCACCCTGAGTGAGAGAAGGTTCAGGCTCACCTGCTCCGAACTCAACGGACGTTACACCAGCAATGAGTTCAATTTGGAGGTCAGGTTGTTCTCCTTCAATCGCCATTTTTCAACTCTTTTTCACTCTCTTCTTCTCTTCATGTCCTGTACTCCTTATCTAGGCCCTGTCATCTGTCAGATATCTTTTGCTAACTCCTGTTCTACATCTGCTTTTAACTTGTTTTCAGTATTGATCGATCTTTCCCATGCTCGGTTAATTCCTTTTTCTTGCATCGTTCATACCACATTGTCTTTTTGATTTTCTTATTTGTGTTTGTCTTTGTGGTTGCACAAATTATCGTCCGGCTTCTTTTTCCTGAGGATAATGGTGTTTGTCCTGGCTCTGTAGGTCAGTGTTCTTCACCACGCAGCACCTGTGGAACATGTCAATCATATGGCTGCCCAACCCCAGTACATGAGACCCATCCATCACCCACTCATGATACACACTCTCAACTCACACATGTCAGGTAAGCCACAAACGTAATTTAACTGTATTCTGTGGTCAGTTTGGTGCTGTAAAGATGATGAATGAGGTTTCATTATGTACTTTTTCTATGCCAGCTGCTTTTCTGTCACATGCTGCCTAATAGAAATACAACAAAGTGAAAGTTAACAGTTATACTAACAGTCCATATATGTAAAATGTTCTTTCCTACAGGTTCAGCTTAGACCTACTGTACTGTTCTTACTACACTGTAGTTGGACTCAGATCCACTTTCACACTGCAATGGATGATTGTAATGGACATCGAGATTTGTGTGCCTTCGTTGTCTTTTTCAAATTAGCAGTTTATACAAGATGATTAAACTGGAGATTACTCCATTGTAAAGTGTTGTCTAACTGAGTTGATCTCAGCAATCAAATTTAAGAGTAAAATGCGATCATAACTGAAAAGAACGATGGTCAAACAACAGAATATAAGATGACGGGTGTAAAGAGAGAAAATTTAATTTAAGACTGTAGATTAAAAAGCACACATTGAAGGAAAATAGTGTATATCATGGGGTACCACTATTATAACAAGCCAAAGGTTGGACACCAGCAGTCAGATCTACAGCCATGTATGTTTAGACTCTGTTGTATAACCATAAATATGTAGGCATAATTATTTTAACCATTGTTTAAACAAACAGGTAAATTTAGAGCAAAATACTGAAGTAGACACAAAAATCCTAATTCAAACAGGGATACAAGAAGTCAGGCAGTCCGGAGCCAACAGCAAAGTAAATCAGGCACCACTTATAATAATACATAATGTAATACACAGAGATCTTTTGCCTCTCTACTTCTCCTCCAGGAGCAGCACCTCCTGCAGCCACAGTAGTTATTGTGGTTTGTATCGCCGCCCTGGTGGTGATTGTGGTGATCGGCGTGTACAGGATCCACGCCACACATCAGGAGGGGTCCAGAGAAGACGAGGACGGGGTCAAAGACCCTGAGGAAGACTGGGACAACTCTGCACTCACCATCACTGTCAACCCCATGGAGGTTAGATGACATTTTGATGTCAATTTTTGGGTGTTTTATTTCTTCAATATGAAGACTAGAAGGGCTGAATGGAGCATAGGTGATTTATCTTACAAATAGCTCAGTTGCATTTCTTGCCTCTGTAAACTGGATTTGGGATCTGTGCTGACCTTCACACTTTGTTTTCTAGAACATAAAAGGAGCTCAGGCGCTTGATGGAGAGGTAAAAGAAGAATGTGAGGAGGAGGAGGAAGAAGACGAGGAGGAACAGGTGGGAGGATTGACAAGTGCTGAGTCAGACAACAGTGATGAAGATGAAGAGGAGGAGGAAGAAGACGAGAGAGAAGAGGTGAAAGAGAGGAAGCAGAAGGGAAAACTAGAGTGGGACAGTTCCTCCATAACATATTGAACACACATATTAACATATACAGTGCATATACAAACACTCTTTACATGTTCATCTCTCTCTCTCTCTCTCTCTCTCTCTCACCCACACACACACGTCATCCTTCATGCTCAATACACACACACACACGCACCCAGAAACAAAATCTCTGATAAAATGATTTACATTCTGTTACTGGAGAAAAAAAAACCCTGAATCTTCCCACGTTGCCATTTTTGATGAAACCTCTCCCTCTGGCGGACCAATTCAGAACTACAGAATCAGACCCGCAGGGCTGGAAAACATTGGCTGTAGTGTATGTACATTATTATTCACGTCACAGTCAATGAGGCAAAATATATGATGAATATCAAACAAGCACAGTCCTCTCATTATATGAGCAGAATTAGCTGGAGTTTTGCTGATAACATTGCATTCAAACTCTGCAACAAACTTTAGATCTTAAATATAGTGACACCAATTCTCTCCACTTCCTACATTAACACAAAGATAATGTGGGCCTTTATTTCAACATTTAATATTTGCCATTACGTGTGTCCTCAGATTACTTTTGTGTTGTTTATTTTTAGAATGTCTGCAAGATGATGGGTTATTAACAGATTTTAGCAGCGAGATGTATCCATATACATAGCCATTAGTTAATGTATCCATAAAAATTCCTTTGGCCTATATAGTAGTCAAAATATACCTGTACTGTTACTCAGTGTATATCCTCTGTTCTCATCTTTAACTCAAAACAGACACTTTTCTGTCCTTGAAGTCTGTGTGATCAGTGCTGAGTTTCTCTAAACACATCACAGTGCGGTGGTTCTGTTGCCTGGACACTAAAGAGAAATAAGATCCTCGATGCGTTATCTCTTACCATAAACATTTCGCATTTGTCCTGATATATATACAGAGAAGAATTATGAACTGTTTATTATCTTCCACCTTTGGTGTCTGAAAAGTATTTTAAAGCTAAAATGATCACTGCTCCATCAGCTAATGAGCTAATGGAAAAAGTTGATTGTAGTTAAAATACTGTTTGAAACAAGCTGATGGCTTTTCAAAGCCTGTTTGTTTGTCATAATTATTGTGGCTCATTGTAGCCCTTGCGGTTTAGGGTTAGATCACTTATGTTTCTTTTTTCAGCAAATGAAATGATAGAGATGTTAGTGTATGCTACTGATATCCTGTTTTTAACTCCATATATGCAATTATGGGCCCAGTATAAAAGACCAGTACACAGAAACAGGGGTACTCCAGCGATTTAGTATTGCACTTCCATAATGTTGGGGGACTGTGAAGACAGATTTAAAGAAAGGGTCAAAATTGCAACAGAGGCCGCGAGATGCTGACTTTAGTGCCTAGTATGGGTCACTAAAAGCATGGCTGACCTGTGTCAAACCGCTCAACTCCGTTCACTCCAGCAGAAAATGTTTTCCTTCTCGAGGACCTAGACAGTTACAAGGAGATTTTACTGGGAAAATTTAGCAGAGTATAACAATACAAAAACCTTCCAGTAGAATAAAATCTCCACACAGTTCAGACCTGTAGCAGAGCTGAGATGATGTGGTTTGTTAACGTGGCAGGATTCAGTATTTCTGCTAACTCGTCAGTCAGACTCAATTTAAAAACTCCCTTCTCTTTACTCGCTCCACAACAGTAAAACCACAAATTATGAGCCATGTGTTCACTTGTTTTTGTTACTTGGTGCCGTTGATTAGCAGGTGTCCCTGATTGTTACCATGGAAACATGGCTCTTAGATCTGAGTTAGCCTGGGGGTAGGGTGGCTAACTCTTTAGGACCTTAAGACCTAATACTAGAGACAAGGCTAAAATATCTTTGTGAAACTGGCCCCAGGTCTTTCTGAACTCCACGCCTCATGTCCAAGCAAAGATAACCCTGTTTTGATTGACTGAGTAGTGCTCTTTGTGACGAGTAAACTGAACCTGATGTGTATAATTGGTGGAGTGCCCCTTTAAAGTCAGGTCAAGCCCCACAGAGCTAAATGTTGGAGACAAGAAGCAGGGTGATTGTTTACTTTACTGGAGCTATCAAGTCTCCACTCCTGACCAACTTCACCAGAACTACAAGCCGAAGTGGAAACGTCATTGATATTAATTCCATCTCGTATCGTCATTATTGCAGATAAAGTAAACTTGCTCAGACAAAATGTAATTCCATGAGTGTGTCTGCATTCAAATGATTGAAAAGTAACTCAAAATCCCTTTGACGTTCCCATTTCTACTCAGAGAAATCCGCTCTCTCCTGTTCATGTCCGGACAGTACCAGTGACTCCCTCCGAGCTCGTTAACTGGTACTCTCCTGGTCACCTTGCCCCTCCCTCTGTTGGCCTTTAAGCACCTGTGATCGTGATGTCATCATTGTGAAACAACTGCCTCGTTTCCCTCCTCCCCCTTTGTCATATTGTGCTTCTGAAAGATTAAAGAGGAAACGATTCTTTTACATACAAAAAACAAACCCTGTAAAAATGTTTAAGACAGTTATTTTATATATCCGTTTCTTTTTCTTTTTGTAAACAAAATGGTTGGGATTTCTCTCTCTTTAGTGGTCATCCCACTGCTTTCTGTATATTGACCAATAAAGACTTGTTTTAGACTCTACACAGCTCTCATTGTTTGTGCACTAGACATCTGACGTGTGTGTGTGTGTGTTTGCAACCTGAGAGACTTACATAATAAATAAGCTGTCTTTGTAGATGTTGGAAAGCTGCCTGAATTCATCACATGTTGAAGCAAGCTGACGGGGTGTTTCGTTTGTTTTCATAATAAGCTTACGTAGACAGAGGAGGTATGATTTACATGGCATTACTGATTTGTACACATTGTATTTCTGGGACAAAATAGGACTGATATGTAATGGGTTTTCAAATATATAAGGAATGCATATTCAGAGCGACACTGTGTGCCACAGCACAAAGAAAGGAAAAGTTTGTTTTAGTTTGTATTTTTCAGAGTTCAGCATCCTTTCTAACCTAAATTACCAAAAGGCTTCTGAAGAGAAACATTGCTATGTCTAAGGTGTTGTACAATTGGACATCAGGCAATCCTGTATAATAGCATTTGGCCTTAATTCATAACCTTTATTAGAGCTACCAAAACAATCTGTAACACTGTATGTGTGCACATATGAAATGAGCTAAGAATACACCTTTAGATGTACACAATTTAATTCTGGGCTTCCTTCTAAACCGCTCTGTTCAGCCCTCTGAAGGTCCTTCATGTGAAACTCTGAAGTCTGAAAAGGAAAAATCACTCTTTAGTAGAATTGCTCACAACATAAGTACACAGTAAGAACATAATCCGTACAAAACCAAAGTGTAAAAACAACAATTAGTGGTTTTACAGGGTTTTTTTGACTCTCAGCAAATAAGCATGTTTCCCAAAACTATTCCTTTAAAACAAGCCAAAAAGAATGGGAACAGTAAAATAAAGTATAAAAGTATAAAAAAATAAGAGAAAGTAAAAGGTTGAACTTATTTTTTGTTAATAAGTGCAGCTGCAAGTGAAAGACTGAATCAAGGACGCAAACATTCACACACCAGTGTTTATGTGTCCAATGACACATTGTGTTCTGGTAAACTTGCAGCCAAACGTCAACATCTGTATTGACTTTAGGCTTATGGCAAGACTCATAAACACAAACCAAAAAACAACTGATGAAGATGACAGACAGGACCACCTGAAAAGTCTGTTAATATCATGCAAAATCCTGCAATATTGGCTTGGAAAGCATTGAATGTGGTGTAAAAGATACACACTGACACATATTTAATAAAGTAACATTTTGCAACAATGTGGGGAACTGGGCCATAAAGAAAACAATGAATTATCCACTGTGGATAATTTATTAGGGTGATGTGGTTGTTGTGAGGGAAACAAAAAAGGTGGTGAGGTCTGACACAAACCAATTCAATAATATGATTAGAATATAATGGTCATTTGGAGGAAGATGAGAGGCAAATTGTTGGATAACAAGCCTCATTTTAAAATGTGTGATCATCACCAGTAGGAAAAAAGCACCCAAATAGCCAACTTAAATAGAAACAAGAATTCCTGGTACTTTCTTTTGGGAAATGATATAAGTTTAATCTCTGTGCGTTTAGTACAGAGATACACCAGATCCAAAGGGGGTCCAACTCAATTGTGGAGTGTTACTGACACCTGCTGGTGGGTGTGTGAGTCATAAAATATTAATTAGTATCGGAGGTAAGAAAAAAAAAACTATTCTTTGTCCATCAAACGTGGTTGCAAGTTTAGTTTCTGAAAGATATCCTGGAATGTGTTGGAAATAAAGAAAATAAATGACATTTTTTTCCATCTTTTAATATTTGATTAATTCAGGCCTTAAATTTTATTCCAGAGAATATACTTTTTAGTATTTCTCATTTTTACATAACTGTATTTGTTTCACGTGCTACAAGAAACAATATTAATTTTTGTAATTGACACTTTTGTGACTAAATGTTCTGTCTGATAATCGTCATATTAAGAATATTTAAGTTGAAAAGAAGCCAAAAACCCTTTTGTTGTACAGTACAAACCTCAGCATGTGGATTTTCAGTCAGTGCCATGAAGCTTTTAATTGAGCGCCCTTCACTTGAGTTCATCTATTAATGCTGACAAATCTTTTCTTCACCCAGCAGATCCCTGAGGATGAAGAAATACAATCTGCTAATTAGTAGCTTAATGTGCCTTTTTAACTGATGAGTACCACATGTCCAATAACACCATAATGGACCCGTGACAGAGAAAACCACAGAGTGCCTCAGACTGTCAAGGATCCCATTAATTGCTGCTGAGTTTGTTCAGCTTTTCCGTTTACAACAAGGTTCAATGTATACAAAGTGGTATTTAGGTTGTAGTTGTTGTTTTTTTACTTTATTTCGTTCTTATTTTTGTTCATTTTCTTCTTCCTCTGAGCACATTTTTCACTTCAATACAGTTTAAAACTGAGCCTGTTAAAGTTACGAGCTGAACTAACTTAAAGGGACAGTTCACAACCAAAATCAAAAGTAGGCTACATATTTTCCTGTAGTGCCGTTTACCTATCTAAGATTGTTTTGCTGTGAGTTGCCAGGTTTTGAGATGTCTGCCGTTTGGCACATATATATGGCTCGTGGTGCCCAAAGTGTCAGAAATATACATTTGAAAAACTCTTTCCAGAAATCATGACCAGGTTACGTCAGCTAATCCACAGGCCTTGTTGTGAGCACTTTCATGTAGGAACTGTAAAATAGTTACTAGTTACTTAGAATTTTTCATATTTCATACCCATCCTGTCCAGTGAAAACCAAGTATCTCCAAATGTGGAGATTTTGAATTTGAATTTTTCTGATAAACTGAAGGATGAAATGTTCCTTTATGGGTTGAGAAATATTTCAGTCATGCACAAATACTGAAATAACTTTACCATAATAAATTCAATCAAACATGTAAATGTAAGTTCAATAAACCACATTTTATAATCAATATTCCTATTTTCAATGCAGTTGTTAACTGCCGTAAGAACCTTGAAGAAGAAGAAGAAGAAGAAGAAGAAGAAGAAGAAGAAGAATACAAACATGGCCGACCGTTGTGAAAACATGGGAGATGAAAACACACAACTGCTCCTACACACTGGCAGGGAGGACAGCTACCACCTGAGGCGCGCACCTTTCTTTCAGAACACGGAGCTCCCGAGGCCACGTTGTTTGGGGACAGACTGGCCTGCAAAGCTGTGCTATCTGGCAGATATATTCAGCGGACTGACCTGTGTCCGCAGCCAGCGCACCCGCATCGTGACCCCGTGTGAAGAGGTGGCCGCCGCACGTGCGGAGGAGAATTGCACCTGCTTGGCTCAGGTGGGCGCTTTCCCCCCCGGGGAGGATGTGGAGGGAGCTCCAGGGAAGTCTTGATCAGAGGGAGTTCTGGCCAACTTGACTGCTGGTTTTAATTCTGATATGCCTTTTCTGCAGTGACTCTGCAAAGGCACCGACTGTGCCTGGGAGCGAGCCTGATCCCTGCAGATGCCACCGAGAAGGACACAGATCTTCAGTGAAGCCACAAGCCCATCTTTCTCACAAGTAAGTGCAACTTTTCAAAAATACGCAGTTCCGTGCAACTACAGTGCCGTCTTAGTGTTATTGCATGATGACAAAAAAAATTGTTTTGCCATGAATTCAATGACTGATCTAAAAACATTTGACAAATGTGGCTTAAATGTTTGTCAGCTACAAGCCTGTTGTTGAATAAATCAGACTCTGGTGGCGCAGCGCTGGACTGTAGGCCTAAATCTTTATCTAGGCTTGTTGTTTTCCTCCCGAAATGTTTGGCGCTGGTCAGGGGCTACTTGGCTGAAAACATATTTCAAAGGGGGTACGTTATTGAAAAAAGTCACTGTTATAGTATATAAGGTAGTTAAACTTCTACAGCAGTAAAATGCAACATACACATTAATGCAGCAGTACTGTTGATCCAGAAACATCAGATATGATAGGAAAACACTGACATGAGTACTTTTGATACTTAAAGTAAATTTAGCAGATAATACTTAGATACTTATGTAAGGGACCTGAATACTCTGCTGTGGGTTTTGTGTCCTGTGATCTGCTTGTGCAAACCTGTCATTGCTGATTGACATCTGCTGAGTGCTAGTTTATCCTGCTGCATTTGTAAATTAAGTTTTTGTTGTGGTTGGGCTCATTTTCCATGTGTTGCTACGCCGCATGTGCACTATGATGCGTTCGTGTTGATTTACATAGAGTGGTCTTGTTGCTGTTGAGTGTCATGAGCCTTACGAGCTGAACTGGTGTTGTGCATGTTGTTGTTGGCAAACTCATGTGTCCAGATGCTACATGGTAACTGAGATGGAAACATGACCACGGTCTTGGAAACGGCCCATTTTTGTGTAATTATTGAACGGTCATATTGGATTTATGGGGAACCCATTATGGCTACATAACTCAAAAGTTAAGCAATTGTAAATATTCCAACTCAGTGTGGCTTTCTTTCACGTACAAGTAATCTGCATCGCTCACATCAAGTCTTAGTAGTGCCAGCGACTATCAACCAATACTCAAACGATTACTCAAATAACTGATTCGTTGATCCACACAAAACTAAAGGCATACTTCAGGGATTTAGTATTGCATTTCCACAAAATTGCAGGGGGAAGATTATTATTATTATTATTATTATTATTTTTAAAGAATGGTAAAACTCAAAGGTGCAAAGGTCCAGATATCCTGATTGTTAGTCCTTAGGTCACGGTCTAAAAACACTGGATCTTTATATTTCCCATGATCTGACTTAATAGCAGCTTTCATTACTATTCCTGACTGGTAAATGAGCTTTTCTTTCATATTCCACACCCTCAGTTTGTAACTCAGGCTTTCTATTAATTGCTAATAATTTTGATAATCGATTAATCATTTAAGCAGTTTATAACCCCCAAAAAAAAAACAAGACGATGCTGGGTCCAGCTTCTCAAATATGAGTAAGTTGAATGTCGTTGGTTAGCCAAATCACACAAGGTGAAGTCATTACTTCTGGACAACTGTGCTTACCATTCTTCACTGTTTTCTGACATATTTTGGATTCAATCATTTATTGATTTATTAGAAAAAATGTGAAATGAATGACCGTAATTGTCAGTTGCAGCCTTGCTAAGAACAGAAGTGTGTATATCTGTGTGTGTATTTTGGCTTGTGATAAGAGGACATACAGTGTTTCATAAAGTTATTTGTGGCGTACATTATAAACCCATGCACACACAATCACACACGTTTGCACTCCCAAACACACATACTGGTGTGACTCAGCTGACATGAACCCTGCTATCCAGGCTCATTGTTTGCTTGTTATCCCTGTTTATTTCGCACTTGTTTCAACTCGTCCCCCTTTTCTCTGGAAACCAGCCAAACTCCTCCTCCCGACTGCATGCTGGTTAGCTGTGTTTTGTCAGTGTATTGATTTAATTTTAGGAGTTGAGATAGTGTAGTTGTCGTATATGTGAGTGAGTGTGTGTGATGGCTACAAACAACCAGTTTTTGAAATAAGCATTGTGTGCGCCCCATCATTACTTCCTGCAACAACGTGACATTTTCCTGTTTTTATTTTGTTTGTTTTTTAAGGCAAAAACATTGAGTTTCTTCTTCCCTCCAATGTTTTTATTTATTCAGGGTTTGTATCAGTACAGTGAAAGTACTGTAGGTGTGGCAGCAACTGCTTTGAGCCAAAGCAGCCCATGCAGTCCCAGATGGTCGAAATCATAACAGTTTTCCTTGCGTTGGCTCACTCAGCCACCCTTGCATCTCATAATGTTTGCTTCTCCCGGGACACTTGTTCAGTGAGTCACTTTTTATGTCAAAACTGATGACAGACAGGCAAAATATTGAAGAACATCACTGCTGTTTATTCTGCCATTTTTTTTAAAATAATTTGTTAATCCAAAAGACTTGGAATATGTCCTTGTTTTTCATGGTCTTAATGCCCACTCTGAAGGCAAACTGCCCAGCCCAGGAGAGGAATGTGTTGTGTTGTGGAGCCTTTTCACACCTCAGCTTCCTGTCAAAGTCCCAGAATAGAACCTAAGTGCAGCTTTGTTGCCTTTTTCCTGCTTTAGCGAGCATCAGGGTTAAACGTTTGAAATGAAATGAATGCAGCAGCAGTGTCTGTGTGTGCAGCCTGTGGGCAGGCAGAGATACAGTAGATGGTGTTTTCCTCCAAGGCTTATGTTCAAATATTTTATTCTTTTTCAAAGTATTTTATAGCTTCTGTTAATTTATAGGTATCTTCATAGCTTGAGTATTGTCTGATGACCGAAGTCCATTTATCCAATTATTGTACAATGGCACACTTTGACATTATACTTCTACTTCACTATGTTTCAGAGAGAAAAATAGTACTTTTTAACTCCGTTATATTTATCTGAGAGCTATATTTACTTTGTACTTTATTTTAAATGTAAAACATAGCCTTTAATATGTTTTTAGAAAATGTGATGTCTTCTTTTGGATTAAAATACCAAGAGTACATAAAGTAGTTCAAATGAGCTTCACCTCAAACAGCTACATTAAAATGCACGCATCTGTAATAATAATCAATAATATTTAATAATACAACAGTCTAAAAGGGGCCATTAGCTGTAATGAGTAATCGATAAGTAAACAATAAATGTACAACTATGATACTTGATTTTAAGTAAAAAAGTATTTTGCTGTTAATGTTATGTACTTTTATTTAGGTAAAACGATGAATGCAGGACTTTTACTTGAGTATTTTACTTTACGTTGTGGAACTGACTGCTGCTTTTGGAATCTGGGTTCTTTGTTACTCATACTTTCACCTTTTAATCAGTAAATGAAAGTTTTCCTTCTGGGCTTAACCACCCATGGAAAGGCTGCCACACAAAATATAGTGTGGAAACCTGCCTCTACCTTCATTTAGTTGAGGTATCGTTTGGAGTTTTGAGGAAGATTTGGCTTTTTTAGAGAACTTTGAAGAATATTTGATTTTAGTGATATGCTTAAATACCTAATTGATTTAAAACATTGATCTTGATACTGCGTTGTATTATCGTTTGGATAAACGTCGGCCTTTCTTTGGAGAGAAAGGGTCAGTTAGGGGGCTTATAGCCTGTAAACCGTCACGATGAAATGTGTCCAAACGTACTGGATTTTACTTCCCATTCGTTTCTATAAAGAAAAAGGCAAGAAGCTCCAATGTTCAGTCAGTTTTAAAGGGGATGTTGTTGAACTCCCTTTCAGGAAATATTGATTATTTATAACTGCATCATGAAATAATAGAAGCAGTAGAGAAGGAAGGATGCTGAGTGCCGTGACAGTGAGTTATTACAGTAAAGTGTTGTCAGTGGTTTGTTTTTTATTTCTTATAAGATTAAGACCAATTTATAAAACTCAAAACAAATTTTTGTGGGCCGCCCTTTGCCTACCTACTACTGCTGTGTAATTGACAACTTTGTGGACTGCTGTTGATGGCCAACTAGCCGGGCTAGCTCCCTCTGTTTTTGTTTACAACCCTGCCCACACTATTTCCTGTCCCGCCTGCTTTTTGCCAGACAACACGAATACATTTCACCTGCCGAAATCTGTCCTGACTGCACCTTTAGACTGAAGTGTTAATAAGCCTGAGTTGGTTTATTGCCATCTGTCGTCAGACCCTAAACGCCGCTGTATCACATGATGCTCTGGTGTGTAGCCTTACCAAAGTATAGCTGCTGGGGCCTGCATCACATACAGTATTCATGTCAGCGTGAAGAAATAGATTAAGTTGTTGATGATCGGTCTGCTTTTAGACTGTGTGTGTGTGTGTGTGTGTGTGTGTGTGTGTGGCAAGGAGACTCGCTGGTCCTGTTAAGACTGAGTGTTGGTGCAATGATGCTCACGATCCTGTCTGGGATGGGTCTATCTGTCTGCTATTGATTTCTCAAACATCCGTCCCCTGTGTGTTTAGATATGGTGAGCTGGACCTGAGGAGTCTGATCCCACTTTGAGCAGTGGAAATATGAAGCCTGTAACTACATCAAGCCTCACTAATGTCTGCTCCTTCACTCTGTGGTGCCCTGCAGTCTTTACTTTTCGACTTCGAGCTCATCAATATCTCCCTGGCTGAGTGTGAGCTGTATTCACGGCTGCAGGAGCTGATGAGCAGTGCATTAGCTGTTTACTTTCTGAAGTGAAAACTGCACACTTGACAATTGGGAAAACTTACAGCCAAAATACTTCACAGCCCAGTTTTCCTCGCCAGGGCCTCCCTCGGTAGATTAAACGCTCCCGCAGAGACAATTAAAGATGCTGAAAATGTGTCAACAACAGTTCAGTTATTAAGACGGTTTTGCATGTTACTGCAACTCTGACTGTTTTTGTGTCAGATGTATTTTGGATGACTTTAACATGTATATTTTAGTAAGCATTCCTAAACATCATTAGCCGTGTAGTTTTTGGACACAAACTGAGTCTTGGGCCTAGTTTTCAAGCAAGAGATGGCGACGGGAAAGAAACACAAGAAATATTTTACAGACATTTTTCAAATTCACTTGGCTTTTATTCACATTTCATATCTGTTGACATCTCAGCTGCACAGTCTGTGCATACATTCTACTACTTTTCTGAATGGTCCTTTTCTCCCCATCCTAACTGATGAAAACAGGAGGTAAGAACACCACCATCACAAATAATAATGATAATAAAAGCAGCATTGAAGAAAAAACTTTAGATTTCTCTCCCTTCGTCGCCAGCATCTTTGTATTCAATTTACCTGAATGTAACCATCAGTTTAAAAAAACAAACATAGAACTAGCTTGTGATAAATAAATCATCATCATCCTACCATCATCAGAATCAGACACGCTTACAACAATACAAATAATAATAATGTAGGATACAAACTCAGAAGTAAAAAAAGTGACTCAAGCCTTTTTTAGCAAAGAAAACATGATTGGTCTACAGTGTGTGGTGTGTGTGTGTGTGTGAAGTTGTGCATTGGTCATCTGCATCCTATTCTGAATCAAACTGCCCTGGTGCTGCAGTAGCAGTAATGTTCCTACATCCCTCTCCAGCCTTTACTATAGATCCAGTGAGACTAGATCTGCTCCGGTCTTGTTTGTTTGTGGTCATTAAGACAGTTGTGCGGAGAGCAGACAGATACTGTCTGATACCAGTGAGCTACAGCAGGGTGCTACAACAGCGGGTGAGGCTCTTCTTTCTCCCAACAGCATGTTAGCAGTGGTTACACTGCGACGGGCCGCGACCTACAGCTCCATGGCTTCATATGAAATACTTTGGTCGTGGTTGACATCATAATACATAATTTAGTGTCCTGTGAGGAATGGTTCTCATTGCAACCTAACACTGCTTTAAACAGCGAGCAGTTTTTTAAAGCCCCTTTCAGACATGCAGCAGTGTCAATCCTAATGTTGCATATTAAAGGATTAAATACACATCTTGTTCCCTTATTAAAGGCCCTAAAAAGACTTTTCTCATTCGCCTTCTAACTGCGATCGATGGGGTCCTACAAGAACACAATCTTCTGACAGAGTTGGAAAAGTTTTTTCACATTAGAGATTTGTATGTATTTCGGTTTCTTCTTCTGTCTTCCCTTCTTAGAGATTGGAGGTGCTCATTTAGAATAAGGTGATTTCACGTATTTCCATCCACCAATCAGGATTCAACATTTGAAGTCAAATCTGATGACAGTTGGTGGGTTGTTTAGGTAATGTCAATCAAATCTGATCAAACCACACCCACACAGTCCCGATGAAGCAGATTAGATGAGGGTTTTTTTTTGTCAACTTTGATTGGTGCTTACTACTTAAGTTATGAATATTTAATATCACTGAGAAATAGCAAAGATTTGAGGCCAAGTTTTCAGGGGCTTCAATTCAGTTTTCAGCGACTTCAATCAGTGGTAACAATTTTATCACTTAATCATTTCTTATGCACAAAGCAGTTTAGAAGACATTAAAACACTGCAAATAAGCCAATTTTAAGTTGTACATTAACAACTATAATTTTTTCAAGTTTCATTCAGGCTATAACTGCATGGGTAAAATGATGAATATCTTCTAAATAAAAATTCTTTACATACAGTAAAGTAATACGTAAAGTTGTCATTCTGTACTTGTGCACAGTTGGACATTATAGTATAAAATATGCAGCAGAATAAAATAAGTGTTATAAAATAAACTAATAAATGATCAAACTGATGAGTGGGAACTGTTGGTGAGCTTCTCTCATGCAAGCATTGTAAACATAGCCAGAACAAACGTTTACGTAACCAACTCTGAATGACAAGCCATCACTTAGCTGATAAAGGTTACGCATCCCATGTTTGAAAAGGGCTTTCCTGTCATTAGATGTCTGCATGAAGCCAGGATATATTCAGCATGCTTATTTCGTTTACTAAACTTTTCATATACCCTGCAGCCATGTTTTGATCTACTCTGTAGATGTGAGCTTTTGGCTGGCCCCGAGTCAGATTAAAAACTCTCTCTGTAGCCTGTCACCTGTGCTAGTGAGTCCATGAATACACACTATGGTATCCAACAGCAATGATATGGTCACTGACTGTGTGTCAGAAAGGCCTCCAGGGATAGGATTAGTGTGCTTTCTCTGCGCAGATTTTATTCTCATCACTAGGTGGCGGCGGTCGTCTAAACACTGTCTGCCACCTCCTAACCACACCACGCCATCAGAGGATGGGATTTCTTTCTGGATGAGTGAGACACTGATGCTATACCATCATTAATAATTTATTTCAAGTCAAAAACGAATGAAGAAGCAGCTGGAAATCCAAAAGAAGCTGGTGCTGTCCTGTTCTTTGTCCGTCAGTTCATCCACCATATTTCTCTCCATCCTTTTATGAATACATCTTTTGTAGAGCTATGGCGCTCTCAGTGTGGACATTCTTCCATCCATCCTCCCCCTCTTTGCATTCTTTAATTTCTTTTATCCATCCATCTTTAGACTTTCTGGTGGTCTGGTTTTCGCCCTTGTACTCCCAGTTGGCTCTGCTGGTGTCAGTCACTGGTATTGGAGGTAATTTTTCAGGGACTGGGGCAGAGGGAGGGTCTCGATCTCTTGAAGCCGCTCCCGACCCAACGCCAGGCGGGCCGCACGCCGACACAGGTCCATCAGAGGAAGAGGCTCAGCTGAGGACAGGGACAGAGACAGAAAGATAAAGTTAGGAGAGGATAACATAAGGCCGTGAGGGAGACACTTCAGAAAAGGACTTGTGCGTTGTTTAAAAGTGTGACTTCTGACTGTTTTTGGCACGTGATGTGTTACGTATGGGTTTGTCCATGTTTATACTTGCACCTCAGCCTTTAATACATGCATAATACATTTCAGTATTTGTTATGCATGAATGAATGAGAATGGGGGAGAGAGTGATGATGTACACTTTTAAATATTTAATCCTTCTCTCTCACACACACGAGACCTGTTTATAATGCTGTAGCTAATATAGACGTTACTTCTTCAAGTCCATTTAAACACAAACACCATCTGTCACACTTTCTTTCTGCTGAAAAACAGTTTGATTGCTAGAATTTGGACAACTAGTATAAATATCTCTATTTGTCACATGTTCACTTTCTATACTGTGAGCTCCTGGACAGCCTTCTCTTTGACCTTCATCTTCACATCAGGGTTAAGGAGGTAACCGATACAGGAGGCTGTGGTCTGAGCTGCAGGACACACAGACTACAGAGGAGAGGAGGTGGAAGGGTGGCACTTTAGAAGAAACCTGTCTGAATCGTGTTGTTGTCTGATAGTCCACAGTCATATGAATTCCCCATGTTACGTTAATGAGCACATCTATCTATACAATCTATTTACCAAAACTCACAAACGTAAAAAAACAACCAAATGTATTTCCCACTAGAGCCTGACTGATACATCAGCTAATTTTAGCTTAGCACAGATACATGGCTTTTGCCAGTTAAATTAACATAATTAACGTTAAGTCCAGAACTGCTCAAATAAAACTTTTGGCTGCTGTCCGTCTCGTTATGCCAGTGTTTGTACTCTGCTTATGGTTGCTTGTGAGGGAAGAGTAAGATCAACAGTGTGCGAGTCTTCTCTAGAGAAATTATCTTGCTGATCCCTTCACATCAATTTCAGAACAAGCTTTTGGAACAAATTGTTTTGTATAAAATAACATTTTAAAAAAGGTGTCAAAATTAAGTACGCTAAAGCTGTTATTTCAGTGTTATATTTAATTAACATGTCGCATCTTCTGGTGCTTATCTCAAAGTGATTACAGATCAGTCACAAATGTCGAAAGCTAAACCCAATTAAGTTCAACGATGGATTTGAAAGGATTCAGTTTGGATTGAAAGCTTTCGAACCCGACACCCTACACAGATATATATTGATAT
Organism: Coreoperca whiteheadi; assembly: GCA_011952105.1. NCBI lineage: Eukaryota > Metazoa > Chordata > Actinopteri > Centrarchiformes > Sinipercidae > Coreoperca > Coreoperca whiteheadi. The sequence goes on along the minus strand of CM022487.1, from coordinate 11,037,506 downwards.
CACCATATGTTTGCAGATATGTAACAAGAAATAGCAGTTCAGAAATGTTTGTGGTAACAGTGTCACTGTCATAGTTTAACAGAGAGCACAGACAAGTTCATATTTACACTTTAAAATGTCCCACTCAGGACATATCTTAGTCAAAACTCTTTAGTAACCAAATGTAAGGGATCAATATGTTATCAGAACTTTTTATCATAACATCTGTGTTAAAACTCCACGATCAGTTGCTCTCTTTTCTCCACTTAAAGAACAGGAAATGCATGTTCACTAAAAATGTTTTTTTTTTTTTAAAGAGTCAAACAGAATGTGTAATGGTGTGACTGAAATGACTGATGCTGACTATTACATTGCCTCAGTTCTTGTGAACTTCTCCTCCGACTATTCCCGTCATCGTTATGTTTCATTTGGCAACAAAGTTTGATAATAAGCCTTGCTTGCCAGAGGAGCAGAGAAGATCGGAGGAGCATATGACTAAAATCTAGTGGAAAAATGGCCCAAGGGTTAGTTGATTACGTTTTGTCTGGATGTTGTGTATCTGATATGCTTTCTTCATATTCTGAAGGGAAGGTCTGACATCCAGTTTTCTACAATCAAACCCAATAAACAAACCCAAACTACAAACATAAACTCGCTCATTTATCTACTCTTTGTCCTTCTCCCTTCATTGAATGTTAACAAAATGGCCTCATAGTTTCCTCCACATGGATTTTAAAGTATCATCACTTTCAATTAGTGTTAATGATTGGCCTAATTACACAACACAGCAGAGTGGGAGGGAGGAGAGGGACGCGTTACCAAAATGAACTTCGTGATCCAACAACCCACCCACCCCTCCTCGAACCCTTCCACCTGAGGAAACACTAACACAGTCAGGCACGTACTGTATGCACACATGGCTTACTGAACTGAGCTATATATGCAAAAGCTGTAGAACCTAGTGACCCACGCCAACACAATGGCACCCAATCATCAGTACACCAACTGGAAGAACTTGCAGGGAAGTGGGGCAGAACAACAACAAAGGAACTAATTCAGATGGAAAGGGGGAGGGGAGTAAAGAGACTGATTCAAAGTCAAACAGGAGCAGAGATGCAGGGTATAGAAAGAAAACCTCCAATCACTTGATGTGTGAATGTGTAAAGAAAAAGGACTCCTGTAAGTGGAGATACCCTTCAAGATAATGTCGTAACAGGCGGTAATTAGTGCGTATCTTATTTTGGAGGTGTGAAGTGCTTTGCGAGGTTCCTGAGTGACAGTAGAGCACAGCTAGTCTATCAGTCGGTCTCTCCCTGCTGTTCTTGTTTAGGAAAAACACACCGCCATCACCTGTTGTACTTCTGGACGTCCTCTACCACCTGCTTCTGTAGCTGCACCGCTGTGTGTGTGTGTGTGTGTGTGTGTGTGTGTGTGTTTGTGTGTGTGCGCTCAAGGTTAAACCGACAGGAAAAAGGACATCACAGCCCCTCAAGCATCCACTTGCTCAACATGTGTGTCCTTGCAATGTGACTGTCACATTAATGCTCATCCACGCTCACAGAAACCACAGTTCTTCACTTGTGCAGTCACGATGACCCGTCTGCAGTGTTGACTTTTAGTTTGACCTCTGTTTGACTCTCAATTACGCTGCCATTGTGAGCGCTGCTCTCATCACATTAATAGGAATTATAGTAGATGAATCCTGCTGTATGGTGGCTGAGTGGCATCATCATCAGGTACATTGAGCTGCAGACAACTGATTCACACAAGTCATTGTGTGTGTGCTCAAAGGACGATGCACGTATATTATAATGATTATTATATTATAACAATTAATTTCGTTGTAAATTCCTGTGTTGATAATCTTTTGGTTGTCACTGGTTTTGCAGTATACTAAATTGTCATCTCCCTTTTTAACGTAAATATTGTCCTGACTTTTCTTCAATCCCCATATTTGATAGATGACTTCCACAATTGTTGTTTTCTCAGAGATTGACTGGTCAATTAATTGACTAGCTCCAATGTATATTAACGTACACAAAAATGACTAATAAAGCTCACAATGGTTTAGATTATTATTATTATTGGACTTAAATGTAGTTACAGGGTGAAAGTTGGTGACCAACATAGCCGGCTCTCAGTAACCGCTCTAAATATAGACAGCAACAGAAATAAACAGTGAGCTGGCTTTACTGACACCTGATTGGCTAAGGTCCTCTTTTTGTTACAAGAAGAGAATATTAAGCAAAATCTGCTCTGACTAAAAGTATTTATTTCCTTAATTGTATGTAAAATCAGAACTAAACTTACACAAAAGGCAAGGAAAAAGTAAGACAAAACAAAACATGGCATTGAAAGACCAAAAATGACATGATATATAACTGTTACATACGATTATCTATGCCGTGTGACTATACAAAATATAATCGTTAATACAATGGCACATCTAATATACAGGCTCCACACAATCAGCAGGCGTGAGAGTAATGAGACTGCACCAACCCTCTGGATATTTATGGAGATAGAGAACTTATTGAGAGATTTCGTTTCAGCAGGGCTGAATTGTCTGAAGTGACGAGTTATCACTCCACCTGCAACATGCAATGGATAGAAATGGATCGCTGTCCCCTTCCATTTGATTTTATGCCAGTGGATCTTTCCAAAATACAGTCGCTGATATGGGGTATGTAAGCAGAAGTACAGGATGCCAGGCGATACGAGTTTCTTTCTGTGGTCCTTCAAGATCGGACTCACCAATATGTTTATACAGGCACACAAAAACACACAAACCCAACAAGCCTCATTTTTCTACACACACACACATTTGGCTCATTAGCTACTCTGCAGAAAAATGTTCATTTGTTCTGCCGACTTGCAGAGAAAAGCAGCTATTTGAGTGGAGGGGTCAACTGAAACCACAGAAGACTGGATCTGAAAATGACAATTTGCGGTTATTGTGGTTAAAACAGTTTTTGAATGTTAGTAAGTAAGCTCTGTCTGCGTGTGCTTATGTGTGCGTGACGTGTGCATGTACATATCAAGGGGAGCAGTTTTGCACCAAATCGAATTAATTTGAACACTCGGAGGCTCTTTAGTGCTCAGTTATGTGGAGACAATTCAACGCTGTTGTTGCTGAGAGGAAGGAGCCACTGTCAACTCTGTGTGTTTCTTTCTCCCCCTCTGAAGGAATCACTTGGAGAACTTCAAATAATAAAAGTGAAAAGTAGACCAACAAAGTAAAAATTTACTAGTTGCACTGCAAAGTCTCTAAAGCCAAAATAGAGACTTAATTAGCATCTGTGAAATAACAGGAAGAAGTCAAAATGACCTCAAATCTCAAGGAGGAGTCATTTCATTTAAAGAGTTTCCCCTCGGGGATTAATAAAGTATTTCTGATTCTGATTTCTACCTGTGTGAAAGGATCCAAAAGAGCACTGCTTTTTGTCTGCCAGATAATATCAGGAATGCTTTCTATGGAGCCTATATCTATACTGCATTATTAATACTTTTACAATGAATTCTAATGCTTACCTAATGTATTAGGATAGCTTCTAATAGGCCTTTATCATAATGCATTAAAATGTCCTATAACAACAGCCACAAAGCATGATGTTCATAAGACCTTTTTTTTGAAAATGTAAAAACTGCATTAACTGTGTGTTGTTGTTTTTTTGTGGGACATTTGGGGACAGCGGAAAATAATTTGTAAACACTGACATTTCACAGTTATGTTGTCAATTTGTTAGAAAACAGTTGCATTCATTTAGCATCATGTTTCTGACTACCTGATGGAATTAAGTCCAGTATTCACTTTTCTTTTAGCTCGGTTTTGGCCTCCAGCAATTCGCTGAGGAAATATCTGGCTTTTTAGCTGCTAAATGCTTCACTATGTTCACCAGCTGGTCGCTAACTGCGTCTTTCTGCTGTTTGTTGCTGGGTAGGTTGTGTACAGCAGGGTTTTCAAAGCTTTTTCGCCAAAAACAGCTGCTTGGGCTGTGGCTGGAAACAACGCCGATGAGAGCAGTGAGACTGGGCCGTAAAATCATAGCGATGAGCTGAAAAACGCTGAAATGCTCTGTAGAACTTTCACATACAAGAATTAATTTGATCCATTGTTAATGTAAAACATTGATTATAGCAGCTTTCACTTCTAAAACACCTTAACCTTGTATTTTACTGTGATTTACTTTTAATACCTTTTTTTTATATGACATAATGCATTAGAAAAGCTTACACCATCTTTCATATGTATCACACATGTGTTACAGTGTGTTATGTAGGTATAATGCATCAAAGGTGTGGGCTCCAGAAGTATTACCCAGCTGTTTGTTCAGAATACTGTTCTAGCTCTAGGTGATCCAGGAGCTGCTCTTTACTAAAAGTTGGAATGATGTACCACAGTAATCATCTGCTGCCCTCCAGATGTGTATAATGGCCTTGTATTGCTTTATAGAATTAATTAGATGGGCTTAATAACTTCTATTGCAATACTCAGTGCATTAATCATAAGATTTATTCTTAATGATACATTTTCTATGATGTTTTCTATCAGCATCTCCTCAAGTGGTGAGAGAAGGTAATGAGGAGAGAAACTGAGGATGATGAGCAGCAGGTCATCTACCACTGCATCATTACACATTCAGTGCATTAAGAAGAATTGTGCTTCAAAATGTTGCAGTACTAAATACCATTACTGTGGGTAAATCCCTTTACCTGTGGTTCACCAGTCAAATGTGGAGGATTAGACTGAAATGTGATTATTTTGTTAGAAAAACAACTCTCAGGTCTGATAATATTTGTTTTCAGAGTGTTGCTCTTTATTGATCTCTCCAGAACGGAATTAAAACATGTTAGCTAAAATGAATCCTGTGGGAAAACGAGCCCATTACGGCAGAAAAAAAGATTTAGAAAAGGAGAAGATTATATACAGGAATCATGCTAAGTGCTTCCTTTCCTCTTTGTTTCTGAGCCCTTGTTGGCAGCACTTGGAAACAAACCAGGTCCTAGTTGTTTTATCTACAATCTGCTGTGGTTGATTAATTTATATGAAGGTGAAAGACCTCTAAGAATTTTGTGAGAAGGTTTTAATGAGGAGGACTACTGGGCAATATCAGATTGATACCATGTGTGCAGTCACCCCAGCTAGGGAGGAACTTCTTCCCTGATGAGACATTTTATATGGATATGAATTGTGACCCTGGGTCTGCTGCGACGGGAACAAGAAGAAATAGGAGCACACAATGTGACACGACGCCTGTAATGAGATGCAGTGCACAGCAGTGAAGAGAAGGATTTATTGTCTGTAGACAATGATAATGGGAGAGAGGGTGAAAATGGCAACGGTAGCATCACTTTTATGATGGATGTAAAAATTGACCGCAGGAGCTAAATAAAGCCGGACAGATGATGGGTGAGTTTAAAAGAAAAAATAGAGAAAAAGTTGGTGGAAGAGAGAAAATGCTTAGTCAAACTGAAATCTGCTTTCCTTTGGTGTAAGGAAATATAAACTGTGGTGACACTGCAGCTGTTGTCCATTTTACAAAAGAGGATAAGTCGTTTTTTGGACATATTGTGGAAACTTTGGAGCTTTGGTTGACTGACATTTGAGAGCCAGCGTTGCAAGCAGACGCACCGACACAGCGCTGTAAAGCCTACAACTGTTGAAACAAGACCTTTTTGCCCTGTTTTCCAATAAGCCCACATAGTATTGTACTATTAGCAATTGAAGACGTCGGTCGCTTTACAACATTCAACATTTGGGCGTCAGTGCTGTGTTCGTTCTGTATGTTAGAAAGGAGGGGGTCTAGCTAGCTGTCTCTCTTTTATGGTCCAGTTGTAGTGATAGCAAATGATTGACTGTCAAAACCAGACTGTAACAGCACTCCACAGTTACTCCCTGTGATTCAGATCCCGACATGAAGTAACTAACGGACAGAGCACAGAGAAACGTCGTGCTACAAAGTCGGCTCCCCGGATGGTTACCTGGCTACAGTAGGAGGCGGGCGGAATTTAAGTGATATAAAAAATATTGTTAGTGCCCGTCCACACAGCTTCTGTACCAATCAAATTTCAGTACAGTAACAACCAAAAATTCTTGTGGCCTGGACAACATTGACCACTGTCAATTTTTTGGTGATTACAATTTTGAATAAACAAGGATACAAGTTATTCACTGAGGAAATATGTACACACTGATACTTAAATTATTTTACTTCACTTTGCACAACTCCGTGTTTTCTTCAATGCCTCAGAGTGCATTAACTAACAACACACATACTTTACATATAGAACAGATAGCTCAGGAAAACACGATCCCATTTCTCTTCCTCATGTCTTCCTCCCTCCTTTTGCCACCGCTCCATCTCATCTGTAACAATACACCTCTCTCCTCTTTCCTCCTGCAAAGAAGAAACCCCTCTGCCTGCTTTCTTCTCTACTCTTCACCGCTTTTTTCTACCTGCCTCCTTTCAAACTCTTCTTTTCATCTTTTTCCCTCTTTATTCTCTTCAAGGTCAGAGTGTTTGAACTTCTCTGGCACATTAGAAATCATCGCTGTTGGGGGAAAGCTGTATTGTCTTCGAAATGTCAACAAGAGGCAGAAAACAGGTGTGTGTTTAGCTTGACGACAACGCAGTTTTGTATCATTATCCAGTTGGTTTTGGAAGTGCTTCTAAGCCCGAGAGGTTGAAGAATTTAGAAGAGCATGTAATCCTTTAATTAAAGTCAATATAATTTGAAAATGAACAAAACTAATTACAAGGCTTTCACACAACAGTGGTTAAGATTTGGAGTTATGTATAACCCCAGTGCTTGCTCATAAGCATGTGTACATATACACCAATTAATCAGTTAAAGGTTAAAATTAAGAACAGTCAATAATGTGACCTCTGGGATATTTGACAGCAATGCTGAGCCTTTTCTCTCCCAATCTAATGCCATACTATTGACCCACTGCACTATGTTTTCCTGTTAACTTGAAACACACAAAAAAACAAACATTTACACAAAGGAAACCCACAAACCTTTCTTGCAAACATTTTGACAGGTAGAAAAACAGATGCAAAGAGCACACTCACATGCAAGGCCACGAATACAGGCAATCAAACTGACTAACACCCACACCTCCAAATCAAGAACGATCAGAAAAAAGCCAAAGGTTGTTAAGTACATACCATATACAGAGGCTTTGCGCTCAGTCAAGGGCAAATAAGGCCATTCGAGTCCATTTCTGATTTAAATCACACTCTTGCCAATATTTCATTATTTTATTTCGGCAAAGTTTGTAAGGCTGCTTTTATTTAGACAACATTTAACAATTCAAGAAGTATAGCTTCCTTGGTTTAATAAAAGGAAGGCATTGGTAGAAAAACATGGTTATATTCTTTAAAGGTTTGGTATCCGTACAGAACTGGAAGCTTGAACCTGCGTGGCAGATGTTAAAATAAGAGATTTAGAGGAGAATCTCATGGATCTTCATTTTTTGCCTGTGTGTAACCATCAGAGCAGCTGTGAGCTGTGTAGACACCACAGGCTACCAGTATTTTAGCTACTGTAGCATGTGAGCTACAATGAAGTCCGTCTGCTAGCTTACGAGAGTAAAAACTAATTTAACAGCATATTCTACAGCCAACAGTTTCTGTACTAGCCTTTTTAATAGTGAGCCAAGTTTATATCTGCTTCAAGGCAATACAACCAGCAGATGAACTGAAGGAGACATTCAAACATCTTTGGACTTATCATCGTCCGTTGGAAGCATATCCCTGGCAGTTCATGGTGGACTGTGCTTGACATAAATAAACATTCAAGAGAAAGACCGATAAGTTGGCTAATGAGGAAGCCACTTCAACAATTATCTGATAAGAACATAGCTTTAATTGTCATATTGACTTAATGAGGAATTGTAGCTACATCTTCTGCAGAGGCTGCTTGCTCACCAATAACAGCAACTGGAAATGTGAGGAGCTCAGGGCTTAACATTTCATTGGATGAAGAGCAACGCAGGGACAAAATATGATCTCTGAAAGCCTCAAAACCTTATACTAAATAAAATGAAGTAATTGGTATCAGAAGTGCTATCAAACACACTTTGTGCTGTGGGACCAGTTAAACTTTAATTAGAGCTCTACTGCACTGTATGCCTACCAGTGACTAATCTCAACTTCAGTTAATGGCCCTTATTGTATGCCCACCCTAGATTAAGACTCTAATACTGTATAGAAATACAGAATGCAGTGTAATGAATATGAAGCCTGTATTGCAGATCTAATGCGAGGACAGCAGTGCGGTAAAAACATCTTAATGATGTTTCAAATGAAAAAGTCGATTCTCATTCGAAATTGAACAAAATAACCGTATTGAAACCTCACTTAAAACAAAAAACAGCACAACAAAGGAAAGGATTAGCAGGAGGCGTAGCTTTACTCTTTGAGCACAGTGCCCTCCTTTTCAAAACACACAAGACACAAACACCAACGTCCTTCAAAGCCACAGAGGGAAGTTCGCGTTATCCATAACTAATGTACCTCCGGTGGTGTCCTGTGTCCTCTTCGCCAGCACATTGTGTAACAGGATCAGTTTTTAGCACAATCTCACTTAAAAGACACATTGAAGCATCGTGTTGTGCAGAACTAATGCAGTAATGTTGCTACAATTCATGGAGGATTTGTTCGAAAAACCCTTTTGCACTAAAAAAGGATGCAGCCACAGGGTGGGAGGACTAATGGCTACACACATAGTTGTACTAAGTCCGTCCCACACAGATTTAGGAGAGGAGGGTGTGAAAATCCTTCTTTCGGAAGTCCTCCCTATGCAAATTCCATCTTGATATTTGGCTAAAGCTAACTTTGGTGCTTAAATAGTTTGTGCTGATCCTGTGGGATGCGTCACATCTTACCATCCACATTAGTGCCACATAGAAAGATGGGCACTGTGGGCAGAGCTGGCTAGTACAGAGGAGTTGGTGGTAATACAAGCCATGCCAGTGTTTCTTTTTAAAGCCCTGTTCTCTCTTTACCATCCTGCATTACTGTAAATCCACTGTTCGCCATCTCCTCTGGGATGAGAGGGAAAGCGATAAGAGAAACCGGAGGAGGAAAGATGTGAAGGAGAGGTAGGAAAATAAAGGGAGTGGGGGAGGAGGAGGACTGGGGTGAGGAAGAGGAGAAAAACGTAAAGGAGATGAAGCAGAGAAAAATGGGAAGAGGCCATGAGAGGAGGATGGACAGAAAGAGGAGAACGGGTGATAAATAGGAAAGGAGAGAGAACAGCTGGCCTGTCTGACCCTCACATATCCTTGACAGTTACAAGCTGCAGGGAGGGAGACCTTGTTCATAAAAATGTCAATATTCAAGGAAATATGTTGGTATAATTTACTAAGCACACATTCAATTAATATTCCTGCTTACATGAAATTTTTCAAACATGATAAACCATCCTTCATCCCCCTGTAATCTGCAGAAAAACTGCTGATGCTGATCCAATGTGGCGTTTCATTAGTGTCTATTTAAAAAATAAATAAATACCGACATGAGTAAAGAAATTGTTTACAAGAGTGTAAACTGTCAAATGGCAAACCAACATAAGTTGAAAAGGACAAGAAAATGTAATTGCTTAAAGCTGTGCTAATCAATATTTGTATGTCAACAATATAAAAGATGACTGTGAAATATAAAAGGTGTTACTTGTAGCGACAAACCCACCGAGAATCTTCTCCAAACTCTCCAGTTCCCCTCAGCTCTACGTAGCGTTTTAGCACCTTTGTAGCTCGTCGTTATGTTCTCGTTCACACTAACTGCTTTCATCAGCCTCATTTTCATATGTGGACATGTTAGCAGCTATCTATTGAACAAAGTGGAGCATTTAGCAGCTTAAGAGCCAGATATTTGGCAAAGGAGAGACAATATTGGACTTACATTTGCCACAACTCCACATAAATACTAATGCTGCTCCTCGCCTGTTGGACATGTAAATAAACAACGGTTAGCTATGATTTTCACTATATCTTTAACTTAATAAAGTGATAATAAGTCAATGTTATGTTTACAGCTCCTTACGCTGCACCCAAGTGGCCAAACATTGTATCACTTAAATCTTCTTCTTCTTTTCCTTTC
>CM022487.1:11008421-11027393 GCA_011952105.1 Coreoperca whiteheadi | reverse complement strand
TACCAATATATTCACAGTCTCTCCTCTGAACGTGTCCAAACCACCTCAATCTGGCCTCTCTGGCTTTGTCTCCGAAACATCTAACATGAGCTGTCCCTCTGATGTACTCGTTCCTGATCCTGTCCGCCCTCGTCACTCCCAAAGAGAACCTCAACATCTTAAGCTCTGCCACCTCCAGCTCTGCCTCTTGTCCTTTCTTCAGTGCCACTGTTTCTAAGCTGTACACGGTTTAAATTAATTAGTGTACAGTCAGTAATTAGAATGAAAGTGTAGTTAGAGTAAGATAAAGGGGAAAATCTGTAATTATTTGTCCCTCATTCAAGAAATACTGGAAATTTGTATATTGTACATGCCAAAAAATTATCTTTCTCTATTATAAAAAAAAGTTATTTTGTCTTTTTATAGTGTGGAAGAAAAGAAAAACTCTACATCCATTCTGTACATTAGACCAACGTGTCCAGACGTGATGGGCAGCCTCATTAGACAAGGTCACCTAATTATATGGATGATTAGGAAAGCTTACTCAGTGAGTGTGTGTGTGTGTGTGTGTGTCTGTGTGTGTGTCAGATAAAAGAACAAAGACGGAGGTGAAGACAAAGCAGGTGAAGTTGAGACAGAGATGAGGTAGAAAAGAACAGAATAGAGAAAAGCTAAAGGTGAAAAAGAGGAGAGACATCGGGACACTTTGCTCCTGATGCTGTAAATTCAGTGGATTATGTGTAAATGAGGATGGGAAAACCACACAAATGTGCATTAACACATATACAAGGATGAGCTCTTACACGTGCGCTCATGCACTTTCCACACGTGCTCTCACCACCAACCTGACTGAGCCAGACTGAGATAAAATCGGCTGATCCTTCACTGGCTTTACCTGTCAGGTCAGAGTGAGTGTTGATGTGTGTGCATGTTTGAGATCAGAGAGGGAAAATAACCAGAGAGAGGTCAGAGAGGCTGGAAAGAAAAGACAGAAAGGTGTAACTTTTTACTGTGTAATACTCCACCTCCCTGCTTTTAAGTTAAGTCAGCTGCTTTACAGGAAGTGATAAAGGGCCTTCAGTTTAGAGTAGAATACTGTACATTATATGTCATTATCACTAATGCTCACCTCCACTTGAGCCACCTCAAGTACAACCCGCAGCTGAATGCAACACGTTTATACCTGCTGTCTGGAAATTGCCCAAAGTCTGAGTAATGTTGGAAATCACTGACAAAGAGGTGGATACAAGGAGGTAAATTACAGTATTTCATCACATATGAATGTACTGATTTAAAAGAAAAAAGAACAGTCAAAATTGGTGTTGCAGAAGCCGAGATGTCTTGACTTTTTGTCCACTAGTATAGAAAAACACTGCATCCTACACTTAATGGTGAAGACTGTACAAAAACACACATTTTCAGAGTCAGAGTAAACCATAATCTGTGAGGCACACGGGCTCAGATTAAGGCCACAGACAGACCAAACATGAGAGCACTGATAATGAGAGAGGGGGAGAGGGACGCCAACAAATTCACACAAACGGATCATGTGGATGAGCATTGAGACGTGTAAAATGAGAGCGGCCCACTGCTTTAAAAAAAGCTCAACTGTTATGATGGCTGTATAACAATTATGGTGGAAGTAAACAAGTAGGCTAGCACAAAGCTACTGTGCACATCCAGGAATAGAAAACGTCCAGGAAATGAAAATTCAGAGTCAGATGATGGGTGTGTTTATACTACATATCTTCATGTGTTTACTATGTAACAAAAACATCCACAAAGTAGTGGAATTGTCATGTAAGAGAAAGCATCTTTGGGGTACATGTTCGTCGCGAATGACAAAATGGTTTAGTAATTAACACATGAATCACTCCATCATGTAGTTCTTAGTGTTGATCACGAATTCAAGTAATTTGAACAATGAACTCATTGCCCCTAAATTTACTGCATGATGCATCGGAAACCTTTCTCGCTTCTTTGACACAACTCCAGATGACTCAACCCGTCTATACAGCCTCCCTAAACTAAGACTTTAGTCCCTCTGTTGTAAATAAGCACCATGTTGCGCATCCAAATCCACCCAACAGTAAGCAACAGTAGTTAAACACTGGAAGACATTGATAAAAATCTTTCTGTAAAACATCAAATTCCGTTTAAGCCTTCCTGAAAAACTGTTAGGAATCATAAAAGTTCTGATGGTTTCATGTCCCTCAAGAATGCAGAGTCCGCAATACAAACTGGGAGGTGCTTCAGTCAATGTGTTGATAAGAGGAAGGTGTATATCAGCTAAGCCATCAGATACTAAGTGAAGAAGAAAGTGCAGCCAGAGAGACTATACTCGAACAAGACTTAACGTTATGGGTTATTAATCCTGTGAACCCGGTGTCAGGGATCTCTGATGTAATGCCACCATTATTGTGGAGATATATTACACCTGCAGCCTCTGGGAATCATCCACAAGAAAGACTGCCACAATGGGAAGCTGGAACCCAGCAGGGAATGTTGGTATGTTAACTTTTAAACCTGAGATACAAATTTGTTCTCATACACACTATACCCTTTCATGCAATTGTACGCCGAAGTAGGATTACTTTTGGACCAAGCACATCTTGCACAAGCCCAGACTTCATACCTTGCATTTTGATCCATGCTAACTGTCAGGGGCAGTGACAGCTGTTTAGTGCCCAGCGATCAGCTCCAGATCAAAGACCAGTTCTGCAGTCAAATACACCAGCAGAAGTGTTTTAGCAACAAATGTTTTCTCACTAAAGTAAATGGTAAATGGTCTGTACTTGTATAGTGATTTTCTAGTCTTCCGACTACTCAAAGGGCTTTCACATTACATATCACATTCACACACCGAAGGCACAGCTGGGCTTCAGTATCTTGCTCAAGGACATTTCGGCATGTGGGCTGGGGGAAGCCGGGATCGAACCTTCCGATTAGTGGACGACCCGCTCTACCACAAAACCACAGCCGCCCAGTAGTGCTTATAAACTTCCTGTGAATCCCTTCCTGTGCAAAGTACAAGAGGAATAAAAAAATAAGCGTGTAAATCTCTACGAGAAAATGAGATGGATAGATTCACTCTTTCCTCTCGGCTTCAGTAATTGATCCATCTTTAATATAATGAGCATTCTAGACAACTCTAAATGCCATGTTCACAAATCTTTTGCATTCCATAAGGTTTAAGTTGTCAGCTGCAGAATAAACGCTTCCTCGTCCTTCTCTTTCCACCAGCCTCACGTGAACTTAATATTTTGCTGGTTGGACCCAGACAGACGGGCAAGAGCACTACTGGTAACACCCTGCTGGGCCGGGGGCAGGTTTGAAACCAGAGGAGGTGGGGGCAGCACAGCTGCCAGCGCCATCACTGGTGGACGTCACATGACCGTGGTGGACGCACAAGGTTGGGGTTCATCTGAGGACTTTGTGCCCCGAGAGGAGAAAATTGTACTGCCGAGAGCGTGGTCTTTCTGTGGACTTGGGGGACCTCATGTTGTTCTGTTAGTCATCCCTCTGCTGGACTTCACTGAGCCTGAGAGGAGAGCAGTGGAGAGGAGGATGGAGATATTGACCTCTACAGTCTGGAGACACAGGGTGGAGGGTGAAGAGGGTGGAGGAGCACATCTAATCAGGGGGCCCTCGCTTGCATTGGCTGATCGAGAAGTGTCGCTATCGATACCACGTGTTTGATAACAAAGCAGCGGTCACTGGCAAGCAAAAGAGAAGAAAGGAGGTGGGAAGAAACAGAATGGGACTTGGCAGAAGAAAAATTACAAAAGGGACGGAAAGAAGAGGCAGAGGATGTGAGGCAGATGGGAGACAGGAAGCAGGCTAGAGAGCTGCTGAGTGGAGTGGAGGACATGTTGGAGGAGAACGGAGGATGGCACATCTCCCTTCACATGTATCAAAGGCTGGAGGAGGAATGGAGCCGCAGGGAGAAGAAGCTGAGAGCTCAACTGGAGGCTGAGACAGATGTGGGAAGTGTGAGGAGAAAAAAGAAGGCAGCTAAGACGAAGATAAACATGGAGCCAGAGCAGGAGCAGAGGTTAGAGACAGAAGAAGAACAGGAAGCTAGCCTCAGGAAAAAGCAAGAAAACAAGGAGAAATGTGTGGAAAGGAAGATAAATGGATGGGAAGATAAAGAGGAGAGAGCGAAGGCAGGGCTCAGGAGACTGAGCAGTGAGGAGGATGGTTGGTATACAAGCTCTGACAGCAGAGGAGAGAGAGGGGAGAGCACTGAAATGACGGCTCCATGTCGGCCTATTGGGAGCAAAGGTTGGTCTTTAGTCCAATCACAAGGCTTGCCTAAAGTAGCTATGGTTTAGCTGAAACTGCCACGGTGACGCCACCTGTGACACCTGCATGAGTCATGAGTGACACATTTATTCTTTCGTGCTGTGAAACTGAATCCTTGTAAATGAATAACACACCAGCAATAAATCGAAGAACAACTGCGGATCCTCACACAGTGCTTCAGAGGCCAGACTTAAATATTCTAAAGGATGTTATAGCCGTTTTCCTGCTCAACAGAGACAACTGCACTTCCTCATTTTGGGACATCATGTCCGTTCTGTAAATATGAAGCTGCAGCAAGTTAGCTTAGCTTAGCACAAAGACTGAAAAAACAGGGAAATAAAGAGCCTGGCTCTGTCCCAAGGTAAAAAATAAAATAAATAAATAAATATGTAAGTATGGCAACCTTATTTTGATGTCAAGACTCCAGGAAGTTGTTGCGCCCGGCCAAGAATTAGTCTAGTGCACAACCCCGTTTAATTTTTACACAAACAACATATAACATGTAAATTAGTGAGCTTTATAGGTGCTAATAAGAGGATTTCTTTCTTTCCAGTCTTTAGGCTAAGCTAAGCTAACCTGCTGCTGCAGGATATTTACAGTGCAGACATGACAGTGGTATCGATTTTCTCATCTAACTTCCCCTAAATGTCAAACTATTCATTTAATGTACAGAAAGGTCAGATATGTCAATATATGTAAAGCTATTTTGTGTTCATGTATATACTTTTATACATGTAAAACTGTTGTAAAACAATTTAAAACTCCTATTAGGCACCATCTAACAAAACATGAATTCCTTTTGTGCTCAATGCCTTGTGGTTTCAATTGTTACCACTCTGCTCTGTGGTGAATCTATTGTTGGTCGCATGTTCAGTGCCCATGTAGGTTTGTAATTATAAAGACTTTCATAGCAGATGCATAAACAAGAAGCTGTTAGCCATGAAAAAGTTAGAGAATAAACTGTGATAAAGGAGAATGGTGCTGAACATTGAGGTTGTCATTATTATTCCTTTATATTTTTTGCTTTTCTAATTTGAAAAAAATGAGGCAATCACCGTCACTGCATGCAGGTTTATAATGGCAGAACTGAGGGACGTGTGGTCTACCACCCATTTCATTACATTTGAACAAATTGTCAATTGGCTTCAGGGAATTGCTGTCTCTCTTCGGCTGACACAGACAGTTAATCCTCATCTCTGGCTCACAGTCATGATGCCCTGCAAGGTCAGTCGTGTTGTAAACAACGAGGTCAGTCTCGGCCCGGGACATCAGACATGGCCAGAGAGGCCCAAAACGCACAAAATCAGATTAAAAAGGTATCTCTATCCCTCACACTGGAATTGGTTCAATCCGTTCAAACTGTAAAGGAATTTAAAAAAGCTACCAAAATGCCAAAAAGCGCACAAGTTTGTGGGTCAGTGGTTTTTCATTTTTCAAAGCAATAAAAATGATTTGCAACACTGTATTAATTTGTGAGGTATAATAGAGCATCAGAGTGAAGAAAGCGTGTAGACAGTCATGTTTTCCCCTCAACAGCCGTCTTTTATTTAGACCACTATGACATTAATTTGGTTTGAGAAGTCTTCTGTGTGTCTCCACACGAGCCACTGAGAGATACAGTATGTTTACAGGGTTTCACTGCAACCAAACACTACACCAGATGCTTTCAGCAGCCAGATCTTCCTGCTGGTTAGGCTGCGTAAGCTGTCAGAGAATTTATTTGCGAGTGTGTTTGGTTGGGATCAGAGCCTACATGCTTGTCTCTGGATGACACATGTATGAGTTTGATGCCAAAAGGTAATTTAAAAAGTGTATTTTTTTTAGAGGTTGTTGTGGAGCTGGGCTATACTACCCCCTTAAATATTTTATGTTAAAGGCCCTTAAACAAAATTCTCTGTCCACTACTTTCTATGCACAAAGGGTTCTTCATGAACACAGTTATCTGCCAAAGAACATTTTTTGTTATTTTGCCAGAAAGATATCTGTATTAGTGCTTTGTGTGTACATTTTTAACTGGTTTCAAGTGATGAAGTAGATTAGCTGAGTTTATGAGCATTAAAGGGGAACCGATCATCAAAGTCTATTTACAGGTCCTGGGGAGTACTAGTAAAAAGTTGAATAAAGCCTTTTGTGGCTCCAGGGAGAGCTGCACAGAATCTTATAAAGTCAGCATTTGGGTCTGAAGATTACAAGTCTGAAAATTAAATAAATCGGGGGGTGTGGAGTTTGAAAGAAGTGAGCTTACTATTAGCATAACACATCTGAATCTCCAACCCAACTGTTGGTGGTCGAGTTGGATTGTGGGTAACGTAGGTGCCAGATTTTGACAAAAAGAAGGATGTGTGCATCGATTTTGACTTTGACTTTTTTTTTGTGTGTGATTATAGGAATGCTAAATGCGTGGAGTTAAGTCTTTATAAATAATACCTTTAATGCAAATATAATTATTCATGGCTAAAAAGTCAATGTTATAAAGACATTTTCAAGATTTTAAGTTAAAGTTAGTGTGACCTTGGCCTTTTGTCAATAGATTTGACTCTACAGACTAAGTTTCTAGTAAAACTGACAAAAATTTATTAGCATTTAACTGTTGTCTTTAAATGTATATTTATCCGACCCAACAGAGCAGTAAAGGTTCTCCCTCAAGGTCTTTGTATTGACACCTCTGACATAACTAGGAGTCAACTGGAATTCAATAGCATATCATATTATCCATTGTTAGTGGGCTTCATTGCGCAAGATAAAATCTTAAAAACATGGTCCGGTAATACTGTAGCTCCTCATTATCTCCTTTATATCTGCCGTGAAACACCTGCACGAGCATATGAAACACACACTGGGCACAAACAGTTTTATGTGTTACACGATATTTGTAGCCATCATCTAGATGGCTAGATGAGGGCCAACTGAATGACCTGTTCATGAGCTATCGGTCTTATGTAACATCAAAGATAACTGTTGGTCTGGAGGCCACTTCTCTATACAATAAGAGACACTAGTGTAATGCGAGAGACAACAAGTAAACTTCGAATTAAATAGGGGGAATACCCAACTTACAATGTAATGCCTTTCCCCTTCAAACAACGAGCTAATAGTAACAGTGCTCTCCAACAAAATCACGGCATGGAGATAAAAACAACTTTGGCTCTTGGTTCCAGAGGCATTTTATCTCTCTGGCAATGCAACAGCTGTATGGGGGAAGCACTTGTCATGGCTACTGCTGTTGCTATGAGACAACTGACAACCCATTTGATGTGCAGCATTCTTCAGATAAAAGCTGAAAGATTTTTACTTTCAGCACTGAGCGTTTTCTGAGTGCAAGAAATGTTCTCTGCTCCGAGCAGCAACAGGATGCACCTCAGCATGTCTTCCCCTTTTGAAAGCACAAGACGAAGGAGCCAGTGCTCTGAACACAATCCAATAAAGCTTTACCCATCCTGCTGTCACTTTTCTCGCTTTAGGTAACCTAGCAACACACATTCATCTGCCAGTTCATGCTTATCTCTCCAATATCAAAAGTCAAAGGTCAATGAGCAGCTCAAGGTGAATTTAGTTGCTACTGTTCAGCTTGCAATGATTAAGATAAAAAGGTCCCTGTAGAATCATATTACTATATATACTCTGTGTAATTCACTTACTTCATGAAACCATGCAATATGTTGGTTGAGTAATGGACTCGGAGCCATATTAGTTTTTGATACTGTATAACATCACTTCTTGCAGTTGCTGCCATCAGGCGAAAGGTTTAAGGAACCAACTTTTCAAACTAATGACAACTATGAATCTTTGTAAGTCCCAATAGTCAAGTTTGTGACTGCTGGTGTAATTATTGTACACTAACTGAGCACGTTTTTCAGTCTATCTGTAAAGTGAGGCGTCATAAATTGTATTTTAATTTGT
The DNA here is from genome assembly GCA_011952105.1 of Coreoperca whiteheadi. Lineage (NCBI taxonomy): Eukaryota > Metazoa > Chordata > Actinopteri > Centrarchiformes > Sinipercidae > Coreoperca > Coreoperca whiteheadi. The sequence continues at coordinate 11,019,209 of CM022487.1, read as the reverse complement.
GTGATAATTGCTACAGGCACAGAATACATTTCTGTAAGGACAATAAAGGAAACTAACTAAATTACACTGTATTCTAATTAACACTCTTCCCAGCGCAGCGATTCTCAGTGTTTTCATTTTATCAAATGCTTCTGTAAATCCGACATTGAAGGACTGAACAAATAATTTGCTTATATGATAGAATGTAATTCTAATTCATTTTATGTGGTCGGCCTGTTTCAGAGCATGTAGCATAATTATGGAACACTCGCCACGGTTATGGAGAACCACAGTTTTGCATGACAACATGACGCAGTGGCGTGCTAAACCACCTCTGTGGCCCACCAACATAAACTTTAACTAGACATGAAACAGCTACAGCTAAAACAATCATTGATCACGCAGCATCAACAGGGGAAAGGAAGAACATTGTTTGTGTTGGACGATGAGATCAATTTTAATTTCTTCAGTGTGCGTGCAGAATACCCTTAGCTTCAGGACGTGATTAGCCTAGCTTACTGCAAAGACTGGCACCAGGAGAAACTGCGTCTAGGCTCATCAAAATAGAAAAATGCACTCCTAAAAACACTAATGACTCCAAATCTGTCTTAATTACACATTATTATTCTTTATCTTGGTTATTTAACATGTTTAAATGCTTTTTATTGATTGATCTGGGTGGATCACTTAAACATGCAAATAAAACAATTAAAATGTTTTGGAGGGGAAACTCTAGGTGATCTAGGGTGACATTCCTCCATTTACTCACTCACCTTCTCTACCTTTAGGCTAATAAACAACTCATGCTCTATTTAACTTAAAAGGTCTAGTATGTAACATTTAGGAGGAGCTATTGGCCGAAATGGAATATAATATTCACAAGTATGTTTTCATTAGTGTATAAATTGCCTGAAAATAAGAATAATTGTGTATTCATTACCTTAGACTGAGCCATTTTTATCTACAAAGGGAGCGGGTCCCCTTCCACCAATTTCCGCGGCGTTGCACTGCCATGTCTCTACAGTAGCCCAGAATGGACAAACCAATGACTTGCTCTAGATAGTGCCTTTTTTTCGCGAGTTTCGTGGCCACCGTAGTTTCTCCTACATGCTTGAAATGGGAGGGTGATCCGTGCGGTATTCAAATGGTTGCAAATGGCATTTTTAACGCTAGATGCCCCTGAAGCCTACACACTGGACCTTTTAATACCTTTGAGGTGAAACGACCTGCAATGCAGCTACATGCTGTCTATAATGATTCACTGCAAGGTGACTGCCTCTACTCTTTTTAATCTCGCACACTCCACAGTGGATGTCCTTACTACATAACAGTCATTCATCTCACACACACACACACACACACTTCTTGAAAAGGTTAGTATAAAATCCAAGTACACGGTATAGAGAATGACATCACACTGAGTTTTAAACTCAGTAGAAAATGATCATATCAATTCAAACGTTTTTACAACACCCACCTACGGAAATAGTATATACTAGTAAGACCTCAACCTTTAAAAAAACCCAGTAACCATGTCTAAACTACACTGTAATGAAGATAAAGAGGTTTCGAAATCTCTGACAACAGTCAGCATGTCTTTGGCTCTTTGTAACTTCAGCAGTCAGCGAGGACAGGGCAGCAGTGTGAGGTTGGACTGGACTGCTGCCGTGTACCGGCCAACAGAGCGAGCTACAGTAGCTTCCCGGGCACAGAGCCCAGCAGAGGGTGAGGGGACGAAGGGGCAATGTGAAATAGATAGAGAGACGGAGATAAAGAGGCAGTATGACGTATAAAACAGAGGACATACAGTTGCAGGGAGGGACATACTGTAGGGGGCAGTAGAGAGATTGAAGGGACAAATTTGACTAGAGACAGAGATCTGTGATTAACTTGAACTGAAATAAGCGACCTGTTTTGAGAAGGAGACAGCATTGGAGAAACAGACAAAGATGGATTCTAGAGGAGATCATAACACCAAAATTACTGAGGGGACCACTACAGGGATCCACACCAGACAGTGACACTATATCTTCAAAGAAATGTTTCACAACACTTAATTGCTGACGTTTCCTGCTTACTTTACTATGTGGGGGTTTAGAACCTCTTTAATTAAATACAGTTTTATATTTGTGCCAATGTAAAGTGTCACATCTTTGAAATTATGAAAACACACCAGCAGCATAAATTGAGATTAGTACATTGGACATATCCAATGTTGACTTGTGAAGTCAAATATAAGGCTCTAATCATACTTGTGCATGACTATATTTAAGAATACAGCATATAGCCCTTGCTCAAAAGGTGTCTAGCTGTCAAAGATGAGTGATGAAATGTAGGCGGGGTAGATTAACATTTCCCAAATGCACCATCACCCTTAAAATGGCAATTTTCTGTGTGAGCATCCTGTTGGAACAGAAATCAGTCACTTGAAACTGTGAAAGGTGCTACACAAATTTGCCTACTCAGAACCCAGTAGGATTTCCACAACATAGAGCACACAAAACAGTATGAGGTTATTACCATAGGTTTGACAGGTATTAGACAGCACTCTCTTTGGTGTGTCACTGGAGATACAGAAGCAAGAGGTAGCCTCAAATAAAAAGAGATCTTTGATGCTTCTAGATGTAGAGCACACACATCCATAATCTCAATCTCTAATCTGTGGATGCAGATTTAACAGTGTGCAGATCCTACCACCTTTGATATCTGTAATGTTTATCATGGTGGCAAACCAGACCGTGGTTTCACTTCAAAATAAGTTTTAAAATCCCTCATTTAGGCAGCCTGATACGAATTTTAAAAATCCTCAAATGATCCCACACTCACAACACACAATGCTTCTTGTAGGAATCTTAACCTCAAGTCAGTAAAGTTGGATCCTTTTAATTTAATGTGCATTTATATCTAACAAGATTAGAAATTAAATTAGTAAAAAAAAAAAAAAAAAAAAGGAGCTCACCATATGTGTTAGATCTGAACATATGACCTTTAGTCCACATCTGATATGTGGGTTGAGGACACATGTCAAAATGTTTGAAAGTTTTGACCTAAAAACACAATTACTCAATATTTCACACATTGTGAAAGAACTCTGTGAGTTTGTTACAACATCGTCTAAATTTGCTGGGTTTTTTTCTGAAGGAGAGCAAAAGGCCAGAACATAATGCTCCTCAAGAGACACGTGACGGAGGCCAGATTCAGCACTGCACAGCCACTTTGGGTTGCCGGTCTCCAAGGTTACGACACGCAAAACAGTTGTTAGAATATTCAGAGCAATACTGACACTAATTGTAGACATTAGTAAAGAGTTATCCTGTGTACACAATGCATGTTCACTGAGCTTTCAAACACAGCTGCACACTGAGTCACAGATGGTTTGATTTTAATTTACTTGAATATTACAAGCAAAATATTTAATTGAATAGTGCACATCACATCCTGGCTCCATTAGGTTTACAGCATCAACATGGCTACAGCAGCAGCTGTCTGATTCATCACAGGTCAAATAAACCTGACATGAATCAAAACCTGACATGTGCTCCAATATTTTACTTACTTTATGAGAATAATAAAAAAAAATTCCCAGATTAGTGTTATATACGCCAGGCAGCGGCCTACAGTTTGGAGAACTATCACTGCATTTACATGAACTTAAGTAACCAGTTTACATAATCAGGGTAGGGTAATGAGAAAACTGATTTCCACAGCCCCTGTTTCTTGGCCATGTACACATTTAACTGGGTTTCTGAATCAGCTTTTCACACGTGAAATGTGCATGACAACAATGCTGTAGGATGAAAAAGTGTCTTTGTTGCATAGATTTACAGCCACCAGGTTACCGTGCATGTAAACACGTTCTTCGTTAACCTGCAAAACCTGGTTTCTGTGAGTAGCCTGGTTTCATGTAAAAATACTAGATGATTGACAGGAAAAAAATGGAAAAGTGAGCAAGTAATGCCACTTAGTAAGAAGAATAAGAAGAGAGTCTTAAGATGCCTTTAAGCAAGTCACTCTACCCTAAACGACTCCAGGAGAGCTCCTTAGTGCCAAACAGTGGAGGACTACCCATGTGTAAAGGTGGGAAACTGAGTGTGAATTAGGAAATAGCTGGAAAAGAGCAAGCTGTTCTGTCAGCTTTCCACGATTTAAAAAAAAATTTTAAAGAAGGGTTCTCAAGGACATAAACCAAATACATTACGTCACATCTCTGCTCTCTGTTACCAAAGGACAGGATTCCTGCGCACTAAGGCAAACCCTTTCACCTGACCAAAGTCATGACATCATCCTCACAAGCTGTGAAAACAGGAAACATTAAAGTGTTTCCTGGCGTGGAAACGGGGCAACTTGTCTTCAACAGCAACAGATGGAGACCGTTCAGAGTGAGTTCAAGCAGACGTTTGTTCCCCTTTATGTCTCACAAGAGAAACAAGAGTCAGAAAATGGTCAACTCAAACAAAGAGACGGTGTCGTGAAATGACCACAAGCTCTCAGTGCCTACAGGGAGCTCTAACTGAACTCCCCGCTTGTAGTGCAACAACACAGTGTTCACTGACAAAACTGAGAACACATCTAATTCAGCAGAGTTCAGAACAGTTGAATAAATCAGGGCAGTTTCATTCACTGGGCAGAAGAATGCCACAGAGAGAGAGACAGAGAGGGCCAACAGACCTTTAAATAGAACTGAATCCATGAGAGCACAAAGGAAACCAGCCTGTCAGTAAATTTGTAATGTCAGGAGGCCAAATTGAAGTGTTTATTAGAGGCCGATCCTACAGCTTCCTGAACAAAGAGTGAAGGAGACAAAGATTGAGGAGGATTATCTTGCTCTCATTCATTACCGACACGGAGAGTGATTGGATCGCCCCATTAATAATACTGGACCTGTGTGTGTGTGTGTGGAGCAGATTTAATAAATGAAAACAATGAGGTTCTGAATCAGTAGTCACCAAACGCTTTGGTAACAAAATCATTTTCACTTTGGTTTTAGTTTTTTATTTTGCAATGAAAAACAGGACATGCCGCCATGTTTTTTAATGCATGTCAAACTGGTAATGGTAATAGTCTTTTCCCTCTTCTATCTTTATAAAAGCCCTCATCCAAAGAAGGCACTGTCTGTGAAAAGCGTGGCTCACAATCATAGTCTAGTCTGTGGCACCGTTAAACGTGGGATTTATGGATTTGTAAAAAGCGACTGCTGAGCTTTCAAAACTGATTTCAGCTCCTCAGCTTTCCTTGATCACATACATTTCTTTGAATCTCTGGTGACTGGTGTTGTGGTGCATATCTGACTGCAAAGCAAAACTAATCCATTACAAAGTTGTATTGCTGTTTAGAGAGTATTTTTGGAAGTTAATTGCATTCAAATGAGTCTCCCTCAGACTTAAAAACAATACACAGTAAATGCAATATATTTCCACCAATACCTATGTCGGGATAGATTATCTCTCTTTCAGTATGACACACACACACTAGGTGGAACATATAAGGGGAAATGGATCGGTCCTAACACAGAACAGGAAGAAATGGGGCGATAATCAGGTATGAAATCACTCTGGTTTTCTTTCTTTAGTAATTCAGTCGGTCTCATATCTTCTCTCCGTGTCTCTCAACGCACAGGGCCGTTTTTGTTTTACACAAAACTAATCGTACTAATCACAGGGCGTTTGACACACATACTGGCAGTACAGTAGGGAAAGGTTAACCTGTTCAGCTCCCACAGATATGTGACTACTCCCAGGGAAGCACCAGCATTCAGGATTTCATGCTTTATCTCTGCCTTCTTCTCCCACAGTGGGCTTTTAGTCCATTGTTTACACCTTCATCTTTCCCCCTTGAGCTTTGTATTATTTCTTCATATTGTTGATCAGTCATTGCCTATCTGTCCTTCTGTCTGCTTACCCCTCTCTATCCTCCATCTCCATCCCTCCTTGTCAGTCTCTCTGTGGCTCAGGTTTTGTACAAGTATGTTAACGTGAATTCTAAAGTGTTTAGATAAACTGGCTAAGCGGAAATTATGCAATAAATGGTAATGTCATAATGTCAGCTACAAATGATACATTGCAGAAATCCTTCCAATATTTCCCTGTGGTGTGTGCTGCTGAAGTTTTAATTTTTCAATCCAAAAATTTGGTTAAAAATATTCACTTGGCAGTTGGTAACTAAGCTTGCATGCCTGCCACTATCTGGATGTTAGCTGGCAGCAGACTGGCAGGAAGCAAACAGTAGATTTTGGTGTTACACATGGACTCCTTGGAGAGTTATAGCAGCTTTGCATGGAGAAACAAACGCACATGCTACACACAAAGACCGTCTAATGAGCTCTGCTGTTGCAAAGAAATATATTAATGTTGTCTGAAGTTAAAATGTTTAATACACTATATCTAACATTGTCTGAGTGCTGTGCCTCAAAAGCAGCTGCTGTAACAGGTTACAGGACATAACACACATGCAAACCTACGTTGTTGTGCTTATTTTACACATAACGAAGACCAAAATCATCTACAGTGCTACTGTTTACTTTTACTGTAAACACTTTGTTACTGGTTAGTAAGCATGCAAATATAAAAAGCAACAATATTTGAAAGACAATGTTGCATTTTCAAATTAGATGAACAACCCAGACTACAAACTCTTGAAAAAATAAAGATAATAAGTTTGGTGCTGAGATTTGAATTAAGTTAAATGACACTGGAATTGCTGAATTAACTGCATCAACTGTATGTAAAAGACACCAAGACTTAAATGTCTAAAACACTTAATGTACAAAACAACTAGATGAGAATATTACTGTAACACGTCTAATAATGTGTGCCATGTGCAAAGATGACAATCAATAAAGGAACCCTGGTTATCTGCTCCTCAGACGTAGGCTGCTATCATTCTATAATTGATTTGTGACCACCTACTTTACATTGGAATACAAGCTGCCTTGTTCAATAGCAAAGCAGGGGGAACCAAAAAAATAAAATTGGAATAAAAATATAATCTATTGTCTTTGTGTTGTACAAAAGCTTCCTGCATCCAGAGTTTTTAATATCTGCGAGGCACTCCGGTGAAGCTGTTGGCAGTCACATTAGAATAGAGACCGCTACAGTTCATATGTGAATCGCTATCATAACAATGCCACTGGTTTCCTGGTGAGAGTATATATTAAACCAGGAGACTAGTTCCTCCTTTTGGAAATAGTTTTTTTAAATCTTAAATCATTACTTATGTTAAACAAGATTAATTTCAAGCACCTGTGTTAGTGCTCATTACAGAGAGCAGGTGCATATGGCTCTAGCCTCAAGGGGCTTGTAAAAGCTAGAATGGATCAATAAAACCCCATTCATTTGGTGGAATCAATGGGCAGAAACAGATAAAACAGTAGAAGCAGAAAAACAGCACTTTCTAGTCACTAAATAATTGAGTCCTGCAGTAACTCTAATCATCCTTTAGGAAATCGGTTTAGTTAATCCAAGACTAGTCTGAATCAAGGATTATCAGAAACCATCAGAGAAAACAAACTTGAGTTTTACAAATAGTCTGCGCTGCAGCTGATCTGGTTTAAAAAGGTTAATTTAGTCTAGAACTTGGCTTAAACGCAGTCTGAGAATCGGTCTGAATTTCGGGAACTAAACCAGTGTTACAGTGTTGTACCTGTAAACCGACCCAAGGCTTTATACGGTCAATTAAAGTTGCATGATCAACCGTAGCAAAGGCACCACTTCACAGCAGGTCTAAAAGAATAAGAGCTGGTTGCCCTGGCAAAATCAGCAGCTATTTTAAGAGGACTTTCTCAAGCTCGGGAAAAAATCCTATTTTTCGCTAAAGCTTTTGAATGAAATAGCATCAAAATAACCATGGTTACTGTTTTTCTCCTGGAGAAGGTGGATTATTACATTTTTAGCCATGCTGGCAGCATGGTTCTAGAGATGGTAATGTCGGTCTGTCTCTGAGTAGCCCTCCTCCTTCATTCCTCCATCACTTATCAGTTCATCTAGATCTCCACAGAACTGACACCAGTCACTTGACATGACTTTCTATTCACCCCTCGCTCACCTGTCGTCTTCCTCATCTCTAATGTTCCTCCTTTCTTTCTTTGTCTTTTATCATCATGTCTCGGTCACTCTTCATCGTAGCTGCCCGCAAGTCTCACTGCTGCCTCTTTCTCCTTGTCCTTATATTTTAGTTATTTATCTTTTCATATTGTCTCCATTTTGGCCTCTTTTTCTCTTTGCTTACTCTTGCGCCTTTATTCATACCCTCTTTTTGTCAGTAGGCATCTCTCCTGAAAGCTTTGACACTAGACAACATATAAAAATCACTATCTTCACTTTTCAGGCTGTTTTATACATGTTTCTCTATTTGTCTTTCTTCTTAAAAAATACAACAAGACAGAGAGTCGTGTTGTATTTTTTATGTTTTTCTTTGCCTCTTTTTTCCCCCTCTCCTCAATTCATCACTACTGTTAAATATTTGATTATGAGCGCACTGACATGACACCACTGTTCCCTGCTGGAGCTGAGGGTGTTTAGATCTCAAGGAATGAGAGGATGAAGAGGGAAACATGCAGCACTTTCAAACATACATCTGAGCCTTTTCTGTGTCACATAATCTCGTAGTGCATTTTCAGAGCAGCCAAATCATAGAAATGTTTGTTATATTATGTCAAGAAGAGCGAGGTCCAAAAACATAAAACAAGGCAGAGGCATCCATCCAACAACGACGTTATATGTGGGGGTTGATGTAGCTTCCACTCAGACGTTTTGCAGCAGCTATTCAGTAACTGCGTAGGAACTGTAAATTAGCCACTATAAAAATTAGCACAATTAGCATCTGTAATTTGTTTTGTGTTGTTTATAGTGGAGGTGCAAATGCAAACTGCCCTCTCAGTTTTAGTCAACAACCGGCCAGAGTTTGCATTTTAAATTATCAATCCAACCTGAACTCAACTGCATTAACGTGTGTGTTGAAAGCCCTCAAAATCATTGTTAGGTAGTATAAGAAAAACACAAAGCATACTTTTCTTTGTGTGTCTGTACAATGCATGGGCTCTAGCGAGAAGCTGCTGATGGCTTGTCTAAATGTGCAGGAGCTAACACTTTAGGGGACACAAACAAGAAAGAGAAGGGGGGGCGGGGAAGCAGAGGCGAGCATGCACATGTGACATTAAAGAGCAGAGGGAGACAAATCAGGGAAGTATTAAAAGCAGAGTGCAAGCCATTATGCCTGCAACTAGCAGCTATGTTAAGCAAAAGCACTAACCCACTGACCCACATATCACACATCCAACCGGGTTGCAACAGCCAGCTGATAGTGTGAAACTGAGTGCTAGCTTACTGCACTCAGGGCTGCCACCGGAAAACGGAGTGACTGTGTCCATCAAGAAGACTTATAATTCAAAACACTGATGAACATATCTGTAATGGAACAGAGTGAAACTTAACGAACCGAGCAGCACTGAGGTAAACCCAACCTTCAGGAAGTAAACTCGTATTAAAGGATCATCTCACCCAAATCATAACATTTTCTTACTTACTGTAAGTGGCGTCTAAAAATTAAGATAGTTTCGATTTGTGTTTCCGAGTGAATACAGTGAGGGTGACTGGAATTTCATAAAACCATTTTAAAAAACTCACACACAGTTACGCAGGATCATCTACAATTAATAGACTTAATAGATTAAGTCAATTAATAGACCATTGATAGTTTTATTTGGGACTATTTCTTCAGCAGAAAGTAGTAGAGTTTTTCCTGGAAGGACATGTTGCTGTTGAGTTTTCCTGATTAAATTTTTCAGTGCATTGAGCAGCACAAATTAAACCTTTTTCATCGCCAATGTATTGCAGTGGCAGCAGAAGTTTGAGAGATCAATATATCTCGGAACCTCAGCAGATAAAATCGAGACTATCTGCATGACTTAATATCAAAAGGGGCAACTGAGAAAGGTTTTTCTTGTGATTTGGGTGAAGGTACCTTTACCCCAAATTCCTATTTTGAACAAAAACTACAACTACCACTATAGAAATGATTGAAAAGATGAATATTTGTGATGCACTGGGAAGCTGATAGTGTCTGAGAAAAACACAGAAAAACCAAATTTCATATTATTTAATTTAAGATAACTCAAAGAGGCTTTTGTTTTTCGAACAATAAAAAGCTAAACCAAATCTATATATTGACAAGTCTGTATGGCTACATCCACACTACATTTAAAACGCCATTTTTAAACGAAAAACGGTCTCTGTCCAGAGTTTCAACCCCATTTCCGAAATAATCTCTGTCCATACTACTACACCTCAAGACGCTTATCACGTGACTAACAATGTACACTGGGCATGCGCGTGCCGGTGTAAAGAGGAAGTTTTCTCGCCATTCGCCAGGAACCACAATGTCACCTAAAACCGGTCATGTAGGGATTATGACACCTCTATATTTGGGAATTGTCACAAATTGCTCGAATAGTAGTCGCAGTAGTAGCATTATAAAATGCAGAATTTAAATGTACAATCGCTGCTAGCATGGGCAGCAAGGTCAACAACGCCTGTAATTCGTTGTCCACGTTGAATTAGCCATGCCAAATGTACTCGATAAACCGTCTGTGGCCATGCTTTGTATTTGTTTTCTGCTGGAAAAGGGACATGTGATAGGGGCATGACGAATCAGGAAAGGACACGTCATGACTAATAAAACCCAATCAAGAAGTGAACTTGGGTGGATGCGTCATAATTTCCAAAAGCCTCCGTTTTGGGCCGTCCAGACTACAACGCAACCCCGGAGTTTTCAAAAAAAAAAAAAAAAGCGGGCCCCACACTAATTAAAAAATAT
>CM022487.1:10930898-11008396 GCA_011952105.1 Coreoperca whiteheadi | reverse complement strand
TCAAAAAAAAAAAAAAAAGCGGGCCTCAAACTATTCCAAACTTATCCGTTGTAGGGGCTCGAATACGCCAGAATAGTGTAGATGCTAGGTGCAAACGTAACAAAACGCATGCATTTTAAAACGAAAAGATAGTGGTGTGGACGTAGCCTAAAAGGAAGAGCGTATGCTAAAGCAATCAAAGTAATTTCTGTAGTAGCGGTCTGGTCACATGGACAATTGGTCTTCGACAGAAGCGCCTGATCCCTGATACACACAGTCTAAAGTGTAACGTGACTTGTTGTGACAGCATGTTACCAGAACTCACCTGTTCTGGTACAATTATGTACAAGTATGTGCTCTATAGGAGGAAGACGAAATGACCATAACTGTGCAGGCCAACCCTCCACACTGAATGTAATCAGAGCATCGTACCGCAGGGTGCTATGGCCTTCATGTAAACTAGCTGGTCCTGAATGGATCTCAGTTTTCTGTAGTTTGGGTGCATGCAGCAGCGGCGGCGACAGCAGCAGCTGGTTTAAGTCTGACCTGGACTGTGTCCGCTCATGTGATCCAGACTAAACAGCAGGGAAGATGGAAGGAGGTCAGAGTGTCAGGCCAAGTTTACAGGGGGGTAAAAAATGTGGGTCACCTCTCGCTGACATATCTGCTGGAATGCGACGCCTGAATAAGCCTGCAAATGTGATTCTAACTATGAAGTACGAATTAATCCCTCGCCACAGCAACCCAGAGTGAGTATTTCTGCAGGCTGCAAAGTCGGACGTCCAGCCGCTTTTTGTGTGTTTGTCATTTTTCACACAGAGCAGTTAAAACAGACAGAGTGATGGTGCAGAGATGTGGGTGTGTTGCAATGCAGTTTTGAAACTTCTTTGAAAATATGACCATTTTTCGTCTTAAGACAGTTCAGGAAGCGGTTCAGCTGAGTGTCAGTGTCACGCTGCCTTATTAAGATCATCCCACACAACTGCACGGCTCTGCTAGTTGTCTGCTTTCTGTCCATATTGTTCACACCCTCCCCCTCTCACTGCCATTGTGTTCTGGCTCCATCCTTCTCCTGATAAAACTTCAGTATGGTACTTACTACTATTAGATCTAATCCCAGTCTTACTTTACACTGCTGTAACTCTCTCTGCCTGTTTTTCTTCCAATAGGTCATTCTCCCTCTTTTCAACCCAACTCTCCTTTTCCCACACCATTTTCTCCTCTCTTCGCTTCCCTCAGAGTCTCTGAGACAGTAATGATTGGTCCTGTCATCCGGTCAGCTAAACTGTCTGAGGCTGAAACTGGTTTGTGCTGGTGAATCATATCACAGCTGTTGCATAAAGAACCTTTAATGTCAACTGGTAAAAATAGAAAAGAAAAATTGCATTAGCTTCACAAACAGGAAAGAAAGAGATTGTAATCCTGAAGTTTAAACTCCCAAATTGGATTTACAAGGTTTTCACCTGATAACAGCCATATGTGAGCCCAACAGTAGCCTCTAATGGTTCAGAAAAGGTCAGAAATTATATTCTGGGTGGTTTGTATATTAGCTGATAAGGAAGGCATCATTAAGCTGCCACATTTTGCATTGGAGTTTAGGGTGATGTGTGCTCAAGTACAAAGAGAAGAGGAATAAAAAGCGAAAGAGAGGAAGTGGCACATATCAGGGCTGAAGCTAAGACAGCTCCCATTGTAGTGAATCAAAGCACCGCTAATTGGTACAATTATAGAGGCAGGAAGAGAGAGAATACAGAGCTGTGTGAGAGAGAGGCATGCACACACACATTAGACAGAAGCAGATGAGAATGTGTTTCAAGGTAGCAAAATAAATTAGTTACACATGTTTATGTAATGTAGCAACCATTGAAACATACACTATCCGGCAAACAGGCATCTGTTCACTTCTTGATGGAAGAGGAGAAATTATTTGAAGTCAGAGTGCTGGAAGGATGAATAATTTACATCACATTTACAGGATAATGCAGTTTGAACCTCACTCGTCATTTCTTTGCATTAGTGCTTATTACACACACACACACACACACACACACACACTTAACTGACCCTGATTGCTTCGTGTGATCTTCCCAAAACTACCATGAGCCTGGAGGGTTGTTGGTTGTCTCACCGGTTATGTGTTGTGTTACTGCAGGAGTGGGAGCAATGATCTAAGGTGGAGCAAAGTAATGATCAACTGCTACTGGTGAGCCGGAGTGATGAGAAAAACAAACTGTTTGTGGCGAGGAGACACTGCGTCTATAAATCTCTTTTTAATACCCTGCAGTCATGTTTCCCCTCACAACAATAATTCACAAACAATCCAATAGTGTCTTCTTGTGGGAAGGCCTGTTAGATTAAGTCATTACCGAACTACCCAGAGGATTTTTCATGACCAGACAGACACACTCAAACACACAGAACAGATTTATAAGTTACACTTATTGAGGTTTAAATTCACAGGCACATCTCACAAATGATACACTAAGCAATTTCCAGAAGAAAGCAGCAAAAGACAGCTATATAATGCAATGTCTGTTGTCTAGCTGACCACATACTGCTGGTTTGCCATTCAAACACATTCCTACACTCACAGGCAGAGAGCAATTATGGATTCATTCTCACTGTCCAAGTCATCTGCAGGGCATACAAGCCAATTCAATTTAAAACTGATATTGAATGAAGCCACTGCACAGACTGTAATCATACCCTGTTTGCCACCTTAGCAACAAAGAGCTCCCCGAGGCTATTTACTTCACCTCTGAATGAAATCTTAGCGATATTATCCTCTTCACAGTATTTGTTTCAGATTCAGTGTAATGACCGGAGCTCTAATAACCACAAAAAAACTCAGTTATGATTGTGTCTATGAGTAAATGGAATTAGAAACCAAAAGCATTTTTTTAGATTTGGTGGACCAAGTAGATTTCCCCTACCTGAGGCCAGTCTAGTAAGCCTTTTTCTTGTCTGTCTGCACACAGATTTACTTCATTTATTTTATTTATACCTTTATAGACTTGCAAAATGTTGTGGTGAATTCCATTAAGTCTGCGATCAGTGGATTTGTAAATTCATGCAAAATGATTGCATTTGGTGAACTTTGAATTTGCACTGTTGACCAGCAGCAAGCCATCTACACAGTGTTGACCTTTTAGGGTCATTCAATTAGAGCTGGAGAATCTAAATCAGAGTAAGCCATCATAGCTTATTAACTGTGTTTCACCATCCACTTATATTTAACCGTCCTGACAGGTAGCAAACTTGTTAGCTCAGAGAGTAAGTCTGTGCAACCCCCGCCGCCGCCCCCCCCCAAATAAAACCCAGTGCTAGCAGTTAGGTCTGAGCATATCTAAAGCATATCGCAACAGAACTTCCCCAGTTAATGACTTACATTAAGAGTCTTTTCCCCTTTAACCACTACATGAAAAAAGTGTCCTACCTTAAACAGTAACTTCTCATCTAATAGCTATCCGTTCTATTCGTTTGTTGTATGCTCATAGATCTTACAGATCTCAGAGGTGACTGCCCTCCCTCAAATGTGCAACTAAGTCTGTCACCATCAGTTACTTAACATGCACACTGTGGCAGAGTTTCCTTTGCTGTTGCCTACTCTTTAGTTAAATACCAAGTGAATACTAGAAGAACATGGTCATGAGTGTGAAGGAATTAAAATAAATTGGTAAGGAAGTCAGAGTTGTGTTAATATATTTAACGTTTTGTTTAATAAAAAAAAAAAAATGTTTTAATAATTTTGAGAAGTGCCCTTTTTTCCTCACTTGAGCCTCTGCCCCGCAAAATGTCTGTGCACGTCCCCGGTCAACACCAACCAACGAGAAACAATTATTTTGCGAGGATGCACTGATTAATTTTGCTGCGCCACTTTTCCGTTATGACCAAGTCTTTACTCTATTTCATTGTTTTGTGCTCTAATCACGAATGTGTATTTCAAAAGGTTTACCTGTCTCTGTCTGTTTCTCATACACACACATCACTGCTTGCTGCCTTTCCTCCACGGACTCCTTTTCCTATTCCTGAAAACATAAGATACACCTTCAACCTTCACTTTCCTCCCTGCATTAAGATGTGCACATTTTCATCAGTCAAACCTCATTTCACAGCATGAAGTCTATACGCACGTAGAAGTGAGGGCTTTGAACAGACTCAATATTCTCCATATTCTCCTAGGTGGGCCATCACACAGACTCACCGTGAAATCCAGCAGATGGTTCCATAAATGGAAAATGGCTGAGGTGAGGTGCTTTCAACAGCCAAAGTGTGTACTTTGAACTAAGCCTGAGTGTAGGAGATTACCAGACGTCACACAAACAAACAGTCAAGCAGGATTCAAACCTGAGGTTAAGAAATCAAGTCTTAAAATTTAGTCAAGTTTCATTATATTTCATATTCTAGTTGGCCAGCTGCAGTTTTAAGAACAAAACATCCAATTTAAAGCTAGGATGAGGCCTGTGAACTCTTTTTAAGGATAGAAACTAGGCTCGATGTCATGGTGACCCTTGAGAGTGAAGAACTTCTAAGAAACATTTGAGGAATTTGAGGTGATTGGGAAGAGAAGAATCAGACGTAACAAACTACAGAGAAAGATGGGTTTTCTTTTCAGCTTTCTGCCGGGTAACAGACAAAAACACACCCTGTTGTGAAATCAAATAAGACCCATGGGGTTCTGCAAACACAGGGGGAGGGAGACAGCCAGAGTCAGATCATAAGCATGTTTTCATAACACACTTTCCCTTCCTGGAAGGTGTGTGTACGTGTCCATGATGTGTGTCTAAGAGCTCTTCTAACAAGCTGTTCAAAGAGTCACTGTTTAGACTGCGATGGGAGGAAAAGCCTGTCTCTTCTCTCATAACACACACACACACACACACGTAGACAGACAGTGGGAGTCAAGCAGAATGCAGCGTCTCACTCTCTGGAGTACAAAACATACCATATTTAAAAACTTAAACCCAAAGCAGGCAGAATAACGGCTCTTTCTGAACTCATCTCCCTCTCATACCACTGAAAACCACAGCAGTTTCACACAGACATAAGTTCTTGATGCATTTCTACAGCAAAATGTGATGTTGCTACAATCAGGAACTATTTAGTGCAGAACAAACCCTTCTAGCCATGATAGTGACCCAAAAACTATCACTGAAACAGCCAAAATGCCAGTAATATGGTGTCCAAACCTGCAGGTACCATTTGAAAGACTACATATGAGAAAATTATGTTAGTGCTTCCTCGGGTACCTAGCTCGATAACTGCTCAGTAACATCTGGAGAAATTAGTCTGACAGAAGCTCAAACAGAGACAAGAGAAAAAGAACTTCACATCCAGGAGGTCAATTCCTTTAGCTCTAAAAAGTATTATGATGTATTTAATGTAAAAACAGCCATAAGTTAACTATTATCTTATCCTTACCTAACGGTCAACAACATGTCTGCAAACGTCCATCATCAGTACTTAAATGTTCAGTGGAAAACAATTCCCATGTCCTCCTTTTAATACCGAACTATGCAAAGAACCCAAATTCAAAATGACAAATAACTTTTTTCAAATCTTTGCTGTTCAGCTTGAAATAAAGCAATGGCCTAGAGAAGATTTCTACAGAAACATGACCACACACAATAAGATGATGACACATGATGAGCAACTAAAATACTGCCTCAACTGGTGCTGCCCTATATTGCAGAACATGTGGATTTCTGTCTTGCTACTGTTGCCAAACTAACTTTCACCCTGTTTGCTGTCCGAAAAAAAAAGTGTGTCAAATGCACAATCTCGGAGTTTCCAGACTTAAATAACAAATTGAAAATGTGGTGAGTGATGTCACAATTTGACTGGGCTACCACCTTTGGTTTCTTGTATTAACAGCCATTTAACTATGGCTGTGACATGTTGGAAGATCATTCAGCAGATATGTTAATCTTTATGGTTAAAAGAAGAAAATGTTAGCTTTTCCTCACCATGAATTGGAAGACTAATGTATAGATAAATATCATGAAATATCCACAATGAGTACTCTCCTTTAGTACTCCTAAACTCTCCTGTAGTAACCATGCTTATAATGTGTTGTTGGTGTATTATGTGATACTTACGGTCCAAGCCATTGATGTACTTCATGGATATCTCACAATGTCCCCACACGGCGCTGACAATGGGATAGAGCTTCTTGCCTTTCAGTCCTCTAAATGCGACTCCTAGATACTGTCCATCCACCATGAAGCTCAGTGTCCCTTCGTCCATGTCCAGAATCACTAGCAGAGAGTCCGGCAGGGTGAATGATTCCTCTGGCTCCAGGAAACAAGGGTAAGAGGGCAGCAAGCTGTGGGCCCTGTTCTTACTGTCATGGTAGAGCCTGTTACGTCCCAGATCCCAGCCCCAGGATTCACAGTCCGACCCCACCAACGCGGTGTACCCCACAGAATGTAAAGGAGCTTCTGAGGTTGCCACCCCAACCACGGCGTGGGTGCCACGCTGCCGGGAGGGCCAGTGGATCTTCCACACATGGAGACCCCTTGTATATCCGACCCGCCCCCGGATGCAGTCCGTGCTCTGAGCGACCGGGTGGCGGTGAAATGTCAGTTTATCATCGTCTTTGATGAAGATGTTGAGCGAGCGGTCGTCAGGGTTCCACGCGTGACGGTGCTGGGTCTCCTGTCCCGCACTTGGCATGTCCAGCAGGAGATCTAGCCTGGGAGGTTTGGAGAAATCTGGATCCCTCAGTTCTGGGTGTTGACGGTGGTGAGCCGAGGGTCGGTAGGACGGGGAGCCACCGCTTTCCCCGCGACCATCTACCGATTTAATGCCGCCAGAGACCTTCTGTCCCATGGCTGCGATGGAAGGGTTGACAGAAGGAGGGGGAGGAAGGGGGGAGGATGGTGTTTGTGCAGGTGGGTGCTGCTCTGCGTAGAGCTTGACGTTACCTCATCAATGCGGTGGAGCTGAGGTGAGAGGTCCTACCCGGAGAGTGGTGGAGGGAGATGAAGGAGGAGGTGATGAATGAAAGATGTAGGTGATACGGTTTCATGCCACAAATGTCCTCAGAAAGACAAAGCTGCTGCCACTCCTGTTGAGAGAAGGACAAGAGAAATTTTTTTTTAAACAAATAGGCATTAACCCCTATAATTGTTGATCACTACGAGTTTTCAGCAGACAACAGTCTACAGAATGAGCTAGAAAAAGAACAAGGAATACAAAGAGATGATGATTGAAAGAGAAAGGGGGGGAAAAAAAGAGTAACTGAAAGACAAAGAGAATTACGCTGATGGCAAGTGTTGGCAAAACTCCTTGTTTCACAGATTCTGTGTGGCTTTGTTTTGATAGGAATAAACAATGAACAGGATGAACAAACATATACACACACTGGCACAAACAAATAGGTTTCATCTTACTCAACCTGCATCCTCCCAACAAAGTCATACGCCAATACCAATACATGCATGCAACCCTGCAAACACTCCCCCATTGTGCAACATTGCCCAGATTTGAAGCCGGCACACTCTCATTTAGGTAATGTAATTTTGATGAGTATTGCCTGAGTCTGCAAAAATATCAAGACAACAGCAGGAAAACAAAAACAAAAAAACTGGTAATAATTTATCTCCATGCCTTAGTGAAACAAAGTTGAAAAAGTCAGCTTGACTTACGCTTACCCTCAGACACTATAGATACACATGCTAATCTGCAATAGTAGCAGGCAGTTTGTGTTCTGTCATCTATATAAAACCCAAATCCTAGTGCGCAATAACCAAAGTCGATATTGTGGTTTCATTTTTAGAATTTAATTTCCATTTTTATGTAATTTTTTTGCATAATGTGTTAGTTTCCAGTGTGGGCGGGACAGTTGTAGTTTAGTTTTTATTCAGTTTCAGTTGAATTCATTCGCAACTCAGTTTTGGTTTATTTGGGGTATAGTTGACACTGTTAAAAACAACTGATCATAAACTGTTTCAAAATGTATGTTCATGTTCGATTTATGTTGATTTTCAAAGACCTATTGTTTCTTTTGATATTACGTTTCATCTCAAATATACACATTTTAACTAGATAGTTTTTTTTATTTGGGTATGGTTATAGTAGAAAAAATGTATAGTTTTATTGAATTTGTTTATCTAGTCTAATATTTATTATTTTTGTTAAAAATCATTAGTCTTGGACATCATTTTTTAGCATTTAAATCTCACAGACACAGACAGACAGAGTTCTGTGTGGTAAGACTGACGTAGGGATCTCTTCCAGGAACAGGAGCTGGTGCTTCCTGTTCACAGGAAAAGAGTCAGTCACACCTCGGGCAGACAGGGAAGTGGATGACACAACTCTGTGTCTCATCTATCTGCTGCTTGTCTTTACCTCACCCGCCACAAGCCACAAAGCACCAATTTAAGTTTTATGTGTATGCTGAACTGACGCTTATTCTGGTAAGAGTGTCTCACACCTCGATAGGCGTGATGCACGACTTATTTACGTGTCAACACTGCACTACATACAGATCGTTTCAAAAAAGTGAAAGCATAAAAGAGATACAGAAGCTTAAACTTTCTACTGTTGACAATACAGAATTATTATGTGAAATTCTAATTAATGCTTTGTTGGTGTATCATCTCAATCTATACATGAACCAACAGGAACTGGAAAGCCACAGTGTTTCCCACAGGATTTTGAAGGACGGGGGTGGGTGGTCCTCGGACCCTCTACGGGGGCCCAGGGCATGGACCCCCGGAATAATTTTTTTTTGTACATTTTCAAGTTAAATGCATCAATCTGGTGCAGTTTGAGAGCAAAATTAAGAGGCTAGATCTATGAAGAACTTTGTGCTCTAGGGAACAATTGAATCTTAAACACGGTCAGGGTTTTGCCAATGTTTCTGGAGGCTTAGGTCGGTACTGGGGTTGTGGTAGGGTTAATTAATGGGAAACACTGAGCCAATAATATTGAGCTGAAAATACACTTAAATTTCTCAACAGCCATAGTTTGTATTTCTCTAAAATGTTAATATAACAATACTTACAATTTTTTTATTTTTAACCAAAGACTGATGACCCAAGCACAAATATTCCCACCAAACTACTCCGCCACCACACCACAGAGTGAGGTCATGGTGTAATTCAGTGTAAAATTTCTATGCCCTCCACACACACACACACACACACACACACACACACCTCCGTCTCATTTTAGCCGCTTGCATTTTCCCCCAATTCTCTGTCTCTCGTTCTGTCTCTCTCGCTGTGAATGAGGTCATGGCAGCTGGCAGCCAATGTGTGCCACCACTCAGTTCACTCCTCAGCATGAAAGGGTTCACTGCTCAGACACACACACGCGCACACACACACAGCTGTGTGTCATCACGGCTGGCAGGTGGGTTAAGGGTGGGCATTGCATGGAAGATTCCAGAGTCATCGCTGCCAAACTTCAGCCAAAGAAAACTTAATTTAACACTGTACACACTCTCAGTTTGTGTGTGTGTGTGTGTGTGTGTGTGTCAGCTGGCTCAGTCTGGCATAGCATGTGGATGACAATCTGGTGTATGGGCTGTCATCAAGGAGGCACTTGACCTCTGACCCTGTGTCGTCACAGCCACCATTGTGTAGTAACCTCTCAAGAGGCTGGTGGTGGGCTGGCACAGCGTCTGCTACTACGAATAGCGGCAACATGCTTCAGCCATCTGTTGTTTACTTTCCCTCCATCTTTCTCTTCAAGTCATTTAGGACCAACCACACTCCTTCCCCCCACCCTTCATCTGTACTTGCAGCTGGGTTAGAAAGATATGGATGAGACAGAAGATCACATCGTGCCACACGTATGCAAAGACACACTCAACCACAAATGCAAAATGCAGGTGAGGGTATGATTTAGGATTGCAACTAAAACTTATTTTCATTATCTATAAATCTGGTGATTATTATTTTTTGATTAATTGATTAATCCTTTGGACTATAAAATATCAGAGTAAGAAAATCGCAGTCATTTCCCACAGCCAAAGTTTACGTCTTCCCATCACTTTGTTTGTCCACCAACAGTCAAAGATCTAAAGCACTTTTACTTGATAAATGACTTCAGATAATTGATTATCAAAATATTGTTTAAGCACTACTATGATTTTGAGCTTAGCTATTGCTTTATAAATATCCCATAACACAAATAGGTTCTACAATGGATAGATGTAAGGGCAGAAATTAGCAGGAGATAAAGAGAGAGACTGGGAGCAAAAAGAGAAAATGGGTAAACTTGGCAAAATAAGGAGAAATCATTTGAAATGAGAGAAGTGAGATGAGAAAAAGGTTTGTGAATTTGAGACAAAAAGGAACCAACAAGCAGTGTTTCCCACACATAAACTAATCTGTGGCGGTGCGCCACAGATTCAACACCAGCCGCCACATATAGCGTTTGCTGTATTTTGGTGTGTGTGTATATGTATGTATATATATATATATATATATATTTATTTTATTTTTTTTAACGCTATTTAAATCACACAGTGTATTCGTTCAGATGCTCCGTCTCTGTCCCTCACGCGTCTGTCATACACACACAGCCCCTCCCCTCCGTGCACACCGCGTCTGTCTCGTGTGTCATGAAAATGAGATCATCCCTGGAGGCGTGGCCTAGTCTACAGCTGTAATCGGGCCTTAAAAGTTAGGCCTGACAAGGACAGAGCCCGACAAGTACATTTTGACTGACAGCTTTTGAAAAGCCCGAACCCGTTTACAGCCCGACATTATTCAAATGTGCGCAGCTTTCTTCTTCTTTGATTTTACCTGCAGGCTACAAAACAACTTCAAAGGTGTATGCCGCCTCCTACTGTATCGGAGTGTGTAACATCATGACTTTTTAACACCCGTCGGGTTTGGGCAAAGATTTTGAGCTCTAGTCTAGCCTATTTGGTGCAGAGAAGAAGGCTAGCGAAAGTTCACGAAAGGTTGATATCTCGGGAACACCTTTACACTATCCCCCCTCCCACCCCCCCACACACATTGATGTTGGATCTGTGGGAATCACTGAACAAGTTACATTAAAATTGAAAGTATTCTAAAAGCCTTGTCAAAAAAGTGGAAAATAATAATACATTTTATTTGTATAGCGCCGTTCAAAACCTAGTTACAAAGTGCTTCACAACAGTAGCAAAAAAAACAAACAGAATCCAATAAAAAAGAAGCAAAGGATGAGATAAGAAGGGAGAGGACAGACAGACAGCACCTGGTGCTGGGCTGGCTTCATCTGGCTTCTCCTGCTGTACCACTAACAAGCTTCAGTCACTAAAAGGCATGTGAGGGCGGTGTGTGTCTGCCTCAGACTGTGTTTTCATTTAAAACTGTCCAACAAGCTCTGACTGGGCAGACAGGCTTTGAAGTCACAAACGCACACACACAACCTGGTACTTCTGTACTTGTGAGGACTCTCATTGACATTATGCATTCCCCAGCCCCTTACCCTAACCTTAACCATCACAGCTAAATACCTAAACCTAACCTTTACCCTAATCTTAACCTAATTCTAACCTGATCCCTTAAACCAATTCTTAACTCTCAAACAGCGCCTTGAAGGTCTGTTAAAAAGTGAGGACTGGCCAAAATGTCCTCACTTTCCAAAAATTTCCCCACTCCCAAGGTCTAAAACACAAACTGGTCCTCACAAAGAGGGCTGTACAAGTGCGCACACACACACACACACACACACACACACACACAGCTGAGGAACCTCTCACTCATACTGCACCACCTTCGGAGAACAGACTAAAAATGTCTGTGGGCTTTTCCACAGAAATCATGTCAAGCTCTCCAGAGGATCCAGAGCACTATGTTTAAATATGAACGTATGACTAACAGAAACCAAGTTTTCCCAAGTAATGTTGAATAAAGTAGTATTTACTGTACATGTACAAGGCCACACAATATCAGGGCTAATAGTTAGACAGATAGTCATTCAGCCTTCGTGTTTTATGCATCAATGTCTGGCCTGAGAGTGTGCTTGTCATTCATCCTAGATCAGTTGGTCCACAAGTTATCATCCCAGCCATCTGCAGACACTGTGGCAGCAGCAGAAATAGCTGTTGTCTTGCACCACTAATAACGTGCATGGAAACAATGGGCTTCATTTAGCGAGTAAAATGCAGTCAAATGTTAATAAACATTTTAAAGATATCTTAAAGGAATACTTCGACATTTTGGGAAATACTCATATTCACTCTCTTGCTGAGAGTTAGATGAGAAGATCAATACCACTGCCATATCTGTCTGTTTATTATAAGGCTCCAGCCAGCAGCCGGTTAGCTTAGTTTAGCATAAAGACTGGAAACAGGTGCAACAGCCTAGCCTGGCACTGTCCGAATATGGTCTTGATCTTTTCATCTCTCAACAAAAATAACAAATAAGCGTATTTCCCAAAATGTCAGGCTATTCCTTTAAGAAATGTCCATTCTCCTTACAGCAAAAAGGTTATAACCTGCAACAAAGATGAACTCCATTTCAGCCAAAGATAATCACCGTGACCCCCCCCCATTTGGAAAGATAGTCCATGCAATGAAACATTTCATGCGTCTGCTTCTGTTCCAGTTATCACATGAGAAATTCAGCAGCTTCCCTCTTCAATAAAATACGTCAGCAGCAGAGTTCCAAACTAATTTTCTGAGTTAACTTTCAAGGGTTGGATGAATTCGAATTATTCTAGTTGTGGTGAATTCTGAGTGCAGAATTAGGTGGTGTGTTAATTTGAAAAATTGCTCACTCGCTGATAAGTTGATCAAGCTTGAAGCAGAGCTCTAATACCAAGGAAACCTTCTGAAGTTTGAGAGCAGGCAAAAACCAAACTAATTTCATAACAGATGTATTGTAGTTCTGCCCATCCTTGTTTTGTTTAGACTTTTATTCACGGTCTAAACTCAGACCATATCACTACCACTGTTACATAACTGATTTTAAACCACTCTGACCTTATTTGAACCTTAACTGTCATGCTAAATTACACCGACTGTCTCATTCCTATGAGGTCTGAAAAATGAATCACAGAGTGATCACTTCTTCCACTTTCCACTCCTGGGGGGACATTTGGGCACCACAGTGTATAAAAACAGAGCTCACATGCAAACACAAACACAAAAAAACAGACACACATTTATATTGTATCTCTTCATAGCAACAGCTGTACCCACTAGATTAAACAAACTACCATCCTCTCCACATTGCTGACATTCATTCCTACTGAGGGAATCCCTGGGTAGCGAAAATGCCAGAGCTAGACATAAACTGCACCGTCTGGCTTCTAACAGGATGTCAAAATACAGAGAGACTCCAGACTGGGACTTTCAACTTATCTTTGCAGCTGATGAGAAGAAGTGGTGCGTTCATATAGACATCTCAGGACTTATTAGGCAGCAGTAGAAGGAGATATCACTACCCTTTTATCACTGTCTCCCTCTCTTTGTAGGGTTTTATCTTTCCTGTTTCCTCACACTCTGTCTCCTCTATTTTCATCAACTTTCTATACTTTTCCCCGATTCTACTCCATTTTTTCTCTACTTTCGTCCCTATTCCCCTATCCATTTGTCATTTGTCTTTCTTTCTCTCTGCCTATACTGTACCAGTAAATCCATGGAGACTACAGCAGAGCTGACACCCTATCAGTTGGTACAAATTATCTCAGGCCTACCACCAAATGCCCCAGCGTCTACCATGCGGCAATCAATGCGAGCTCAGCATGCAGGAAAAGCATGGTCTGCAAAACACTGAACACAAGCAAATTCACACAAGGCAGGATAGGAGCACACATGCTCACAGACAGGGACAAACACCCTCACGCAAAGATGAAATTGACAGTGCATGTATTGTGGAAGAAATGACCTTTATACACAAGTTGATGGTTGCCTTTAGTGAAATTTCCCTGATGCATCACTTTTTACGTATTCCCACTCCAGTCTGAAAAGCAGAGACTATCCCTTTCTTTTCTACATCATAGTCTGAACTCTTTACGAATTAACTCCAGTCATCGTCTTCCTAATTAATTGTGTTCCCTCTCCCACATCTTCCTCCTCTGCTCACAAGAATCTGCTCTTCTCTCAAAATGAAAAATTCCCTTCTAAAACTCCTTCGCTCTTTTTCATAAATACAGAACTTGCTTTGTTGGTGATGTACGAAATTGAAACGAAAATAGTTGCCTAAAAATTTAAATGCAGTGTATTTAGAGAGCCTGAAATAGAGCAGATGTATGAACGAACACACACACACACACACACACACAGTCTGTTCTGGAGTTCTTATATTTCTCTCATGCCTGCTGTGACACCTTAAAATCCACAGTGCCCTAAGGGAAGACCATTAGTGCTACAGTGATTGAGCACTCCTTTAAGGACACCTACGCAAAACCTATTCATCTCTCCCTCACACACATGGATACACACACACAGAAGGCCTTGGCGGTGCCATCCATAAAGCTCTCTGGGGTAGCAGTAGATTCAGGTGGCAGATTCACAACCCGAGCAGTAAGGAAACTGAATCAAAGTCTTCCTGAATATGACGCACTGCTGCTGCCTCACTCATTTAACAGCCAAACCACTTGCACAAGAGTGTGATGAAACATGTCACACCCACACGAGTCAAGTACAACCCATGAAATTATATTATTAAAAAAACACTGTAACAACGTCTAAAACAGCATTTGGGCCACTAATTTTCATTGGTTTCACTTGATGGTTTTAAACACTTAAGAGAGGGAGATTGAGGAGCTAAGGGTTCTTTGTAGAGCTGAAACGATAAGTCACTTTATTAATTAGTCAACTGACAGAATATTAATCAACAACAATTCTAATAAATCATTCATTGTTTAAGTTATTTATTAAGCAACAAGACTGCAAGTCTACAGCCTTGCTAGCAGCTCTATGAGGCTGTTCTTAGACACAGCTGTGCTTTAAACTACTCAGTGACATGTTGGCCATCTTATCTTAGTGTGTTAACAAGCTAACGTTTGCTAATTAGCACTAAACACAGGAATGTCATTAGTTTCAAACCCAAATTTTAGATAAATAAAAATGTTGATCTTAGGATAAGCACCATGAGTGTCAGTGCAACATTTCATGTCAATCCATTTAATAGTTGTGAAATATTTCAGTCTGGACAAAACTGGTGGACCGCCAGACTGACATTGCATTCTCTAGAGCCATGCTGCTACCAAACATTTGCCGTTTCCAGCTCTCAAATGTGAAGATTTGAAGTAAACTGATTATATTTGGGTTTTGGACCAGTGGTCAAACAAAATAAGCCATCACTTGTGGCTCTGGTAACTTGAGAAGAGCATTTTTCACTATTTTCTGACATTTTATAGATCATTTCATCAATTAGTCAAACGATAATCAACAAATAATGAAAAGGACTGCAGCCTTAGCTCTGACACACACACACACACACACTGGGGCACTTGTCTCTCTCACCACGGTGTCCTGCTCTGTGCAAAGGGGAACACAGGGTGCTGTGCCAGGACATTTGACAGGGAAAAGTACATCCACACACACACAGACACACACACACACACACACAATAGTGTGATACTGAGAAACCTCCTCACTGTTCTCATATTGCAGCCAGAGGAAGACAGAAAACGAAGAGCGATTATTTAAATCGAGGGACTAACTATAAAAAGCAGGCAGAGGCTGAGGTGGTGGAAGGCTGTATGGATTTGACAAGAGAGAGAGAGGTCAGCAGCTGATAAAACAAAAGGATACAGTCAGAAAGGAGAGCTGCTATCTCTCTATCCCAGGATGGACCACACAAATACACCCTCCCACCCCAATCCATAGACTAAACACAACACTGTGAGAAAAGCTACTGCGGGCAGATTAGGGGTGTTTGTAACATAAAGACAAACAGTGTGTTTAAAAATAGAAAGCAGGATCTATCCTATTATTGTATGTGAGTGGGGGAAATCCTAGGGTGGCTTATCCCAGAACTCTCTCTCTCCCCAACAAAAGCAGACACACACACACACACACACACACACAGGGGTGTCCCAGCTGGCCAGCTGGGGCCTCAAGACCATTAACAGAATTAAAGGCCACAGAAGATAAGCAAGACGGGGGAGAGGGGGAGAGAGGAGAGGCTCAGTGCACAGTAGCATCCACGGGAGAAGAAAATGTTGGGTATATTGTCAAAAGGTTAACAGCAGCAGCAGTGTGTGGGCCGATCTTGACTAACGTAAACACACATTTGATCATACTTACAGCTACTTTTAACCCTAAGGCATGCATTGTATATCAGTGTATAAATTGTCACACTGCATCACATACAGCATACATTTACTAGCGGCTACGATTACACATAAATACACACACACACACACACACACACACACACACACACTCATGAAAAAGCGACAATATCTTTCAGAGAGACATATTTCAGCGATGACAGACTATACCTTGTAGACAACACAAACAGATCAAGCCGCTTACAGTGAATCTCCAGTGGCTCTTCTTGTGTCTTGCTGCGTGTAGCTGTTCAGCCTGAGTCCATGTTCAAATCCAGACGGCAGCCGAAACACATCTAAACTCCTCCAGCCCGCCGGCAGCAGAGAGAGAACCTGAGCAGACAGGAGGAAGAAGAGACCAGCAGCCAGCAAGCCTGACCGAGAGAGAAAGAAAGATACTCCCTCTGTCCTCAGAGAGCTGCCCAATTCTCCCTCCTCTTCCCTCCCTTGTTCCCTCCCTCTTTTCCTTCCCTGGAGCTTATCTGTCCCGAGGGTATCACTTCTTCCTCACACCCCCTCTTTGCCTTCCCCCAACACACTTGCGCTTCAACTCTAAAGAGTGTTTCCAAGGCAGCGCTGTCACGACGTTCTCCGCTGATAACTACAGCTCCGAACAGACTTTGAGCCGCACTCCAGTTTCAGTTCCACTTCAGTCTTTCCGAGAGAGTGACGGAGAGCGTAGAGCGGAGAGAGAGAGAGAGACATGAAGGGCTGAAAGCCGATCCCCTCTGATCTCATCAAGCAAAGTTACCAACAGCAACCAGACCAGCATGCAGCTGAGAGAAACACCCAGTTCACCTCCCTCCCTCCCCTTCCCGACTCCCCCTTTCTTACAAAGAGCTCACTGCAAGCCAACCAACCAAACCATCCCCCGCCTCCCCCTCTGTTGGAGTCACACATCAACACATGTTCACATACACACACACACACTTACACGTGCCACACACACACCGCACAAGTGGAGCACGTGTACATTTTAGGTATCAAGGTGAAAGATGCCAGTAATGTTTCGTTTACCACAAGGAAATGGAAGGTTAAAATTGAAAAACTTGATTCAAGAATTACATGAATCAAGTCATGAATTACAAATATTTGCAATATAATGTAAAAAACTATTAAAAGAAAAAGTACTCATGAAGAAGAATGGCTCTTTCCACAATGTTATTGTTGCAGTGTGTTCCTTTTTCCTACTTTACATTTCTGCAGCTAACACATTACATCCAGTACCGTCTGGGCGATGACCTGCTCTGTTTTGTTCTGCTCTGTTGCTTACTCTTTTTTCCTGACGTCACATTGTATATCTGCCCACATCTGCACATTACTGCATAACTTGGCTCTGAGGTGATGTGATGACTAGGTTCATTTATCAGCTTTTAGTTGTTGGGGCCTTTTCCCGCAGTTATCAGTCATTCAGAAAGTCGGGGAAGTGAAGACAGAGTTTGGAATAGCAGGTTCCAAAAACAAACCCCACATAAATACTGCTCCCACACTGTACTTATATGTGGCCATCTTTTCAACACTCTCGTGCAGGAGTACTGGTGTCTGTGTGCTTTATATAGTGGTGAGACGTACTACAGTGTTTGCAGTCATGCAGGACTGAGGCCCAGCCAGCTCACATCCTGTGTGGACTTCCTTTTCCCAGGGCTGCAGCGACCACCAGGGAACCAAGCTTCCCGCACCACCAACGCTCCCCATCATTTCCAAATCATTACATTGATGTCTGCAGAGGCATTCAAATTTAACATGCAGTAAGAGAGTTGCAGGACAAGAAATCACAGTTTCATCTGACTTTTGTTCTCAGACTAACAAAGAGGATGCATTTAATTAGATACTGTTGCCCATCCAACACACAGGCATACCCAAATGCACATCACACAGTTAAAAAGGAATAGTTCGACATTTTAGGAAATGTGCTAATTTGCTTTCAGGCAGAGAGTTACGTGAGAGTTAGAGATTGATACCATTCTCATTTCTGGCCATTAAAGGTTAGTTTAGCTTAGCTAACCTGCTGCCGGTTAGGTTTAATCCGTACAAAAACCAAACTGAAAAACAACAATTTGCTGTTTTTATGAACGGTTATGTGCAGGGCTATTTCTTCGCCAGGACCAGTAAATTCTTGGAGTGTTCGCAGGTTGCCTGGCAACTGCTCAGAGCGAAGAAATAGTCTGGACCACAACCCTCAATAAAATGTCGAGTTGTTGTTTTTACACAATAGCTTTTGTACGGATTAAACAAACAAGATATATCATGTTTATTAGTGAGCTTTAAAAAAGGTGCTGATAGGATTTTGTCATTTGACAGAGCCAGGCGTAGCTGTTTCCAGTCTTTGTGCTAAGCTAAGCTAACCAGCTGCTGGCCGCCTTAGCGAGACCAAAATCAGCTCTGCGTTAAAAACGACACAGGGCTTCAGGTACCACTGAGACATGAAATACAATCCAGGAAGACCTGGATGGACTACCCTGCTTCTTTCTGCCCAACCCTTTTACGTTGGCAGTGCCGCTGCAAAGACGAATGACCTCATTAAAATGAAGGCTACATTATTCCACGCTGGTTACAAGTCAGTCGCGAACATTTTATTCAACAGGTAAACATATGAGCGCTTTAGATCGTCTCATCTAACTCACTGCCAGAAAGCGAATAAGCGTTTCCCCCAATATGTTGAACTTTTACTTTAAATTGAATTACTTTTACAGTTTGTGGTACAGGTCTACACTTAGGACCTCTTTAAGATCTTAAAAAAGTATAGGCGTAAAAACATCTGAAAAATATATGTTTTAGACTTAGAAAGTTCATAACTATTCAACACAAATGTTCACAAACCCACATAGGAACACACACAAAGTGTGTTCACGTCAAAGCCAGTGAATTGGCCTCATTCATACAGTTGGAAAAGAGGAAATGTGCAGATCTGTACAAACACACACTGGCAGCTATCACCTGCAGCAGACATATAGGTTAGATGCATTACCTTTAACCCCCCCCACCACGCACACAGACAAACCTCCTAACTGACTCGTCGTTATTCTAGACACCAGCCGAAGTAGGTCAATGGTTTTGAATATAAGCAGTCACTGTAGGCTTAACATAATACACACAGATAGGGAGGAGGGGGCTTTGAAGTGAGGTTAGAAATCTGGCAAAGAATCTACGGTACCATTTCCACGAAAGTCTCGCTGCTGTGAGGCCAAGTTCAGGTTTTATGGTTTGGCTAAATGTTTTGCTGATGATTTTCCCATGTAATAATAAGGATTTACTTAAGGTGTGAGGCCTTAGTGGCCCAGTTCGAGTCCGACCTGCGGCCCTTTGCTGCATATCATCCTCCCTCTCTCGCTCCCACATTTCCTGCCTCTCTTCGGCTGTCCCTATCTAATAACAAAAATGCAAACAACGCCCCTAAAGTGATGCCTTATTTGTTTTTTTAGCAGTTGTGTACACATGAAATAAGTTTTTAAACAAAATCCTGTTTTATGCAGTAATCCATCAATTTTTCCACAAAAGCAATTAAATGTTGCTCCTTCCCAGTCCTAGCAGAGAGGATTGCGGAGGTCTGGATTTGTAATATCACCAAGCGACACAACCTAGCGATGCTGCGCTGATAGTGAATTATCAGCTTTAAGGACAGTGTGCCCATAGACTGAGTATACGAGGGCTGAGCTCATTATTTTACTGCTGCTAATTTACAGTTTAATATGCATGTAAAATAGAAACCCACAAACTCAGCCCCCTAATTCTGCTGGATTAGAGGATTTTCCGGGTTTTAGTTTTGGGAGGCTTTGCTTCAAACCAGTGAACACCAAAATAGATTGTGTGGTCCACCATCAGCAATAACATGCTGATTGTAAAATTCCTTTGAGCACACATGTTCCCCGATAACAGAAACATGCCGAAAATATGCCTAGTTTACTGTTTTACATTTCCTGCATCTTGAGTGTCACTGTCCATGTATATCACTATGTGAGTGTGATGTCAGTACACTCCATTTTTAAGTTACTGTACTGTCTAATAAAGGGATTCAGACTGACTTCTATCATTCTGAGTAAGAAACCAAGACACAGTTTGACACTAAAGCTTCAAACAGAGGATTGAGCCTGCAGTACATCCCCCATCGTCTCTGCTGGACCCTGCCGTAAATTGCCCCCTGATTTTCTGCCTCAAGGCACATTCACACTTAAGGGACCCCATGGGGTCTGGGGGGGGGGGGGGTTTTGTGTGTGTGTGAGTAGGGGAGAGAGAGTTAAGCTGGAGTACAATGGGGACCCTGTCCTCACCCCACACACACAAAATTAGGGCTAGGGGCCTCACAGCTGAGCAGCTTACTGACAATAGAAACTGGAAGTGTGTGTGCATGTGCATTTGTGGGTGTGTGTGTGTGTGTGTGCGTGCGTGCTGCCTCCTGCCAACACACGTGTCAAACACAAAGCCATCCAACTGTCCACACGGTGGGGGCGGATGGATGGATGGATGGAAGGGGAGAACAGGAGTACAGAAGAAAGGAAATGGGAGGAACAGCCTCAGGGTGAAGGGTGAGGACAGTTAGAGGGAGCGAAAGTCGAAAAAAAAGAAAAAGTTGATGGTAGAATTACTGTGTACAGATGGCAGAGAAATTGCGACAGGAACACCGCCAGTTTGGACTAGGGATGCAACGATTATAGATTATATTGGTACGATTATAGTCTGAGGAATAATCACGGTTTCACGATTATCATTATTCATTTTACAAAACTACTTATGTATAAAACCACATGAACACTCGTTAGATTTTAAAATGTTATTTATTGCTGCCTTTTGAGAACACAGTAGCCAAAAACTATAGCACAAAATAATCAAAATCTACATTCCTTTTGGACCTGGGGTGTTGAACTTGGAAATGAAGGGAAAAAAATATCTTGTTGGCTTTTGATTTAGACAGAATAGCTTCCTTTTGAAACAGAAATAAAACAGAACAGTGAAAATAAATAAAAACAATCACATCTCTAAAACTAATATTAACTTTATCCTTGTTAATTGTTACTGAGGGGAATAAACTGAACGGTCATTAATATGTATTCATTTTTAATAATTCATCTCATTTTACATGTGGCTTGAGAAAACCATGTCTATTATATTGGTTTGTCTGTTTGAAGTTTTAGTAAAAATGATGGAAAGAAATTTAGAACATCTCATGTTATAAGCTAGGGGGCGCTATTACACGTCTTCCGAAAGAGTGCCGACTCTCCAGATCAAAACAGACGAAGAAGCAGAAGCAAACGATCTCATATGGAAGCAGATGCACACGGAAAATAACGCGATCATCAACATTAAACAGCATCTAAATCAAAACGTCCTAATGTTACTGAATAAAATGCTGCGACGAGCTACAGGACTGTGAAGCTTTGGGGAGCTGATGGACTCGATCTACTCCATCTGTGTTTGATCGTCCCTCTGAATCTGATCTGTACGGAGTCTTTGACAAAAATGAGATTTTCTCAGCTTTATGCTCAAAATGTTGCTTTTTTAATGAAACATGCCCACACTCAAGTGTTAATTAAACGGACTGCATTAAGCTAGAATAAAACAGATTTTTGTTTCAAAACTGAAACTCTGTTCTTTCTTT
Source organism: Coreoperca whiteheadi (assembly GCA_011952105.1). Taxonomy (NCBI): domain Eukaryota; kingdom Metazoa; phylum Chordata; class Actinopteri; order Centrarchiformes; family Sinipercidae; genus Coreoperca; species Coreoperca whiteheadi. The sequence continues at coordinate 10,986,591 of CM022487.1, read as the reverse complement.
CTATGTATTACATGTTCAGATATTCATACAATATTCAACGCAATGTTTGATTAAGTAACTTGCTACATAATTTAACTCAGTTATTATGTATTAGCGTTACTTGAGCGTGCAAAGCTGGGTGATGATCCCACAGGTGCTGCATCACATTTGATGTATTCGCTCCTTTAGCAGAAACTATTTTATGGCAGGTTTTGCACACAGTTGATCGTCATCTTCAATGACACCATGGTCATTCTTGGTGTACCCAAAATGCTCCCACACTGCTGACTTCAGGCATTTCTTTGGTGGAAATAAAGCGTCGCTGTTCGGTCCATTGGTCATAGTTAATCTAGTAAAGTAGTAGCCTGCGTGTCTCCAATAAGCACGTCACTTAAACTGGCGCGCCGCTGGTGTAACCTTGTTTTCATTCCGCACAACAGAAACACGCGGCGTAGCGGAACCTTTGCGATTAATTAACCATGATGTTTTTAAGCGCGGTTAATCGTGAAACCAGTTAATCGCTGCATGCCTAGTTTGGACCAGGTATGATCAGCTGTTGTTTTAACACGTGGACCCAAATACACTCAAGCATTTATATCCTAGATTTGTGATGACCTTAATTATCTACCCTGACCTAAACATGTTTTATTTCAAATTTAAATGGAAGATTTGGGTATTTTGGGAAACATGCTTATTTACTTTCTTGCCAAGCGTAAGATGAGAAGATCGATACCATTTGTGTTTTTACGGCGGTTGACTTCTTGGGGTCTTGTCGTCACGTGAGGTTGCCAGGCACATCAAAGACTCCAGAAGGTCACGGCACCCGGCAAAGAAATAGTCCCTCACATAACCCCTCGTAAAACCACAGCAAGTTTGTGTACAGATTAAACAAAAAGAGATAACATGTTCATTTGTGAGCTTTAAGGTGTTGGTAGGCAGATTTTGTTACCCTTGTACAGAGCCAGCTGTTTCCCCTTGTTTACAGTCTTTATGCTAAGATAACCGTCACCTTCATATTTACCATACAGACATGAGGGTGGTATTGATCTTCTAATCTAACTCTCAGTTAAAAAGCAAATGATTGTATTTACCAAAATGTTGAACTATTCCTTTACGCCTAAATCTTATCTGTAATCTTACATCATCGACCATAAAGTATTAATCGGCAAAATTCTAATTGTTTTGGTATTTTTTTCACCCAGTGAAGGTTTCCAGGAAAGTTTCCTGTGTAACAAAAAAAAAAAAACCCAAAAAAAACAACTCTGGTGTTCCCTCTAGTTTTGGTTTTGCCACTTTCCTTTTTAGCCAATTGCCCTTCCCTGAATGATTGACCAGTGTCTCCTTTTTTTGGTCACATTACTAGCATGGTCTTTTACTATTTTTACAAACAAACTGCTGTTGCTAATGCAGGAAACAGAAAAAGCATAACTTTTCCCATTTAGATCAGGTAATCTCCCAGCTTTCATTAACTGATTATGTTTAAAACAATCTATGCTATCAATACAAGGTAGCATGTAGACATTTCGTTATTTTCATAAAAATGTAGGTGACCCCAATACCTAATCCTACTTTCAATTCTAACCCTAAACCCATTTTAACATTGAACTAACCTTTATTTAGCCCTTATAAAACCCAAATATAACCTTAATTCTAATCTTTACATTAAACCCCATTCCTCACCCCATAAGAGCCCCTTAAAAAAGGAGCAATGCCTGGAAAAATGTCCTCATATCAGAGGGTTGTCCGCTTTCTCTGCTGTGAGGACATTTAGAATGCCAACATTCGGCTGTCATACTGTGTGAACACAAAACAAAAGCTTACTGAAACACACAGTCACTCCACTCCTTTCCACACACATACACACACACACACCAGTACAGATGCTGGCCATCTGAGTACAGCAGGTAGGCATTAATTCAGCCTGGCTGCACAATCAATGATGGTAAATGGAGGCAGCAGGAGGGACAGACAGCGATCTGCTCCTTTCATTTCCGTCTCTCCCTCCATTAAAACAAAACCTTTCCATGTCTCGTTTCATTACAGGAATGCTCTCTAAGTGAGTCACAGTCTCACTTTGTACAGCACACATGCAGTTTCCTCTCTTTCAGGCTCTGGGTATCATGTCTGTCCTTCGCTCTCTGTACAATATACAACTCTCTCTTTATAAGAGACCAGGTCTTCTCCAATGCAGGCACATCTGAAAACCTTTAGATGTGCAAAGTTTTCCGTCTACACAAGCATTGTCAGACTGTTTTATTCAAGTTTGCAGCTCACACTTGTATAACCCACCTAAGCCAGCAGTTACACCAAATTTCCACCAAAATGTATTTCACAATTTTTAATTAAATAGTCTGGAGAACAGAGTGTGTCAGCAAGTCAAAGTTCTCAAATATACTTCACATGACAACAAGAGGCCTGTGATCACATGACAATCATATCTCAGTGTTTCCTGTTTACACTACAGCAGCATTTTCAAAATGATCTACTTTAGATTCTAAAAATCTCTTTTCAACACTGGCTTAGTCCATTATTTCAGTTGTCATATGTCTCTCCTTTGTTCTTTTAAAGCTGCCTGATGGCCTCTTTCTCACCCTCTTCCCCTCTTCTCTGCCCACCTCACCCTCTCTCTGTACTCCACATCTCCTCTCTCTCTGCTCATCCATCCATCAATCCAGCACCTCCCTTGCCACTCCACTCCTCCCACAATATTTTCCACTGACAATTCCTCATGTCTCCCCCCTCTCTTCTCCGCCCCTCCTCTCTTTTCTCCAACATCTGCTGGTCTGCGTCTGTCACTGCTGACCCTTCATTGCCACGTGCCAAGTCCTCCTCTGAGTGTCCCACAGAGACCCTAAATCATTAACACACAGACACACACACGCATGCAAACACAGATCGGCTTGTGATAGGTGGCTGTCTCCCACCCACAGAGAATGGGGAAAAACGCACAAATTCAACCTCTGATTGCAGACTCTCATTACAACGCTATATCATTTGTCAATTAAATGTCTTATAAAGGCCAAATCCTTCAATTAAAGGGGCCTGGACAGTATGTGCAAGGAATCTCAACAGATTTAAGATTGTCACTTTGAAGCGCTTATTACATTACAGCTACAGACACATCAGCGTTGACACTGGCATTTGGGTTTGGGGTTAACGCTTTGCTAAAACACAGTAGCTTTAGGACTCCCCAGTTGATGAGAAACTTTGTGCTGTGCAGCAAAATAAATGGATCACATACTGTCACACTTACTGGCCAACCTACAAGGCCAGAAGTCACAAGTGTCACCTAAAAGCTGCACTGTAAATTTAGCTTGTACTCAGGCTGCACCAATAAGAACATTATTGCCATATTGCAATATACAGCATCTTACCACAGGGATGGAAAAAACTATGTGTCCACAGCAGAAAATTGCTTCTAGCACGCCGCCGTCTCCTAGATATACTGATTTACAAACATTTTTTTTTTTTATGGCTCATGGAATTCTAGACTCTTTGTATTGTCAACATGATATATGTATGTATGAACATGTCGTACTGTGTGAAATTAGCTTATCTTCCATTTCACTTTAAGGTCCGATAACTCTGAAGATTTTACAGAAAATGGGATCTTACAAACCACACATCCAGCATCACCTCCTCACACCAGTCGAGTACAGACACATCTGCTAGTCTTCGTGTCTGCACCTCATGCATTAGGTGTGTGCGTTAAGCCCACACATTTACTGTAACAACTGCATGTGGATGTGGCTATAATCAACAAATGTTTTGAAATCTGAGTCATGACTTCAAAACAAGAAAGCAGGTCAGAGTCAGGCAGATGGACGATCAGATAGAAAAATAGAGGAGACAGGGCTAATCGGTGGAGACACCGATACATTATATCTACCCACACATGCACACACAGGCAATACTGCTGGACAGACAGGCAAAGGGAAAAGCATGCAGGCTTAAGTTTATACAATTTGCTTTTATCGCTTGTCAAACATTGTCATGAAAGATATGAACAAAATGTGACCACACCGTTATGGAAAAATCTTTCTGTACAGCAAAACCTGAGTTAACGCGAGTGTGAAATCACTAGGATCATAATTTATTTATTCATTAATTCATCCACCCATCCATGAAAGTGCCTAGCTATTGTGTTTGAACTTTTGAACTGATGTTAAGGACTGAAATCCAGCAGAAATCCTCTTCACAGTGCACCTTACCCAGTCTTCAGTCTACATGGACATGTCTTTATACTGTATGTCAGGGCCAAAGGTAAAAGGTCAGTCAAATACGTAGACTACAGGGTTGCCTGTCATCAGTAAACCTGACACACACACATACTGAGTAATCGGGACTGCTTTCAGCAAATTTACTAATAAATGTAGACACATATAGACTCTATACTTCGACAACTTATGTTTCATTTCCTTAAATGCCATTTCCTTAATCTTGGTGGTACATTCATAAATTGTCACCGTAGGTCATAAAATATGTCTGCTACAGCAGCATTAAAATCAACCCCGAGTTTCATATTTTCCATTTACTGCATGTGATGCTGTGCAAAATGTGATATTTGCCTTGTCACACCGGTTGACGTACACTCTGTTGTGTTGTCATACTGCGCGTGACAACAACACTCTCAACGTCCAAAGAGAGGTCTTTTTTGCCCACAAGTTTGACGTGTGGGATGCTTTCATCTGTCGTGTAACTCGGCAAAACAGAGGTGTAACCATGTCATAACAAAACATCATTTGGTCCTATAATTCAAGGCTGGAACACCTGCAGCGTCTCTCATCCTGTGAAATTGTTTATGGCCATGCAGTACTAAAATAAACAGAAACTTCTCACAACCACATATCTAATTCGGACATTCAACAAACAAATGACAAACTGTGAAAGCTGTTTGAGGTTTGAACATAAAAAAATTAAATAGAAAAAACCAAATCATTTTTTAAAGTTACAGCAGAGAAAATACAAAAGTTAGAATGACTCATTTTTATTAAACAACTAACTATTCATTCTTTTACGAGGATTAAAAAGGTTCCCTTTCAGGGTTTTCATGTAAACAACGTTTCTGTTTACATTCACTGTTTCTCACCAAAACATATTGTGTGTGTCTTTGAGGCATAACATTTGCAAAGCTGATTTTTTGAATATTTTGAAACCTCTATTGTTTACGTGCATGTTTGCTAGCTAGCAGTCTTCTTCTTCCCGGCCTTTCATGACATGTTGCTTTTTTCTTGCTGCATCATTGTCAACCAACTGTCTTAACAGTGGCATGTGCGTCCGTGTGCACGCGCACAAGATCCACCCACTAATCAAACCATTGCTCCACAGTGCTACTAGTGGTCAAAAACTCCACAGGGTCCCTTAAATATTCAGAACATTTATATCCTATGTGAAGCAATTAAGTGTCCCCACACATTTTATCAGAGGTTTTCAATTTAGTCTTAATATATAGAGTTTTTCTATAGTTGTGATAATTCTGCAGTCAAGTTGAGCTTAACTAGAGCTGTTTGAAGTATATTCTCCTTTTTTTTTTTATACTTAAGCCCATTCTGCACCAAACCTGTGTGTTGTATTGTACCGTTGTAATGAAAATATACATATACAGTAAAAAGAGACAAGTGGTATTGTTGCACTTTATGATAAATTGTGATAAGCAGCCAGCACAGTATGTCCGCTGCATGTATGTATACTGTGTGAAGAGATATAAATGTAAAAGTAAAAACGAGAGGAAGGAAAGAAAATTTGTTTGACAAAATGAAAGTGAGAAATGATGGCATGACTTTGGCAAAGGACTAGAGTATGTTTATTACCTTACATAAAAACTCAAAGGCTCTTTGCAACTACACTTGTGTATGTACACACACACACACACACACACACACACACACACACACACACACAGAGTATAGACCAGAGTGACAGCAGACACACAGACAGGCCTTGTACGACAACAGGACTCAGCAGAGCAGGTTAAGAGACACGTAGGAGATGACAGACATGTTGAAGAGTCAAGGAGTTCAGAGTAGATCTGAGTGATATCAAGCAGCATTCTAGTCAACACAGCAGCACAGCCAGCAGTTTCTCAGCCCACTGCAACTTAGCAGCTTATGGCAGCTCCATTTCCTCCAGACAGCCTGGGAGGGAGCACCAGGCTGCTTCAGTAATCTACTTTACTTTGGGATTAGCGACCCTCTGCAGGTGTCACTCTCTGTCCGTCTGTCTGTCCAGCTCCGTCTTATCCTCTCCAACACTCTCCCTCACTCTACCACTTATAATTATTACGCTGGTAGCAACAGTATAGTTGCAAAGTGGGTAAGTTCCCCATTTAAGTTTTATTTTTCAATGTTCCTTACCAGAGACAAACAGGAGTCTCCTGGATAATTCAGCAATAGTATAGGGTTATATGTTAGCCATGAGTTAATTTCTTTGAAATATTTTTTCCATCAGTTTCGTACATCAGTTGGCTCTAAGATATTTATGAGCCTCAGTCGCTGTCACTATGGAGGAGAAGCCCGGCAGAGGCGAGAATCAGCACAGTAGCAAACTAAAAACTCTTTCATTGTCACTCTGTAGTCACTGTTAGAATGTATCTAACATGGACCCAGACATGGACAGAAAGTCAACCAATTTTAACTGATTACTGAATTTTGCTGTTAGTGGCATATATCCAACCAAAATGATTGAGTGTTGTACAGAAATGCACCTTGGGAGTTGTAGTTAACGCCTGTCCTTTAATTTGTATGTGCACAGACTTGTACCATTGACCACTGCAATCGCACGTTTTGTACTGAGAGAACTCCATGTCCATCCAAGCTCTAACACTGATATGCTCGGTCCAACAGTAGCTAAGCTAACCGGCTGCTGCCTGTAGCTTCATATTTAACGAACAGTTATGAGATCAGTATTAATCATCTTGATTTTGCTTTTATGTGGTTGATATTAATCAGACTACACTCCATTTTAGTGCTAAAAAGTAATATCTTCAGTCATTCATTAAGGAATATATAAATATTTGCCAGTTCAAACTTTTTAAATGTGAGGATTTGCTGCTTTTCTTTATTTTGTATCATTATAATTCAATCTCTTTGGATTTGGGACTGTTGTGAGGAAAAAAAACAAGTTATTAGCGGACATTATCTTCGGCTCTGAAAACTTATGGGCACATTTCACTTTTTACTATTATTTCACTATTTTGTAGACTAAATGATTGATCAAAAATCAATTAATCAATGATGAAAATAATTAGAATTTGTAGTCCTACCCCATTGTGTGTACATGTGAATATAAATGCCTTAATCGGATTATTGTGTGCATGTAACTAGGGCTGCACAATTAACCGAAATATTATCCAAATCACAATATAGGTCAAATGTGTGACCAAACAGCATTATAATGAAGTGCTGCAGAGTTGAAGTATATTCTCCTTTTTTTTTTTATACTTAAGCCCATTCTGCACCAAACCTGTGTGTTGTATTGTACCGTTGTAATGAAAATATACATATACAGTAAAAAGAGACAGTGGTATTGTTGCACTTTATGATAAATTGTGATAAGCAGCCAGCACAGTATGTCCGCTGCATGTATGTATACTGTGTGAAGAGATATAAATGTAAAAGTAAAAACGAGAGGAAGGAAAGAAAATTTGTTTGACAAAATGAAAGTGAGAAATGATGGCATGACTTTGGCAAAGGACTAGAGTATGTTTATTACCTTACATAAAAACTCAAAGGCTCTTTGCAACTACACTTGTGTGCGTACACACACACACACACAGAGTATAGACCCGGCCTACAACTCTTGTTCTTCAGATTTAAGAAAACGCGTTTGTTTGGTACAGACCCCAACACATGTCACATCTTTTTTTTCCAGTGAAAATGAAAATTCTGATGCAAAAATGATTATTTTCACAAATCGGGTATCATACCGCAATAATAATATCTGTCAAAGTAATCACAATATGATTTTTTACCAAATCGTGCAGCCCTACATGGAACGGACTCTCTCTTCTCTCTTTCACACGAAAAGAAAAAGTCAAGACTAATAGCGGTGGATGAGAGCTTCAGTAAATATTCAAAGATTACAAGAGCTAAGTGATGCGTTTCAGTTTTGCGCTGGCAAGTCAAATGAAGCCAGACCTCGCTGCTATGACATGATAGCCGCTACCAACAAGAGAACTGAGTAGCCTCATACATTCAAACTGCTTATCTGCTCCGGTGAGGGTAAAGGTCAAACTGATGAACATCTCCTTCTAAAAACAAAAGACCAGGGCTCATTATACGTCAACCCCAGTGAAAACACCCTCATGTCAGACAATCTAATGTTGCCATGACAACTACAGAAGTACTGAGGAGGTATACACACACACGTAGACACAGACAGGCATGCAGGCGACAAACTTCAGTAGACTGTAGGCCTACACAGAGGATCTCTCCACTGTTAGCATGAGAATAAGAGAGGGGGATATGGAGAGCTAAATATAGCAACAGAATAATAAGCTTCCTATCATCTGCTCCATCGTTTCCATATCTCCTCTGCTTTCCCCATCGCTCCATCTCCCTGTCATTTTTCCTCTCCAACTTCCCCCTTGAATGGACCAAATACTTCCCCAGGGCCACTCTCCTGTATCAAAGAGATATAGAACACCAGGTTTTTTTCGATTATGTGACGACGACAAGCTTATCATAAAAAAAAAAATTATAAAATAAAAAAAAGGTGCAGAATATTGGACAATTAATTTCCTCACCTCAAGCACAGAATACTTATGTGTGTCAGATCATGGATCCAGCTAACAATTATTCAGCACAGTTGTCAAACATAGAACATACTAACTTAGAGCTTTAACTCACTGTTTTCTAAACTCTCTTTGTACTTTTAAATTGGCTACGAATGCCAACATGTCTTGTAGGATTTATTTTTTTGATCATTGAAGCAAAAAATTAAAGAAAAAATGAGGATCTTTGATGTCAACACCACAAGAGACTCAAAGCCTGCGGGAGCTCATCTGGACTCTCCTTCAAGTTTTAAAGGTGAGCAGGAGGCGCCAGAACTAAGTGTGTCAAACACGTCCTCAACCACACACACACACAAACTTGAATCCACAGAACAATCCACACTAGATTGCAAGCAAAGATTATTTTCATTAACGAATAATCTGTTGACATTTTCACGACTGATTGATTAAATGCTTTGATTATGAAATGCCAGAAAATGCTGAAGATTTCCACGGAACCCGGGGTGTGGTCTTCAAATAGCTTAATTTTTTTGACCAACAATCCCAAACCCCAAGATATTCAGTTTACTACCCTATTAAACAGATGGAGGCAGCAAATCTTCAAATTTGAGAAGCTGGAATCAACATTTGGCATTTCTGCTCGAAAATTGGCACAAACGATGAATCTATTATCAAAATCGTATTAACAGAATATTAAGCTGCTGTCTGTTCTTGGTATCTCTATCTCTCTTTCTCTGACACACACACCCGTAAGTTGGACGTACAGACTCTCCTGTTTCACAGCCGCCTCCTGTTTCTTTGACTAATTCAAGGCTATCGGTCAGATCTCTTACAGACAGAGATAAACCAGCCCGGAGGCTGAAGCCCTGAAGCAAACTGATGCTTTTCTTATCATGAGGCAACACAACATGTTGCCACTAATTGTCGGCATCTGTCATTTATATAAATACACTTGTTGGTTTTCCGACCAAGGGGCCGTGGGAAGGAAAATGCCAAACAGCTGGCTCACATATGTCTGTTCCTCTAAATGCAAGTCTGTCTTCATGTCTCTGTACCGATCTCATATCCTGCATCTGCCCACTGATCTGCCAACAGCCTCATCGGTCTGTCTAAACTGGCAGATTTCAGTCTTCATTGTATAGAAACATATGCCCTGATTTCTTTTTGCGCACCCGCACACAGCTGTGTCTGACCAAGATCTTCACTTAATGAAAAACAAAAATGAATGAGTGGAGGATGCTGTCTATGTTATGTTACCTGATGCCCTTTCTATCTCCTGCCATAGCCTTTTACCCATCGTTCTCCCACATACATATAAATATTCCCTCCCTCATTCTTCTGCTCATTCACACATATCCGCTTGAGTGCTCATCATCTCTTAGAAATCCTCCATAAGAAGTAGTGTATTTTTTCTCTTCCCCCTAATTCTTGCATGCGCCCACACACACACACACACACACACACACACACACAGTAGCCCTTTTTAAAACAGAATCAAACAACATAGCATGCTGGTGTTCCAGAAGCAAAAGAGGCATGATGTGTAACACAACAGCATGAGCGTCTAGTGTGTGTGCCCCGTCCTGCCGGCTACCCCTTTTACACATATCAATTCGGCTCTCTTTCTACCTCCATTGCCAGCTTTACAACAATGCCCCCCATTCTGTGATTGTACGTTTTATACAGAACGGGAAGGCGGAATAACAGCGCAACATTCCCGCCTTGAACAGGCTGTAAAAAAAAGGGCTAGCGTTTCACACTGAATCATTTCAGTAGTAAAGCACAAAGTGCTGACTGGAGGACATAGTGCCTCTGTTCTCTAAGAGCTCCAGTATACTCAATTTGAAATCTAGTTTAGGGTGTGCTTAAAGGCTGTCAAATTCATAGCTGTGCAAATGCCCCACTGGAGGTCTTTCCTCTAAGCCAGAAGTTGAATGAGGACGAGAGGATGGTGGAAATAATTCTGGTGGTGAAATCCAAAAGACAACACAGTGCTAGGAGTGAGCAATATGGCCAAAATATTCTATCATGGTATAGAGTATGTAATTTTATAATCACAAAAACAACTCCCGCTCTGCATTTATAATTCCATTCCTTCCATGTTTGCTTGTAACTCTTCTTCTGTGGTGGTTGGCAAACCAGCTTAGAGGTGCTTTGCCGCCACCAACTGTCACTCTCACGTCACATGAGAATGTAGTAAGCAGTCCTGCCTCCCGAATCACATAAAAACTCTGTATACTGCGAAATACAGAGAGATTTACCTGCCGATAATTGGCTTAATCAGCATTGTGTGAGCTTGTTTGGCAAGGGCTTGAATGTAACAGACGTTCATTTATATGTAAACGTCCTGCACTCTAGTTTTAAATATGACCAGATATGGAATCATGAAAATATTGCACATATAACTATCTTGATGACTTCTTCCAACTACAAAAGCAGTTTATTAGCCACATGATTTTATTCCTCTGCCAATGATGTATCGGTATCCACCGCAGCAACAAGCGTCATTGGGTCCTCCAGCAAGAATCTATGGAAGAAGGGCACTTAGTGCTATGGGCCATAAGTATTTAAACCCAGACTTAGTAAGTTAGGCTAATTGCACAGTAGACACACATCACTGTAGGCTAGACAATACACACATGCTACAGTCACTTCTATTCATTTATTTTTACAAAAATACCATCATGTATCCCCTTGTGAAATGTCAGGAAGGTATTTTAATTAAATTTTTTATTAAAAAAAAAGGTATGAAATAATAAATACCACCCAAACCTAGAGTCACTGAATGATTTGTTGAGTCTGAAAATGATTTGAATCATGGGCTATGGCCTCCACAGTCACCAGATCTCAATTCAATTCAACACCTATGGGAGATTTTTGAGTGACGTGTTAGGCAACGCTCTCCTCCATCATCATCATCATAACACCAAAAGAGGGAATAACATTTGAAAGAATGGTGCTCATCCCTCTGGTCGAGTTTCTAAAACTCAGAGAGAGGATCTATGACAAGGGGCACGGAAGCTGTTCTGGAGGCTCATGGACGACCCAACACCTTGCTATGACAGTTTATTGTCACATTTATGTGATCCAGTATCTGTGACTAACTAGCGGTTACATTTGCTCTGATCTCCCAGTAATAAATGCTAATGTGAATGGTAGCCTAAGGGATCATTTCTAACTCCTGATCTCAGTTCAGCGACAGTATGTGAGAATTATGAATTTATAACAACACAGTACATACACCTAACTGTAGCAATTAACCATTTATATTATCATGTTATTTTATATTCTGGGACTAAACATGCGCCTGTTGTGTTTAAATTCACCACCCTCGCTTCTCACCTTTACAGAGATATCACCATCTGCGGTGACACGCTCCACTGTTCTCGCTCTTATCCTCATGTATGCTGTTTAGGTCTCTCATCTTTCTCCCACATTTCCTTACACCTCTCTTCTCATCACTCACCTCCATCCTTCACCACCCTCCCTGTCTGAAATGACTCATTACAATACATGCCTTCCTCTCACCTCCCTGTCTCTCTCGTTTGCTTCTTTCACCTCCTTTTCACTAGTCTTCTTTCTCACACACACACACCCCTCCTTACTTCCCCTTTCCTCTCTCAGTCCGCCCACCAACCCTCTTGTACACTTGCTCCTTCCGTTTTGCCTTCCACCATATCTGTCTCATCCACCTTTTATTCCTCCCGCATAACTTCCTAACCTCCTCCTTTCTGCTTCCATCCCAATAATTCCGTTTGTGTTTCGGCATAGTTCTGTTCATGCAGCTCGTCCTTCCTCTCCAGCATGACCCCCCCCCTCCTTTCTCCCCTTGACTGAATGGTGGCCATCACAGAGTCAATGAGTCACACTTCTGTTCATCCCTGCCATGGCATCAAAAAAAACATGCCAGCCCCCAGACTGCTACACACACACACCATTAGCTCACTATTAAACAATAGTGAGGAGAGAGAACCCGCTGCAAGCCACAACCAGCTGTGCTATTATTATCTCCATGCTGTGTGTGTGTGTGTGTGTACACTTCTGCCAATTTGTCAGAATGCCTATACCTTTGCTTAAGCCTATATTAACTTTTCCCAAATTGGAAGCTTTTGATCATTTTCTGGCCGCTCTCCCTCATTTTAAGTGTGTATGTATGTGTGTGTGGGTGTGTGTGTGTGTGAGAGAGCGAGAGAGTCTGGAGGCCTGTCTCCATAATTAGGGAAGACCAGCCACACATGGGTCTCCCCTGACACTTCCCCTCCAAGATCTAAATATTCATGAGACGCTAAATGCTTTCATGAGCTCTGTAATTATGGCCAGCAAATAGACGTAGAAGGACAAAGGATGCATCGCAAGTCTTTTAATTGCATCCATGTTTCCCTCACTTATGTCTTTTCATTGCATCTTAGTCCCTCCCACCGGGGATGCATGGGAGAGACGCAAGGAAACCATGTGAGGAGCAAGGAAACAAGGAAATGTGTTTTAAAAGAAATGAGACGTCCTTTCCTCTGAAGCGTCACGTGAAAAGCGACGTCCGATTCTGATGACGTCTGATCACAGCTGAATCAGCTTTATAAGCTGTGTCTCCTGCACAAGTGCACTGTGCCAATACTAATAAAGCACACAGGTATGTACAGAAAACACATTTTATTTTGTGATATTTCGCTGTTTTACTAGAAATGAAAATATAACCAACAGCAAGTAGGTTGTTATTAGCGATGGTCATTCACCTGGAGCTCCCTGGGGATCTCCCCCCAGCCAGCTGCCACCTAATTTAGGTTTTTGTAGTTAAACTGCATCGCTCACGGACACTCCAATACAAAACTATTCAATGAAACAAAAGATTTTGTTGCTGACACTCGCATGCAATTAGGACACGGTGTACCTCAATAAAAACTCAAACTTTTCCAAAGTTTTTTTGCATTTGCTGCAATAAGAGTTGTTTAATTTGAAATGGAGACCTCACTTCAGGTGCGAACATTCAAGCAAACAAGCCGATATACAAATTACTGTGGGCTATGAATTGAAATTATGCTATACGATGTTGCACTGATAAGTGGATGGATATATGAAACTGTAGTGTCACAGTGGCAATTCTCCTCAACAGCTGTGGGTAGAAATCGCTTAGATTCGACAGTCCAAGGAGTCAAAATCAATGATCAGATATGAAGCAGTGCTTGTTTTTGTGATGACTTCAAAAAACAGATTTCCTCACAGTTTATTCACATTTGGCTTGGAGTATCTGCCAAGCAGCACTGGGTTCATCCTATTCCTATAAAAGCCTGAGGACTAATCTAATAGCCTTTCACATCTAATATTAGTGCGAATATGATGTGTAGTAACCAGGCCTCAGAGAGCTGTCTGGTCTATTTTTGAGTAATAAGTGAATAGTTGGAGAAGCCAGACAGAATTCCTGTTACAAAACAACTCTGAAAGATCTGAAAGGACTTCAAGGCTTTTAAATAGAGTCCCTGGCAGGAAATTCTATTGGTTTTCCTTTTAGTAAAACAAAAACCATGCAACATCCAATCAGACATGTGTTGTTCACGCAAAGCATATCAGGAGCAGTTAATACAACCTGTTCCATTGCATTTTCCTCACAATCACAAGTTTTTCTCTCTAGCCAAAACGACCACATGCCTGCTTCACATTCCAGGATGAGTCAATTGATTTTATCCAACTGGAAAAGCCTCATGGAAGCCATGAAATCACAGGCAGACTGCAGCATGAGGCAGCGGATTCAGAGCCGACTGTCCCGGCAATGACACATTTTGACGCTGCACTGACACACGGAAACGAGAAAAGAAACATTTCAATATTGAGGAGAAACATACACACAAAAACAGGAAAATAAACACACACACACACACACTGAATCACTTGAGCAAGAGTTAGGCACCTCAAACACTGCTGTCATTTATATGTAAATGAGAACACCGCTACCCCCTCCATCAGCCCTCTTTACTCTCCAGAAACCAAAAGATAGAGCAAACTTCTGATCAGATCAGACAAGATGTCAGATGAGATGATTGGGAACGGTGGGAAGCCAAACAATAGGTGACAAGACAGGACATGGCGAGGTGAAATGAGCTAAAATGACGGGGTTTTTACGAGTAGCGGACATTAGCTGTAAAGAAGGTCGGTTTGTCGAATCATTAATGATTTCATGTTCCCTGTTGTCTCCCCAAGGGCTCCAAATCCACTGCGGGCTTGTCAGGCTGTATTCCCTGTAGGGACTTTGGTTAATGACTCACTGCTGCGATCCTTCATGAACAAAGTGACGCATATCACACAGGATGACAACAAGATGACAAGCAGCATCAACCTCGCCCCGATAAACTGATGAGCAAGCTAAAACACAAGCAGATACACCAGTAAAGTTGCACACAATTGATATTCGGGAACATTTGACATCCTGAATTCATCTCTGCCACTGATTTCATTGACATGCAGCAGGAGGAAATCTGCCCATATTGCTGTAAAGTGCACTATTACTTGAGTTATCCTGTCATTGTTATAACGTCTGTGAGTTACCAGTGCATCACCATGCACAAAACACTCCCTACACACACAAGTTGTACACTGCATTTAGACACTAAGCACCAGTCAAGGGCAGGAGGAACACGTCGTCTTCCTATTTGTTTCTCTCTGCAGTAGTTGATGTCACTGACTTTAGAGTGCAGTAGTGCATGAGAGTGCTGTTTTCCTTGAGTGACGTCTGTGTATTTGTGTGTGTGTGTGTGTGTATTTTTTGTAAGCTCAGCAGTCTATCACCATCTTAACAAAAGGCTGCTGAATATAAATCCATTCCCACTCCATCTGCCAATGTAAGATGCATTGATCTGCATGGTTGTCCAAGGACAGAACGATAAATTACTATACCGACAGTGAAGTAGATAGATACATAGACAAACGGACAAATAGAAAGAATAAAAGACAGACATCTATCTATTATACAGTATATAGAGCTGAAGCAATTGGTCGATTCTACAGAAAATTAGTCTACAGGCGTGCTGGCAGTTCTGTGAGGCTTTACTTGGCACAGTGGTGCTTTGAAATAAAAGAGAACATCAGCATGGTCAATTGATACATTTCCAATTAATGAATTCCAATTAATTGCTAGCATAACCAAGAGTATTGTATTCAGTCAATTCAACATATATGGAGCACGTTTTTAATGATAAATGTATAATATTTACTCTACATATTGGTACAAATTTATATAGTTCTTTTCAGAAAACTTACAAACTTTCTCGGTCTTACCTGAAAATAAGCTGAATGTCTTTGGGTTTTGGACTGTTGGTCAGACAAAACAAGCAATTTCAATAGATCACTTTTAGCTCTGGGAAATTGTAATGGTCATTTTACAGACAAAATTATTCATCAATAATGTAAATAACTGCTAGTTGCAACCCTAGATAGATAAAAATCATTTCAAACCACCAATTTAAAACACTTTGCTCATGCTTGCCAAAATGTGACTCTCACCATTAGAAACACAACACTGATCTATTTTGTGACTTGAATTAGTCTAATTTGAGGCTTCACAGGTTCAGATCTTTGAGCCTGCTTCCTGTAAGACCCTGCTTCCTGTGGTACTCTGCTGTGGTGCACAACAAAAACAGTGGGAGAGGGGGAGAAATAAAGTAATTAAAAATAATGATGATGGCTGATGAAAAGCAGCTCATACTAACTACAAAATGTTGTCTGTCTTGTCGCCAAATCGCTTTTGTCACTGAATGATGAGCACGGTGACACACCAGGCGCTGAGCAGAATGCAGATGAGCAATATGTCCAGCAACTGGAGGGAGATGGACCTAAAATCTAATTAAAAATTCTACTCTGTGATCAACATGTTGATTAATTGATGCGCAATAACACCGCGTCAGCCCTTGGACGGTTGTTGCCTTTGTGGATTACCCGAAAAATTCGCCCATCTCTGCATCACAGCATTTAAATTAGTACTCTGACATCACTGGCACTGCACCCTTCTGCACAGGGATTACTCCAACGCGCTTCAGACAGAACATCCACTATCCCAGTTTAAGGATTTGTTACCATTTTATACATAATGCCAGGCAGTATCAGTTCAGTTTAAGTAGCAGTGACAGGGTGTGATAAGACACAGCAGAGTTAAAAACCCTTATCTGGCCTACGAGCTGAATCCCATCTGCCTCACTCCTCACACTGACTCATAATGCCACTTATTAGTCCCTCTGGAGGGATAAAGGGGACAAGGGGAGATTTTTAAAAAAGGGAGGGAAAAAGCATGAAATAAATACGGAGAAAACAGAGGAGGAGGGAGAAAAATGCAAAGAATGTACAACAAGACTAGAAAAGGCTACATTTTATGGAGGAAAATGAAGTGTGCTTGCCTTATGCTCAAAATTGCAAGTGTAGACAGGTTAAAATGTTTTTTAATGCTTGAAGTGTTATTTAAAGCGTAAGAGCTGAAAGTAGCTGAAATCAGTGTAAGCGTATTCACTGACAGCATATGAAATTATAATTTCAAGTTTAAACCACATAGGCAGTTCAATTGGTTTGTACGTCATGAAAGTAGTGGAACAAACATTTGAAGAGTAATGGTTAGTTGACAAAAACGAAAGCAGTTGAACTGTCATTTAAAGAGTACGCGATGAAACCAATTGAAACTTCAGCTGAAGTTAGAGCACCAGAGGTAGTTTAGAAGAAGTGCGCTGTAAACAGCTGAAGTGTCAGTTGTATTACAAGCAGTGACAGCACTTGAAATGTCAGTTGGAGTATTTGAGATGTCACTTAAAACAGTGAAAATGTGTTTGAAATGTCAGTTGATCTGCAGAGGCTGAAAGGAGTTGAAATTTCCATTGAAGTTGAAGCGTCAGAGATAGTTGAAGTGCGCACTGTGAATAATTGAAGTGTCGTAAGACCAAGAGCTGAAGAGGCAGGAAAGAAGAATAGGGAGAGCGCGGGTGAGGACAGGAGTCAGAAAATGCATCTTGTATGCCTCGTGATGTGCGAGAAATGTAAGGGGAGTATGACAAGAACAGTTGCCTGTAAATTCCAGGGGAAATGCCGTGCAAGATGAAGAGTTGGGATGTACGGAAGTATGGATATTAGATGGAAGGGAACTAAAAAGAGAGACAGCCGGTGAGTGGCGATGCTGGTGAGCAGCCTGATCTCCCATAGTGACTGGCTGGTCTGATCCAGCAGACAGATAAATGACCCCCTGTCACCAATACGATCCTCCATCTCTCTCCCCACCAACCACCCACCTCCCTTAACCTGACAGGTCATCCATCAACCGGCAGACTCCATCCACACACTTTTTTGCCTATTACATGTTAGTAAAGCAAATGAAGTGCTGCTGCACCTGGCACATGTGAGGAGCGAGTGAGTACACCCTGTTTAGTAGCTCCTGTTTCCACTATTTTTTTATTCTCTTCCCTCCTCTTCTTACACTGTCATCCCTCTCCTTCTCCTCTTTCCTGCTCTCTCCTTCCCTCCTCCTCTGCTCTTCTTTTACACTCCATTCCTCTCCCTGCTCTTACCACCTGCTCTCAACTTCCCAGATCCATGTCACCTTACCCATCTTAGCTGAGTATACGTCAAGGTGTAGCCACAGAGATAATTGATCACTCAGAGTACTGCCATTCATATAACTGTGGTTTCCAACCTAGATGTCAGGACCCCTTACGATCATTTGATTTGAAATACTAGAGAGAGTATTACCTATTTAATGCTCTAAAAACTCTACAAATTAAACAATGTAAGTAGGAAACATCAGTTTTTGGTTGAGCGGGGCACAACATAGACGCAACATGTGACAGGATCACAAGTGGATATTTTAAAGGGTCACAAGCCATAAAGGTGGGAAACTACTAGTATGTTTCGTCTCTAAAAAATGATTTGATTAATAAAAAAATTGAATAATCAATTAACACACTGCTTTTGCTTATCCCTGAGATACTGAATGCATGGTTTCTCCTGATTCCTAATAAATGTATCTCTCATTGCTTACTTATAATACCCCCCCACACACACACACACACACACGCTAGAGATTCAGTCAACCTTTCCACCGCATCACTGCGTGATGTAAGATGACAGTCCAGAGATGTAACCATTTGAAAATGCAGAGTCACACATTACACAAGCACATGAAGTCATGCAGTGTGTGAACATGTCTCCTAAATATTTGCGATGTAACGTTACGTTCTTATAACTTTTAGCGCACTACTATAATATGGCAAGAAAATAAACGTAACCATCGCTACAGAGAGAGGAGTCGTTTTTCTCTGCAAGAAATATCAATTCATACAATCGATCAGCGGTCCAACATGGTCTGAAGAGACTTTTTAAAGGAAAACAGCGTTCTGCTCGCCTGCCTACAGCTACACAAATCCTGTGGTCAGCTCTTCCGGTGTAAACAGAGAAACACTCACCGAACAGAAACTCAACTCGTCTCCAAACGACACTTTTCTCTGACGATTTCTCTACTTGTTAAGGAGAGCCGAGGCCTCTCCCCTTCTCCGCTGACAACAACGTTATTCCAGCGCTGTTACACGTGTTTAGGCGATGTAGCGACGGCTTCTTTGTTGCCGTAAACAGCAGCTCGAGGTGCTCGTCCAGGTGGCCAGGGACCCGACGCTGATTTACTCCTCAGAACGAGCGCTGATTGGTCGCTTCCACCACAACGCTGCATTCTGCTCGGAGGCCATTGGCTCCGGCCCTGATGGTGCGTTCACTGGCTGTTCTACCACTAGCTACTATTAGCCTACTACAGATGCTACTACTAATAACAATGATAATAATAATTAAACCTGGCTGATTTGGATGTGAGGGATATAGCTGCCAGTGTTTCTAAACTATTTTATTCAGTTGGAAATTTTAGGATATCAATTTTGTGATTTTATGCATTTGTTTTTCAAGACATGTAATCTGTTGCATATCTGTTTTCATATTCCCTGTGATGGTATGTTAACTGCTATTATTTTATGAAATGTTATTATCCTCTTGATCAAATCTGAATTGTTGATTTTCGCGTCAACAGACGGTTTCACTGCTTTAATTTCTTATTTTAAAACTGAGGGTTTATCTGCTTTTAGTGATTACACTAAAACTCACTGTGACACAACTCAATTGATCACTTGCACTTTTACGATTTCTAATCCTTTCAGTGTTTGAACTTCAATGACATCTTCAACTTCTTTGGGCACTTTCAATTTAACTGACGCTGCCCTCAGCACTTACATTTAAATTTACAGTTCCACTTTGTTCAGCACCTATGTTGAGACTATAACTGCTTTCAAGCTTCAATTTTAACTGCCATAATTTGCAATAACTAGCAATAAAATGCATTAACTTCTTTCAGTAACTGTATTTCAACTGCCTCTTCAGCTTCAACATATTTCAGTATTTCAACAATTTCAGTGGTTTCAATTGCAGGTTTTCAGCATCAGGCACACAACAAAACATTTTCTAGTTGGCCAGGACAGTGCTGTTAAATACATTTAACAATCTCTGTGATGCACTTTTTCAATCATCTATTAGTACGTTATTATCACAGAAATAGTATGTTTATTATTTTAATGATTACGATTCATACTCTAAATCTGTTCTACTTTATTGTGCCTCCTTTTCGTTTTTTATTCTCTCAGTAAAATGCCATTTTCAATGACTCTGGGATTCCGACAGCACTTGAAGGTGTCGTTATCTCCACGCTTTATTACTCTGTTCTTGTGTAGGCCTACATCCCACAGACTCTTTATCACTAAACAAACCAGCGGGCTGTTAAGTCGAAGTCATTACAGATACACAAGTACAATAGACCAATGGACTGATCGGCTGTTTTATCTAAAATTCAGGCTATTTTGTTTAAGTTAAACAGAGTAGGGCTGATTGATTTGCATCGGGCTGTAATAGGGGCAGTGTGCGCGCGCTGTGTGCAGTTTATGCTGAACAACCCTACAGCTGCACTGCAGAATCAATACACACGAATGTCTCATGGCCATTTTTTCATGGGCCTATAAGTCACTGAGTCCAACCATGATAACTATGATGATGGATTTCCGTCTACCCACATTGATTAACTCTGCTTTACGTGAGAGAGAACTTAATAGAAATCGATGCCTTCATTGGCCTCTAATGTTTGAGCATGAAACTGATCATGAAGAGAAGCGCAAGGCGATTGTGTGTGTGCCGGATACAAGAAACCATCTCGCTTTTTGACACAGACTTGTTTTATTGAGTTTACCAACTTAAATTTTACTAACTTAACATTTTGACATTTCTAATTGCAAATTGGGTAGATGTAAAGGGAAATCAGTAGCCTACATGAATTCAGTAAATTAACTTGAGCACTGGTCATTTCTATCAGGAGCTATTTGGCTCCTCCTGGCGGGGCTAGTAGGCAAATATAAACAGTTCGTGGACTTTTACCCATTCATACTCTTCATACTTCCATTTCTACACTTCTAGATTCTTTAACATTTGTAACATGTTTACTGATGCACATTTCTGTACATTTTTTTCATTGCTTGTAATTTAAAAAATTAAAACTGGCACCCATACAGCATTTTCTTAATTCTGCATCTGTACATGTACAGTATATTTTCTATTTTTTTATGTGTGTGTACACACTTCTATTTTAATATGTACACTAAGCATCTTTGGCACAAAAAATATGAATATCTAAATGGGAAACTAGAGAAAGCTTTTGGGAATCTTCATTCCAAATGAAACTTTTTTACCTTTCTAATATGCCCACTGGAAAGAGCCTATTATTAGTAAAGTCAAATATTGTGATTTTTCATCATTCACTAATTATACTAACATTCGAACAAGAGTGTCCTCTTTTTAACTCTCAGGGTTATAAACTGCAAATACCTGTACAACAATATAATTCAAGAAACACATGAAGAAAAAAAAGCTGATATAATTTTAGCTGCAAGTGGATTTTTATTTACTTTTGTATTTAAAAAACAGACAAACACAAAATTACATCAATGATTGAGCTGGCAAAAACCAATGTTTCATTCAACCCTGCTTGAGGCTGTGTCCTGGAGCATACAGGTTAAACTTATTGAATTGCATACAGACACTGAAATTGAGAGATAAAAACATAGTGAAATATTTGCAGTTATTTCAGTTGTGTGTTCTTGTCACATTTTGGTAATTTGACCTCATGTATTACTGCAATGGAGCCAAAGATATAAAAGCTATTAGTGTTTTGCAAGAAAACATGGACGTTAAAATGGATCCGCAATTGATTTCAAGCAACGACGGCAACTATGGGCTAGCAACATGTAGCAACAATGAAAACAAAAAATCAATAGCTATCACAAGTTACAACACAGGCCTTGGTTTGCCAAGGGGAAAAAATGAAAGCGTTCAAGAAAAACGTCGTGGGTGAACGCACCAGATGTTCTGTAATTGGTGAAATAAACGCAATACCTTTTTGTTAAAACATGGAAACTGTGCAGACTACCATTTCCATGTGGAGAATGAGTGTGAACTGAGACCACAGCGGCTGGGTCACAGAGGATGTGGAGGGCGGGCTTTTTTCTGCTCAACAGAAGGTTTAAATGTCATGTAAAAGAACGTTTTTATAATAAACAATATAAAAGTATTTAAGGGAAAATTTGATAAGGTTCTTGGATACAGTTTGAAAAAAAATGTGTTTCCCAAAAGATAATTCTTCATGTATGTTATATGAACTGTTTGAACGGATTGTTTAAAGGGGTACATTTACTGTCTCTCAGCAACAACCCTCTTCAGTAACAGATTATCTTACCAATTTCTGGATCTCTCAAACTTAGTTTTTAACAGTCCCAACTCGCTGTGGTACTCTGTACACTGTTGCAGAAAGATGATTCCAGTTCTTGAACTCTCACATTAAAATTCTTCCATCTTAATATTCATAACATGTTGCTAGGAGAACCAAAAATAATCTGACAAAGTGAGGACCAATGTAAACATTAAGAATGATGGAAACATCCAAACTTTACAAAACGGAACACTTTTTATGAATGCGCTAATATGAATGCTAAATGTAAGCACATATGCTTACATGAAAGTATTTGTCCTGCAGCATTTGTCAGCTTTCATATAAGCACAAATGTTTTCATGACAGCTTACAGCAACATACAAATACAAAAAACCCCACAATTTATACTTTAAGAAAAATCAGCAAAGCAATGTCAATATTCATGTCAACAGTCCATGTCAAAACAAGGTTAAATTGCACAAAAATGAAAATAATAAAACAAAAAAACAACAAATGACATGCATATACAGTATCTATATTATATACACACATCCTTCATATCTACTGACAACTCTAAACTGTACAATATATATCTGCTATAACAGTTGCGCAAAATACCATTTTGATATACAGTAATACTTTTTTTTCTTTTACAATGTACAAGTTTAAACGGCCCACACAATAAAATGCAAAGCACAAGCCCTAAAAGGCCACAAAAGTGCATGTTATCAGGTCAGTTGGAAGCCACTGGAAGAAAGGACTGGCATGAGAGTGGGAATGAAAGCTGTCAGTATCGTACACGAGCTTTTCCACACTCCCAACCGCAGTGTCTTGCAAGATTAATAGTTAGTGGAGGGAAATCTGGAGTAGATATTAATTATACATGCACACACACGCACGCACACGCACACGCACACACACACACACACACACACACACGTACGTTATGGGGTAATGATAAAACTCCATCAACATTATCCCGCTCCAACATTTCCCCACATCGTCACATTATATTCAAGTAGTGGCACTCCAATAGTAGATATTGGTCTCATGTTTTCACACAAGATCTGAAAGTCCTGGTTTTCAGTGACTGGGTGCAGGCAGAAGCTGGCCTTCTATACCAATATTATTTCAGTTTTAATAAAGAGAAACCGCCAACAATGAAGGCCAACTTCAGCCGGAGCATGTCACAGCCAGGCAGTGGAGGTGATGATGCTGATATGGTAACAAAAGGCTTTCTATTTCTTCATCTTTTGTCCATTTGTCCTCTTCTGGTCCAGTAGAGTATCTTCGCTTTTCCTTTGGTCTTCAATTGGACATTCTGTCCTCACTCTTCCTTGCCAAAGGGCCTCCTTCTCAGTCATTTGCTAACTGTCTCCCTCTTTAAACAGGAAGGAGACATATGCGGTGGGCTAACGGCCAAGCAGGTAGAGTACCACTTCATAGGTGCACATCATGATGGCGGTGTTAGGGATCTGTCTGACGAGGTGGGTGGTTAGGCCACGGTACAGCGCCCGGTATCCCTCCTCCCTGGGCACCGTCAGCAGAGTCTGGAAGAAGAAGCGATACTTGCTGCCTTCCTCTCGTAGACGTGTGCGGATTACCTCTGCAATTTGAGAGTAGAGGAAGAAAATAATGTTAAATACACTATATTACGGTGGCCCTGAGAGCTCTATGCACTGCAACTTAAGAAAACACATGAATAGAACAGAGAATGCACAACCAAATACAGACACATGTTGTAAATACACAAAACACAACCATGATATTTTCCCAATAAGAAAAAGTGAGTCACCGCCTCTCGATGCGTTCTCCCCATAAAACTACAAATTCTTGTTTTTACGTTTATGTTTTGTACAAATTAAAGAAACCGGACACAACCTGTTAACTGATGTGCTCTAAAGATACAGGTAGGTACCTCCTGTTTCCAGGCTTTATGCTAAGCTAAACTAAGCGCCTCCTGGTTCTAGCTCCATACTTAATTGACAGATAGAGTGGTATTGATCTACTCTAACTCCAAGCAACAAAGCAAATACACTAATTTCCAAAAACGACAAACTATTCCTTTAAACTCCAGTGCAAAATGGTTTGGCCGTTTATTCAAAGTAAGAAAAAAATCTTCAACAAGTTTATTCTTTATTCAACAAGTATTGCCCATGTAACCAAAGCCGATATAGCATTTGTCTTCAAAAACTATTAGAAACAGATCAATGAGCCACAGTGTTACATTGGCTGACATGTTCCCTCATTATGATGAACTGTAGTTTATTTTGAGTAGATCCTGCATGCATCGTCCTGCTGCCATGTAAAAGGGTGCCCAACAAATGCAGTATTTACTCCTGTTTGAGTAACATTTGTTAAAAACTACAGTGCCCAGCTGTTTAAGGAAATGAATTAACCTTGCTTGAAAACAAAAGTATATATTAGTGATCTGCTTTTAAAGATATACATCTTTAGGAGGAACCAGTGGGCTTGGGAAGTCGGAACTTATTGAGAGTCGGACTTTTGGTCTTTTCACGGGATTTGTGGACAATAAGAACAAACGGAATACAAAACAAAACAAAACTACAGTGAGTGAGACAGAAACGTACCATGAGGATAGGCGATGGAGGTGGCACAGGTCTTAGAGGTGGCTGCTGCGAGCATCATGCCCACAAAGTCTGAGGCATCTTTGACAGATTCTTCCTCTTCGTCCATGCTGGCGTGGGCCTTGGACTCCAGCAGTTTACGTTTGATGCTTTCATAGATGACAAAATGGATAACAGTCTCAGAGATGCCAGCGTATGAGGCTGACATGCCCCTGTAGAAACCTCGCAGGCCGTCCATCTGGTACACCCGCCGCACGCAGTCAAATGCATTCATTCGCCGCTCACCCCGGTTTCTGCAATCATAAAGAGGCTTTTATGTTCAATAACAATATCACTTTCATTCTCATTATTATCATCATCATTATTAATATTATTATTATTATTATAGAAACATGGAGGAGTCATACAACTCATTCCACTGTAGCTTCTAGACTTATGATATTTAGGTTGGAGGTTCCTCACCTGGTTTCCAGCTGCAGACGGGTCTTGATCAGCCAGATGGGATTGGTTGCTGTGATGGCGGTGAACCCTGGGAAATTCAGAAGAGGTCAGAGGTTCAGACAGATGCAGAGACATTTGGAAGAACACAATCTAATCAACTATAATAAATATTCTATACTGTACAAGGACAGTGAGAAAGCACTTCACTAAACAGGATCAACTCACTTCAGTGTTTTAGTTTACTATGAGCCATTTGAATACCATTATAGAGAATTATTTATACATGATTTAAGACCATGTCTGTATTAATTTCTTTGAAAAATCATTAATTGAGTTACAGACAAAAATGCATTATTTTCCATTTTCACATATTGATCCTCTTCATGTGAAATGCTAAACAGGTGTATGTAAACAACAGCTCTCTTCCTGAAGTATCATAACTGACAACAGTGCAT
The DNA here is from genome assembly GCA_011952105.1 of Coreoperca whiteheadi. Classification (NCBI taxonomy): domain Eukaryota; kingdom Metazoa; phylum Chordata; class Actinopteri; order Centrarchiformes; family Sinipercidae; genus Coreoperca; species Coreoperca whiteheadi. Next base: position 10,960,653 of record CM022487.1, on the reverse strand, counting down.
GAAGGCTTTTTTCATCTATCATGTTAAAAAATATATCTAACTGCAAACACTGGGAAATGAGGCCAAGCAGAACATCTTAGGCCTTTGAGGGTGGCAGATTGTTATAACACTGCAGTCTGATTCATTTTCTTTGAAATGCTAATGAGAGCTCTTGTGTTTCTGATAGAAATAATTTGCAATTAAAATATAAGCTCATCTTAAAGAGCTTACAGAGGCGGCCTGTTTTTTTATTTTATTTTTTTAATATTATTACACTTTCAGTGTATTTTGTAATTCACACATAGCTAAGCAAATCTGCTAATCCACAACTTCAAGTTTTCAAGATTCTTAGTTTTGACATTGCTTTAAATTTGATCTCATGTTTGTTCAGCAATATGAATGTGCCTCCTTGATGAATGAATATCTTTATATTTATTCTATGACATTTAACATACCAGTGGTTAAAACTAGTTAGACCCTAAAGACAGGCTGTTGGTCCTGCTAGCACAACAAAATGGTGTCTAGAGGAGATTCTTCAATTATTCAGCAGGACTAAAGAGGAAAGTCTCTGGTGTGAAATTTAGTACAGACTTTACTTCCTAATAGTGGTGGGCAACCTTGTTCTATATGTCCATGTGCCTTCACAGCCGATCTTAATTCAAGCTTAGTTTTAAACTGGGGTCAATCACTAATGGGTTCCTGAAAATGCATCAAAATGCACTTGTGTGCACAGAACATATATCAAGCAGATGTGAGTGTGTGCATGCGCTTGTTTGTTATTTAGAGGGGTGATACTTTGATCAGACATTGTGCTTTTGTTCAGCAGGAACACTGGGCAATATGCAGTAATGTAAAATTTGATTTGTAGGGCGTAAAGCTAATTAATGAGCACTTTGTATCATCATGAAACGACACGTCTATAAATGTTTCTGATACAAATGATGTAACAGAGGAATAGAATATGGCCACTTGCAGAAAACAGCTAAGACGAGGGCAAGTCTATAGAGACCTGAGGCACATCTAGCGTGTCAATGCAACACAGCCCTACGTTAAGGCAACTGCGTGAAGAAGAGAGGATGACACAGGTCTGTTGAAGAGAAGAAGAGAAGAACAAAAAGAGGAGGAAGAAAAAAAGAGGGAAGTAGAAGGAAGTAGCGTCTATGGCGTGTACTCACGAGGGAGGGGCAAACCTCCTCCAGCTCCTCCCCGCTGCAGCTAGTAGCCTGCAGATATGGGGGGCTCAGATGGCGGGGGTCTCCCACCCAATCACGCAGGGGTGAAAGCTTTACAGTAAAGCCCTAAAATAGACACAGGCTTTTCTGTACCACAGTCACACACAAGCAGCAGTCACATCCACCCCTCAACCCCACCAACCCCATCAACCAACCACCCCCACCCACTGGTGTTGAACAGGTAGTAGAAGAGATGGGTGAAGGACTGACCTCCCCCCATCTTTATCCAAACTCTAATCCCAACTCTAAACCCCATCACCTTTAATTAACTCTTATATGTTGAATTCAATTCTTTAATTTTTACTTTATTACAATTCATCCCCCCTTTATTCCTCTTATCAAATGGAATAATGAAAATGTTGACTGAACAGAAACCAACCCAATCCAAAACTGCAGCTCCATCTCACCACAGTGAGATAAAACACAAGTACAAATACAAAGGAGAAAATAAAATTGAAGATGTATTCCTCATAATCATGTGCCATTTTCAGTTTATAATCTACATATTGGAGAAAGAACTAAATAAAATGCTTATTGAGGTAAGGTAGAAAATAAAGAGAGGCAGGTGGAAATGCTAACCTTGTCTCGTTGTGTATAACAAACTTTAAGTTGTGGACAATGGTGATGGAAGGAGCGAGGAGTCCATTTCATGAATGTGTGATGACATAAGCTGGAAGTGATTAATTATAGTGAATTGAATCAATGAGCTGGAACAATGAATGCAACTCAGCCAGCCACAAATACATCTCTGGAACCAAAATGGATTCTAGAAAAACTCGGATAAATTTAAATAATAACTTTAAAATAACCTTACATGTGGCGAAAAATGTGTCCCCAGAGAGCCAGTCTGTTTTTTACAATAACATGTAAAATAACTCCTGAAGGAGTTATGGGACAAGTCCTCTTCAATGTCACACAAAAGGACACTGGAAATTGCAACCTCAATGACAACCACAGTTACTGAATGTTCAAGTCTCAATATTTATTGTACAATTAACAGCTTAACGTTCATAATTGTGCACAGTATGGCCTGTGAGAGAGAGATGCCTGTTCTATATAGCTGTTATTTTATTATGGCAATTTAATTCTTGAATTTGAATGGTTTTATTAGAATTTCTTAATTTTTTTTAATATTTTTGAATGTTTTTTTATTAATGTTTTTTTGTCAAAATAACATCGTCCTTATTTATAACATGGGTCAGCTTACTAGGACAACATGGTAATTAATTATTAATGAACTTATTCATAATTGATATGTGTTAAAATATCTCCACATGAAAGACTTATTACCATTTTGTCCTCTGAACCAATAATGTATATAAAAAGGTCTCAACATAAATTTTCCACAAAACTTCATGACATGAAACAAAGTAACTTTAGAAATATTTCTGGTCATGGAAGTAACCCACACGTGCCTGATTGGTAATTTAGATAACCCATGAAGAAGATACATACGCAGCCCATACAGGCTAACTAGTCCTTGAGGTGAGCCTCTGAAGAGCTGCATCTCCATATGGGCATGCAGCTGCATGTTGTGCATTATGATCCTTCTATAGACACATAATTCCTGTGCAATTTCTGCAGAGGACTTTGACCCACATACAGAGAAGGCAAACATGCTTTAGATTAACTGCTGGAGGGTAAAATAAGTGAAGTAATGGGACTCGCCTCCCTTCCCCGAGTGCAAGGAAGACCACAATTCACAGCAGGGAGGCCATGAGAGGCAGTGACTCCTCAAATCTACTTTGCATAACTGGAAGCAATTGTCCAGGCATCAGGGTAAGTCACTTTAAGGCTTTCTTTAACTCTGCTATTTCTCAGTGCTGACAAGCTTAAATATGCAATATGTGCATATGAAAGACAAAGACAATAGGTTTATGTAAGACATTTGTACTGTATTTCATTCAAGGTACTATAGATAAACGAATGCTGCCGTCTTGATGAAGAAATGTGTGCAACATGAAGAAAGAAAAAAAACAAAACAAACTATTCTCCTCTCGCTTAATGACCAAAAACTCGCAGACTTTTCTATATGTTGTGTTAAAGTTCGACCAATTCCATCAGTTACATGTATGTGCCTTCACTGCATCTTGTCCACATTGAAGTATTCATTTGTGTTGTTTAAACGGATGCCAGAACTGTTAGGGTTAAGCTGTCAGGGCAAACTCTCTTCAGGAAATTCAACTAATTTAAAAAGAGGAAGTCATGTCGAAATAGTTACAGCCTTTTGGATGATGGACTAATGACCCTTGGAAATAAATGACTGAGGCTCTAATGGTGTTGATGGATGATGACAAAAGACAAAAGGGAGCACATCGATTACAACCTCCTCTAGCAGCGACAAGGTTAGCATTTCTTTTGTGCTGACAACATAAAATCCACAGAAGTATGTGTCATTACTTTATCTTTACTATGTTGATGGGACAAGACAACAGGCTAAGGGGAAGGAGGTGTGTATCAAGATTAAGCAATAACAAAACCTTATAATAAGAACCTAAACCTACAAACCAGCAGCAAACACATTGCCATAAGCAATGGTAATATCATTACAAATGAATAACCCTTATGAACTTTCTAATATTCATAAAAATCACCATGGTTTTCATCATACCAGTGTAAAGAAATGGAGTGCTACCTGACGTGTCCGCCTGAGCGCCAGGGGCCCCGGTTGACCTTTGGGGGCCGTGCTCTCTCCTCTATACACACAGAGCAAAGAAGGGGGCCCAGACCACACTGTTTAAGTAACAACTGGGATATTAAACCATTTACAGTGTCCTCTGGTGAGGCCTCAAAATTAAAGAATAAAAAGAGGAAAAAATAAAAAATGGAGGACATGGGGGACAAAGGGGCTAGGAGAGGAGGAAAGCACAACCCAAACTTTGAGGACCATGTGGTTTTCTTCTTTTTGTCAAACAGCTAAAAATATATAGTGCACAGGCATGGTATGAATGCGACATTATAGCTGGCAAGGCCACCATGAAGAAACAAGATACTGTATTATGTTGGTAGATGAGTGCCTTTACAGAACGTAAATGCTCAGAAAAAAGCTGGTGAGAGTAATTAGTAAAGATGTGCTATATGACTGTGTGACTAGCGTGGTTTCAAGGTGCTTTTTTAACCATTTATCTTAAATGTCAGATGGGAGATTACCTCTTTACTTTGAAATCATTTGATTATAGGAAGTACATAGTTTGCAACATGGATAACTGTATATTTCATGGCTTGTATTCACAGTAAACAAAGTGAGGCTGTTTTCACCACAATCAAGGTCACGGTCAGTTTGATCCTGAGAGTCTCAAATTGTGCTTTCGGATAAACCAACTAATGCTTATATTTAAAATGTCTATTCATTAAACAGCTATGTAATGCCCACTTATAACAGTTTTTACTAGTTAGCTTTAGCATGCTTTCGGTATTCAAGAGCATTTGAATTTGTGAAGATCCCACAATCCCATAAATGTCTATTAATCAAGGGGTGGGGGGGGGGGTAAAAATGGGTATGGGGGTAAATAATAAAGTGAGGCTCTGGGATACTTCAAATTGTGACAAAAAAGATGAGAAAATGAAGAAAAATGTAATCTGTCTGATGAAGACAAACTGAATAATTCTTGAACATGTTTTTTTTAAATAAAACCCATCAGTGATTTACACTGCCCAGGCAGACTGACAGACAAACAGGCAGATAGAACACTCAGCGAAAGACAGTGACAAACAGACAGAAAGGAGGGGGAGACGGAGCCATCATTACCTGCCATCCCAGCCGACACCATGTGCACCTGGGTAGAGTCTGGCTCCAGCACCCCATTCAGCTTCTCCTTGGCTGTAGAATAGGCTGCAAAGTAGATCGCCCTGTGGCAAATAACATCATGCAGGGAAAATAAGACAGAGGTTCGTAAGATATTACAAACACTGCTTAAGGTGACTGAGGATTAACTACTACTAACTAATAAGCAAACACTGGGAGAAAACACTGCTTTCCCTCATTAGCTTCTTCAGTTTGAACACATGCACACATTCAGGAATTGCATTGCACTACAAAAGATCACTAACTGGAACCATGAAGTTAAGTAAACTAAAGACAAATTGTATAACTGCATGATTTACATAAAGAATATCATTAAGTTAAATATAAAAACATTATTTCAAAAGCCTGAAATAAAACACTGCCTAAGTTGTAGATGAGGCCATCTAATAGAGCTAAGCCAAGCTAATATGCAGTGTAAAAGTAAGCCACTGAAAGGAGTTTATCTGTGCCTGTCTGTGTGCATGCATGCAAGTGTGTGCATGCTTTGGTAGCAGATTAACTCCCATGAGTCTAGCTGCTCCTCACTAAATAAAATCACAGGATTTAATCAACATTTCTACTGAGTGGAATTAAATCCAGTGACCTCCCCTCCCTGCCCTTCTGAATCGAGACCATGCATGCACAACATAATCATCCTGCTCTGAGAGCTGAATTATGTGAGTGGGTCTGAACATGTATGTGCATCTCTCGTACGTAATGAGTGATGCTGCTGGTGTAAGCTGTTCTGTATGCACATGTGGTGTGTGTGTGTGTGTTGCTAATGAATGCCTGCAGCATGCCCAGTGGACCGCGCTCTCATTAGCATCAGAAGATGTTTTTAGCTTTCCAGCGTCAGAGTGATTTTTCTAATTATAACAGGATAGAATAACTCAGTAGCCCAGCAACCCAGACCTCCCCTTGTAGATAAATAAAGTAATAAATCGGTTGTTTTATTCAGTTATTGGAAGATAAAAACTTGACCGATATTAGACGCTGATTAAACTAAGTGGAAATCTTTCATCGTTGCTATACATCCTTAAAACTGGAATCCCCTGCTGTATCTGTAAGAGTGCAGACATTGATGGAAGCACGTTGATCAATAACCCATAGTAATTTGGCCATTTTTTAGAGTATCTTCCTAGAAGAATCATTTCAATTTTACTGATGAATTTAGAGGCTCTGAATAATGAGAAGATTTTAAAGTTTTGCTCAAATACCCAATCAAAATATGTAATGAAGGAGTTTTTGCCAATTACTGTACATCTCTGCATATACTGACATTTCGTTTAGCTCTACGTCTAATCCTCAAAAGAGGTGCAATTTCATAAGTCTGTCTGAGTGTCGATGTGTGTGCACATCTTTGACATAAAAAACAAGGCTGCTATGCTGCTGACAAACAATATGAAAATGTACAAATATCATGGCCATCCGAATTTATCTTAAATTCTATTAAAGATCCTTAATTGTCCACAGATACCAAATAAACAATTGTGAATTAAAATTAAATCTGTATAAAATTATGAAAAAGGTTCACATCAAAATTTTCAATTTGACGTTGTAGTGGAGCCATAAAAGAATGGTCTTCAATTTGAATATTTGAACAAACACACGGTTAAGTGTGAAACAGCTTCAGTGTAGTGATGGGATGATCAGGTACTAAATATACAGTAAATACAGTATGTGATGATACATTGTATCTCTAACAGCCTGGGAAAAAAATTATCTAAATTTAGTGGAACCTAAAAACAATTCTAACTGGGAATAGTGGAAAACATTAAGCTTCAAGTGGTTCATAAAACTGCACATAAGAAAGCATGAAAGCTCATATGAGTTCATCAGGCTCACTTCATGAAACAATATCTACTTATACAGTTTGCTATAGCTGTCATGACCAGGACACAAGCTGCCATTTCCACAGCTGGACAACTAGCCCACGGGACTGACACAAACACACACACACACACCCACACACACCCATGGGCCTTTCGCACCCCTCAGAGAGTCTGAGCCAGACAGAGCCAGACAGCATAAGCAGTGAAGGACCCAGAGGACAGAACAAGTCTGAATGAATATAGGCAAAGAATGACAAACATGGCAAGAGAGAGAGGGAGACAGAGGATAATAGTATGGAAAGGATGACTCAGATAGAGAGACAGAGACCATAATAAACCAACGGGAAGAGGATGACAATGGCCATGTGATGCAGCAGTAGCCAGGGAGAACTAGACAGGTCAGGGAGGGGAATTAGACACAAACACAACTGTTTCAATCTAGGAACTCCATTGTGATAATACACAACATCAACAGTCACATGATAAGAGAGTGCAACAGCTGGTCGAAGCATTTAGACTTTGATTGACTGAGTTATGTAACCCTAACCAGCCAAGCTAAGAGAGGGAACCTGCTCATTGTCTTCCATTGCATTTCTGTGAGTTTAACTCCATTCATTTCCATATTTGTGGCCTGCTATTATTGCTGCAAACATAAGCTCCAAATGAGCCGGAAATAAAAAAAAAAAAAGCTAAGAAGATCTAGCAGAAGTAAATACATTCCTCAATAGAAACGTGTGCCCAGATTTGATGTAACATGTGAAGTAAATGACGCAGAAATTTCTTTATTCTCTGATAACAGTGGTTCAGTCTAAACATTAAAGATTTTGGTTACTTACTCTAATGTGTTGGGTTATCAGATATACAAGTATAGGTCAACTTATTTCCTTTTCGCTTCATTATGTTCACGTTTGTGGAATTTCTTAAGAGATCATAAAGGTTAAGGTAGCCAGGAGAGGACATGCAACACACCCAAATGACTGTAGATAATACTGTACATACCTGGAAGGTGCAACACCCACAAGGTTGGGTCCCAGTCCTCTAAAGAGTGAACGAGGTCCCTCTCTCTCTAGAATTAACCTGCAGAGAGAGATTGAGATTTCAATTCATGTTTATTCTATCATAAAACAGAGCAAGCATACAGTACATTTAACATCCATGTAATATGCTGATAGCACTGACACCAATCATGTCTGTGTGCTGAATATGAAGCTAGTGCCAGTGGCTAACTCCCAAAATGTCAAACTATTCCCTTAATGTTTGTCAGCTACACACACACACACACACACACACACACACACACACAACAGTTCTTTACCTCACCATTGTATGTAAAAAATATCCCTTACATGCTTTATGATGACAGAAAACATCCAGAGCTAATACTTCACATTGCACCATGGGAAACAGAAATGAAAACCATCAAATCCCAGAAGTCAAACCATACAGACTGCATTTCATTTGGCACATATTTTTTGTTTGCAGCTAAATGTATATCCATTGTGTTAGCCCAAAGCAGATAGAATAGTGAATTATACTTCTTGGCCAATCTGCCAGGACCTGACGGTCAGTACAGCCTAACATTATACACAGGGTCACTGACAATACCCTGGAAGGACAGGTGTCATGGGAGAAATCTGGGGACACTTTGACTATAGTATGATTTCAAAAAGGAGGCCTCAGGCCTTGTGATTATGTTGCTTTGGGTTATGGGGCACTAGATGTTCCTAACATAAGATAGAAGTATCCCTGAAGTCTCTGTTCTTCTTAAACTGATAACGTGGGACGGAGACAGTCTCTTTCTTTGTCTGGTCTTTAGATGATGTAACCTGTAAACCACCAGCTACCAATTTGGTATAAGAAGTGTACCTTTTCGATGCAAAGTTAAGTATTGTGTTGGCTGTGCCCATGTGTACATGCTGCCACGTTGCTTCTCTGTCGATCTTCTCTGTTGATTGTAATAAATCAATATATGCATGGAATGACAACTGGGGATCGTAGTTATTCCTTTATTTAACAGGTTTATCTTCATCAGGTGTCCTTGCCCCTGTGGAGTTTATGGTGGTGTTCTCGAGACAGCTCAGGTGTTCATTTTCTGTTGTAACCTGAGCTCAAAGATTTTTTCAACTGTCTCCCACCTAACCCATTAACCTCATTCAGAATAAGCACAGTTTATAGTTCACTTTTATTAAGTCATCCTGGAAAGAAATAAGAGATGCAAAAGCCAAAAAAACAGTCCTTTGGGGTAGATTCAATTCTTATGATAGTGGCTTGGCTTGAGCTCTCCCACCCAGTTAAAGACATAGCTCCGATCTTTCTTGGAGCAGCTGTGCAGCTGTATTTTGTTCAGCTTGTGGGTTTGTGGGCTGTGCCTTCCTACCCTGGGGTTGAGATTTTGCCAACTTCTGCTCATAGCTAAATGCATCAACTCAAAAATGACTTCTAGTATATTACTCTACAGAGTAATTGCCTCAACTTACATAAAACACAGAGCTTGGAGTCACAAAACTTAAATCATTAATCATGTATCAATTTATCATTTCAAATCATTAGTTTACATACTATGCTCTAAAATGGAACAATGCCTCCACCTCACTGCATGTTGACCCACTTTGACTCGTGGGTGTTTTTCCTTTTGTTGCCATACCGCTCTTCCCTCTTCTGCCCTGCTCCATTCTGTATTGTGTAATAGCAGTGTACAGTTTCTGCTAGTGGCTGTTTATCTCAAGGACACCACAAGAAGTTGGTTTATGTCGGCACTAGACCAATGTTGAACTCAAAACAATGCCCCCATTAACTGCAATCGGGCATTAGTACAATGTTATTAAACATAATCCTGAACAAACCCTTGTTAAGGCAAGAAAACTGACATAGAAAACATTCCCCATTATTACAACAGCCAGTGTGAAGAAATTGTTTTTTTAGCCAAACAATTCTGGTTAAACTCTTTGGTAACAAATAAGTGCAAGTGCAAAATTTGCACTTTGCCTATATATCCTGGCAAATCTGAATTTCATGTCTTTCAAAGTCTATGTTAAAAAGAAATATTTTTTCATGTAAAACATGAGGTTTGTCCAAGATTTCTTATTTGCAAGATAATTAAATCAAGCATTTGGCAGTGGAAAATTCCACACACAGCAGCTTGTGCATTACGCAATATGTTTCACACTGTGTGACAGTCATGGAAATAGGCTGCCAGAGAACAAGAGTAGAGCACTGTAGCCACGTTGAATATTTACATTAACCACGAATATCCAGCCACACTGGCTGTCAGTAGGTCCCAAATAAACAGCTAACCAATGCTGTATTTCCCTACAATCTCATTTCCCAACTTTCCGGTAACTTTCTACTGTCTAATAGGAAGAGGAATAACATATTATGTTGAAAAAAAGGGAACAATTTATTGTGCATTTCTTACATCGGTTTCCTAGTAATTATTTAGAGAAAGTACCCGAAACAGCCAAAGAGCTTTAAGGACAAAATGAGGCTTAAAATAAAACTACTTTGTCCCTGGATGCCACTAATATAGAATATACTTGAGGCTGGACTTTCTATCTACTTGCATTGGTCAAGTATCTTGGTTGTAGATTCTGCTGCGCTCTTACAACTAAACAAGTAGTTTTCTAAAATAAAATTCAACAGCAATCCAAAAACACTTCATACCCAGTTAACCATTTCTGCAAAAAATTTTCCAGTTTGTAGCAGCGAGTTGCCCGACTTGACAATAGTTCAGCACATACACCAAATAGGTTGGGCAACTTAGGATGAATACATTGTAGGGACTCTGCAATGCTGTCAGAAAAAAACAGACTGTGTGTGTCACAGCTCTGACTGATTACAAAACGTACCAGAAATCTCATTTGTATCTTTCAGAACTTCTTCCTTCTGCTCCTGTATTAGAACATTCACTGAGTGATAAATGCAAATGTTCTCATAGACTGACACATTTTCAACTTGGTCAAGCATGGCTTTGCCTAAATTTGTATTGCGGATTGCATCTGTTTGCCCCCATTTGCACCTTGCCATAATGACCTTTTTGAAATTATCTCTAATAAAGTAAAGTTAGTACAATTAACATTTAGCATCCTTTTCCTTACTTGAGACAGTGCAGAGGCCCTGGTGGAGCGACACGGGCCACACTAGCTCCGTTGACGGTGCTGAGCTGGACTTCAGAGATGTAGAGAGTGATAGAAGAGGACTGCAGTCTGGTCTTCACAACTTCCAGAGGACAAGTTAAAATAGCACCCACTGTGCCACCACATCTAGTAGGAAGTATGAAAGGTTGCAGAAACAAAGGGGATGGTAGAGGAAAGGGACATAAAGGGGAAAGACATGACAAGACACATTTAACGCTCTGCTTTAGCATTCACACTGGTCAAAACGGACTAATCAAAGTAATGATATGTAAATAACTACAAAAGCATCACATATCCTACTCACCCATACACACACACACCATGTAAATAAAAACATGACTGCTTACAAATGAAACAAAGAAACTTGTGATCGTGTTGCTTAGACTTTGACCTCTACTCTGACTGAAGCCATCAGCATGTAAACAAACTAAAGCCAATTGCAATCAATTTCACCCTCATTATTGAACAACAAAATGCAGCGATCTCAGATGAGTACCATTGTACTGTTTGGATGGTATAAATTAGTACCTTATTTCTATAAGCTCACCCAGGCGTCATCTCAAAACAATGTTCTGTCCCTGTGCCACATTTGATGATCCTATCTGCTTTCACCAACTGCTTGGTGCTTTCCACAACAGGACTTGTACAGAAGAAGCTTCACAATCAAACCAACACAAAGCTGGAAAGTGCTTGTTCACTATCGTAGTGACAAACCACATGAATGCTCTGTAGGTCAGGTTAGGTGAATACTAGTTATAGCCCTACAGTGGTGTATGCTGACATCCTGGCTGTTGGTAGTGAATGTTGTCCAGCTGCAGTCTCTTTGAGTAGCACCAGCTATATTTACCTTTCAAAAGGCTGACCCACATTCAGCTCAGAGGCAGCAGTGACCCTTGGCCTACTTTCAGGGCTATGCTGTCTGCTGCATGTGTGTGTCTCACAGTGGCCGTGGGAGGAAGCACTGTGCCGAGTGCCCAGCTCATGTTTATGGGGAAAGCAAAACTGATTTTTGCTTATTCAAGACAGCAATGTGTCACGTGTGGTCCTCAGATTTTTAAATCCGCAAGAAGAGAGATAACAGAAGAGTTGTAGTGTGATGAGATTACCAGATTCGAATGTCAGTGGTTTGGTGCATTAAAGTCGAGGTAACAGACAGAGAAACTGAAGACAAGACAGACATTTTGCAACAGTAAACTGCTAAATATTACATCTGTATTTACATTTTCTTTGATGAACAAGTTGTTGGGCCTGTCACAAGAATTGTGAATGACAATTGTTGCTCACCTATTGTATGGGCCGCCTGTTTAGCCTTAAGTAATCATACTTTATTACCCTTATTTTGCGGCCTCACTGAGTTGTTTACAACAGATCGCTCAGAAACAGAAACACTTGAATTTGTGACTCCACGTCCACAGACATGTCACTGACATCTCGTTTTATTCGTCTAATAAATCTCTCAGGTTCTTCAAATGCAATCTCTGTATAAAATAAGTGGCCCTGCTGTGGCTGCTGCCGAACTTCGTCAAGTTATAGAGAGGGAGCAGCAACGAGCCCGGAAACAGGTTGAATTTGCATTTGAAATAAAAGCGCTAAATCTGTCTGAATAAAAGACGTCGTCATGTACAGGAAGAAAACGACAAAAAAAAAAAAGCTGAAATACTCTGTGGTATCCCTGGGGACACGTCTAAGCTCAAATGCACTTTCAATATCCCAGTTGTGTTGCTATTTTACGATAAAAATGACCTATTTGGAAGCGTTGACAGGAAGTTTAGTTTGAACCGACGTGCACAGCTGCCAGGGGTCATAGCACGTGCACGCGCTGCATAGAGAGACGGCCCTCGTTAGCTAACGTTAGCTATATAAACCAAACGACGAGTCATGTTTCAATGCTTAAACTGTTCATTTAAAATCAATATCTAGATTAAATTCGTTGTCTGACTTACCCTCCGGCGAACAAATGAACCAGCGTGTCCCTTTGGTTCATTATTTAGCATGCTCTGGCAAGCAGCGCACCTCAGGGCTGCGGCAGAGCGTCAAACGGGGGCCTGGCTCTCGTCCCTTCGCGTAGCTTTCGGAGTCCGAGAGGATGCGCACGTCTATGGGCAAACAACGTCGATGATGAACCAGCGGTGGTGCGGATCGCCGGTAATTCAGACTGCAGCGGGCCGACAAGCCCCAAACCTCGCTCTCTGCTTGCTTTAGTTCCCCTCTCACACAGATAGCTTCTTATCTTCGACTAAACCACCGGAGAGCTGCGAGCCAACGGGCAAACTAGGTTATTGGAAGAATAATGTCTTAGCTATAACAAACGGCTTTATGGCACATTCTCGAGTTTGTATCGATTTACCCCTCTGCTTTCATCGCGCAGCGAGAGGGAAGGAGGCAGAGCTCATAGTATTTACTGTATCATAGGCTGGAAAATAGGCGCTGCTATTGGTCAGCCTTACACATGACGTCACGTTATCTCCGCCCCGATCATGCACTGTTCACATGCTCAACAGTGAATGAATCAGAGCTGCATTATGATCAGGTGCAAGCTCGAAACCTTTCTTTTATCCCTCAAGGCCAAATAAGACCAGGTTTACATTCTAGATGTGACACAAACAATAGCCATATTATTTTATTTTGTTTTATTTTGGGTGTGTTAACCCATTGTGGGTAATCGTGCATACCAATGAGCAAGACTGTGTAATGGCAGTATTGGATTTACAGGATTTTTGAATCAATGGAATGAAGTACTTTGACATGCCAGATAGTTATTTCACTGAAATAGCCTTATCTGGTTATTTAATCTATAAAGGGTTTCTCAACTGAATTTACCATTTCACAATATTTCACGATGTGGTGACGTAAATTGCACATACCTTGACAAGACTTTATCCTTATCACCTAGGTTACACCTATTAGGCTACCTACTCTGGATATGAACACACAAAGCTGAGGATGTTTGTCTTCACACCGTTAAAGCTGGAAGTCAGCTCTTTAAACCTCAGTCACTGTTTCAAATCCAGTGGGATAAAATACACCACCAATTTCATCACTGCAAACTGGCTGTAAACATACTCAAACTAACAAACTAAACTCTTACCTTTTCCCTTTGACTAAGACTTTGGCTAAGATCAGGCACCAATATTTAAGGCCAAAATCTTTAAATGTAACATTAATACTTGATCTGTTTCTGCAAAACATGCAGACCGTCTGTTAAATTAGATATTAAAAAGGGCACTTTCTATTATAAATGATTGGAGACATCTAGACATTTTTTATTGTTTAACCAGGCCTTTAACTTTAAAGTATTCATAGGGGAACTTTAAATAAGAAAATGCTCTTAGTATGTTCTTAGCTTTATAATTTTGGCTGAAGCTAACAGGAGCTGCACATCCACATCAGCATTCAGCCATTATGTGGCTTGTTCAAGTGCATTTTTATAGCACTTAGCATGGAGCAGTGAACATGCAGTTTCATTCTCTTTCCCCAATGAGATGCTCTTTACCAAAACTGGATTTTTTTTTTTCTGAAAGCTGCTACGCAATCAGCTGACTACACCCAGAATAGTCAGTTGGTGATTCAATAATGGGGCTAAACGAAGCCACACAGTTTTGTAATTGGGAGCACAGTATGACAAGTTCGAGTCATGTGCGTGGTTTATCTGTTCACATTTGTAAAGTCAAAACCAGTAATGTCGTGTCCTGCATTAGAGAGGTTATGTACATCTCATGACTCAGAAATTTAAGATGGATGCTGAAAGAGTGATTTGGTGTCAGATGAAAGGGGATGGTTCGCCTCTTGTTATTACACAATACTAAACTGAGATGAAATGAATGGATTTGCCCTTGAATAAAGATTTTAAAGATAAAAATAGCACAAAAAATATTATTAACTACTTTTGTTTACAGTGCGCATACAGTCATTTTTTTAAATTAATGAGAAGCATGGTCTTCTCTTATTAAAGTAAAGGTGTTTGCTGTTAAACATTTAACAGTTAAGTGGACTACTTACTGTAACTCAATCATCGTTCATCTTCATCCCTGCATTTTCTTGGAAACTAAAAGCATTTTTCAGGAACAAATCCATTTTTCAGTACCTTTGTGTGAAGAACAGAGGCTGAGTTCATAGAATGGTCTCATTTGGATTATTTCTACTTTATGTAAACAAATTAGATTTTAAAATGTTATGATTAAAGCAGCTCCATGTTTTTTTTTTTGTTGCTGCACAAACGTTCATATCTTTAAATCAATATGGCCCGAAACCAGGTGAAAGTCCAAAACATCAAAAATAAATACTCTGATAAACAGGGTAATACTCTGAAAGGTCCTGAATGAAATTCTATGAAATTCGAATGCAGTTATGATTGGTACTTGGGTGGATGATAAATAAGAGCTGAAATAATTCAACATTCACAAAATGGCCCCCAGTTGACAGTATCTAAACATTTTAAGACAGACAAGATTAGAATCCAATAGTTATTTAGAGTGTGCATTTCCAAAAGTGATCCCAAAGGCCTGTGAACTCCATGCTGCTGAAAGTGACACAATATGTCCAGAACACTATCTCATATTGAATGGTGTTAAGGGTGTTCAATAGTCACCAAAGTACCCTGTTGAACAGTTGAATATGCATTTGTATTTTGAGAAAGGAAGTTTGGTCAAGTTAGTTCTCACAAGGACAAGAGTGCATTGGAGTCCTGCTGACAGTTTAAAGGATCACAAGATGGAACTGCAGCTATTGAATTATAGCCTACTGTTATTGAAAGCCAAACGCTGTGAATAAGTTGTGCCATCTGTGTGTCTATACCCATCTGTCTGCCTCTGTTTCAGACAATGGCTGTGTCACGTTCTCTCCATTTCTCTCTGTGGTAGGCTACTGTAGAGATCTTATAGAATAATGTTGTATATATGTTACTATTGTGTATGTGTGTGCCAGTCTAATTCTTCACACCGCCCAGTTCAAAACGACCCAAACATTTAACTTAAATGTGGTACAAATGCAATTACTATAAATTAATAGTTTATTTGACAGACATTGAATTGAACATGCAGGTTTTTGTGCCTGAGCCAGCAGCTAAAGAGAGAGAAAGTACAGCAGTACAACATGACCTTAAGGAGTAATGTGCTATATGTATAAAATGACTGTACATTTACACAGCCAATACAGATGAAGAAGGCCTCACCAGAACCTCAGTCAAGTCATTCTCAGGCATCATGATAAGGAGAAATAATGACGCATTGACAATTAATTTAAACAATGGGAATTATTGTTACAAATGCATTGTTGCAATTTGTTGAATCTCTGCTATGTCATCCAAACAGTTTCAAACCTTGTCTACCAGCCTCAGAAACTCCTTTATGACTGCAGCATTGGATCATGAATCCAGTAATCGTTAAACACAAGGAAAAGTAACACACACCTGAATTTTACTGCTAAATATTTCAGAAATACTGAATTATGTAAATGTTAATTTCTTACGTTTTCAAATGGTGGCTGACTGCTCAAACATCCATAATGTGTGATGTGTAAATGAATTGTGTGCGCATTTGTGTGTGTGTCAAGGTTAAAGTCCCACATGTCTCATGATATCCCACACATGCGGACAGGGAGTGTCTCGTGATTTCTTTTGGACTTTAACCAAACAGGCGGGTGAGATAACAAATGAGAAACGCACTCTGAGATAGGCATGTGTGTGTGTGTGTGTGTGTGTGTGTGTGTGTGTGTGTGTGATGATCCCCATTCTCAGTAATGTACTCAGATCACACTCACAACGAGTGGACCCCTTCTTTATGAGTGTTTGGGATCAAAGGGAATGCAAGGAAAGAGGCAGGGTAGAGGGTAAGCCCTGGCGATAGGACAAAAATAGATATTGTTTGACTAATGGTTAAATATTACAGGCGGAGATGACTATTTTAGGTCACACTAAATGGACATTTTAAGTCTCCAAAGAATCATGTTCTTAAAAGTTTCTGTATAATGCAGTATTAAATTGGAACATTATTTTTGTCTATCTAGTAATAAAATAATCAGTTTTGGTCCAAAAGTGACGGAACAAAAGTGTGACGATGGGCTGAGCAAGATCTGTCTGAGCATTACATTAGCATCAAGATCTAGGTCAAGTGGACTTTTCAAAATGCTTGATTTTGAAATGTGATATTGACCTGGCTCATCAAAACATTTTTCCAATTCCATTAACTCAACAAATGGTCACTCATTCTCTAAGTCAATAAGAAGAAAGCCTTTGAGAAATCTTATATTATCTGTTTGTGCAGTACAATAAACTGTATATGGTAGCAGCACAGTATCAGCCATGCATACATCAGTGGAGCTACTGGATATTAAATATGATATCTTGCACAAAGGAACATGGCATTTTTGTAGCCTTTTATCAAACCATAATCTCATCTGACGTGTGAACAACATGTGAATTAAACCAGGCCTGGTGCAATGTTCACTTGTTGGAACCTGTTGTGTTTGATTGCAATGCTTTTGAACCAGAGACCTGCTTTACAATACTGTGTTGCTTGTAGGAGGTACTTAAAGAATCAAAAGTAAAAGTAGTCATTATGCAGCAGACTGGCCGCTGCGAGTGTTATATTATGTGTGCTATTACTGGATTATTATCACTGATGGATTAAAAGGACAGTTCACCCCATAATCAAAAATACATATTTCTCCTCTTACCTGTAGTGCTGTTTATGTAAATTGTTTTGGTGTGAGTTGTTGAGTTCTCTGGAATGGGACATTGCTGTTGAACTTTTCAAATGTATCGTTTTGGCACTTTGAGCACAACAAGCCGAGTGTCATAAAGTCCCATTGTCTTCAAAAAACTGCACACATCCCTACGGCTGATATCTCCAAAACTAGGCAACTCACACCAAAACAATCTAGATGGATAAATAGCACTACTGGTTAGAGGAAACATATGTATTTTTGATTTGGGGGTGAACTGTCCCATGTAAGCAGCATTTTAATGTAGTTGATTGAGGTAATTTTATGGATTTACATAGACTGTTGTTGGGTAATTGAATTCACTGTACAGGAATGCATCATATATTATATGCTCATTATAGGTTTTTAAAATCTTAATCTACAAAGTAACTATAGCAGTCATAGTGTAGTAAAAAGAACAATATTTCCATCTCAAATGCAGCAGTGTGGAAGTTTAAAGTAGCGTAAAATGGAAATAGTCAAGTACAGTACCCCCCAAATTTTAGTTAAGAGTTGTACATGAGTGCTTACTGCTTTGCCTAAACCAGGGGTTCCACAAAATGTTCATACTAAGGATGCCCAAGAAATTAACCCATTAGACTCACAGAACCCTATATTGAACATTCAAACTGTCATTGTTGTACTAATGTAGAGTGGGTATGGCTTGGCGGCAGAACGGTTGCCTGCCAATCAGAAGGTCAGCGGTTCAATCCCCCAGCCATGCGTCGAAGTATCCCTGAGCAAGATACTGAACCCCACAAATGCTCCCGAAGCTGCGTCTTCGGTTTGTGAATGTTCTCATATGTATGTCGCTTTGGATAAAAGCGCCTGCTAAATGTTAATGTAATGTCTAGTGACTGTAATTAATGGCAGATTTATGCTTTTTTTTTTCAAAAAAACCCCCCTCAAACTCCTGTCTCACAACCCTGAAGATTCTTGGACCCCATCTCTGAAACTACTGCCCCAACCGCCGTCTCTGCGACACCCTGGGAGGGTTCAACCCTGCCACCTAGCGGTTTAATTTTGACATAACGTTAACTTAGTACAGATGTTTTCTCGATGGAAGATAACGGTCGTTTCCTTGTTGAAATGGTAAAAGCAATATTGACAGAAAAAAAGAGATTGAAACATTTTAGCCGCAGTAAATCCAAACAGCTATGGCCACACATTTTGTTGGTATTGTTTGTATGAATGCGCTGCATTGAACTCTCCTCGTAAACTGTTATTGTGACGGTCGGAAGCGGTATTTGTGTAATTTATCTTAGAAATCAAAATGTTAGGAGTAGCTAAAACTGTACGTCGAATAGGTTGTTTTTTGATGGCGGTTTTAGGTTACGTTACGTCTTGAGCTAACTGATCTTTAGCATAAATAAAATCATCTGACAACTTAAGTGATTAACGTTACATGTATTAGTTTCATCAGCAGTTTTCACTGAATTTCCATGTTTACTGACTTGCTTAACAGCACACTTGGCAACATCAATTTAGCAGTAGTTCTTATAAGCGATATTTGCCACTTTGATGGCTGATAGGCGTGTAAAGTGCCCATTATTACAATATCACTAATGTCCGTGAAGGCAGCATTGTGTCACATGACCAGTGCACAGCTGAGGGATGCTGAGGTAGGCTTGCCCGTTGCTAGCCTGTTAGCAACGTTAGCTGTGTCTAGTAATCCTGGAAGAAGCAGCCGTATCTTTTCACCTTTTCAAACCAAATCAGCCGAGGGGGACATACTACACGCAATGGATAGGATGCAGCGCATGTGGTCGTCTTTTGCATCCCCTCATATTATTAGCTTTTGGTTAGATGTCAGTGTCATAGTTTGTAGCTAGGGTTGTCCAGTTAGCTCAGCTAGCCTGTGTCTGGTTCACGCAGGGCCAAGGCCAAGCGAGAAGGGAGGCCGTCTGGTGAGTAAAATTACGCTAACGTTTTTCACCTTGTTTGCCAACCTTTCTATACAATAACATCACATACCAGCTTGTTCGTTGACAGCTGTTCAACTACTTTACGCGGTTTTCTTGTGTTGAGATCGATTGTCCCTATGTTGGCCTTTGTACATTAACGATACTAAATCAATCATGTAACGTTATACATCGGCCAAAATTAGCTAGCTGTGACATTTTAACTGTTAGCTAATCGTTGAATAAAAATAGACAATGTAGATTTACAGTGCTCACGCAGTCTGACAGGTCTATGTTTCATTTTGTTTGGTGTGTAGTATGATGTACAGCGCCAAGCTGTCCGAATCTAAAATAATGCTTTAAATCGCAATGACATTACGCTAATCTGGTTTATTTTGCTTTGTCGTCCGGGGCTTTAAATACACCGATATATGCCCACACTTTTGTAATATTACAATGCTTATTTTTCAAGGAAGTTGTTCAAGAGTACATTGGTGACAGTATCAGTCTGCAGGGCAGGTTGCAGAGGCTAGTAGGGGTACACAGTTTGAGGACCATCTGAAATTATTATTTGTTTTTCTTCACAGCAATGTGCTGCATTCTGTATTTGCTTGCCAACACAGTTTATCGAAGCCATTCTGCCCTTATTTACTGAAAGGTATGCATTACTTGTCTTGAGTAAAATTATTGAAAGTTCGTAGGTATCTTGCGAATGTGTTTTTACACATTTCCCTGCATCAGGACTGTCACTTTCAAATGTGACAGCTTGATCGTAGCGGTTCTGTGGGGCTCAAGCATAATCTGGCCTCACAACATGACTTTGTAATGATGGACCCATTTGGTAACATTAAATAGGGAGTTTTGAGGATTTAGCACCTTGCTTCGATAATGTTTTAAGGTTGTGTGTCTTGTTTATTTCCAGCAAACAATTCTGCCAGCTTTTCTTTAGACCTAGAGCTGGAACTTGCTTTGTCAGTGGGATGTCACCCTCTCTTGTGTCAAGAGTTGTTGTAATTATATTGTCATTTCAGGTCACCCATACTTTGTCTCCTGTTCATTATCCACCAGGCATTTTCTCTCTAGGTGGGCAAAGGAGGAGAGGAGTAGGATATCAGATTTTGGATTAGACCTTCTTTTGAAGTAACCTCCACCAACATCGTCCATCAGCTGAGCCATGTCTTCGTCGGGGTGCTGCCACCTGCCCGGCTCCCTTTGTGATTACTCCGGGAACGCTGAATCTGATGCCTCCAAGGATTCGGAGGAGTCTGATTCTACCACACAGGCCCAGTACATTGCCAAGGTTACAGCTAAAGATGGCCGCCCACTCTCCACCGTTGTCAAAGCAGTGAGCTTGCAGAGGTAAGAGGGGGAGGAACTCACATGGGGCCCTAATGAATATACTGTGATTGCACTTCACTTTGGTTGATCGTCACAATGTTGTCTTCACTACTCTGCTCCACAGCGATGTGGGCATGTGTCGGATTTGTCATGAGGGAGCTGGAGGGGAGACGCTGCTCTCACCCTGCGACTGCACTGGCACGCTGGGTAAAGTGCACAAGAGCTGCTTGGAGAAGTGGCTGTCCTCCTCCAACACCAGCTACTGTGAACTCTGTCACACAGAATTCACAATTGAACGACGACCACAGCCACTCACACAGGTTAGAGGGATTTTACTGCAAGGATAAATGCCTTTACTGCCTTTTTTTGTGAGATTTCCACCTCTTTCCGCAAGACTAAGTTGTCAAAAGGAGGGAAGGCTATTTTTTTTTTTTTTTTCCTTGTACTGAAATTTGAAGTATTTTGTAAGTGTCTGTGAGGTTCATTTTAAGCCATGTAGAGTGTGTGCCAACAAGTAGCATCCTCGAGATTTGAGATGATTTGCTCATATGATTTATGAGATAGTTGCCTGACCTTGTAATAAGAGCTCTCTATTCATAGGACTAGTCTTCAATAGTATCAATGCACTCGCATCTTTTTAATTATCTTTTACTTGGCAGGATTTTGTTTCAATAGTCATTGCAAACTATGATGTGTCACTCAAACAAACACTGGCCACGGTGATAACTGTAGAAAGCTGATTTTCAGTTAGACCAATGACCTCTTCATTTTGCTCTTACCCAGTGGCTGAAGGACCCAGGCCCTCGCAGTGAGAAGCGCACGCTGCTGTGCGACATGGCCTGCTTCCTTCTCATCACGCCCCTGGCAGCCATCTCTGGCTGGCTGTGTCTGAGGGGAGCCCAGGACCACCTGCAACTGAAGAGCAGACTTGAGGCTGTTGGCCTCATCGCCCTCACCATCGCCCTCTTCACCATCTACATCCTCTGGACACTGGTAACTCTGTGTTACTTAAGTTTGTTCTCCTGTAATTGATGAAAAACATGTTTATAAAACACATGTTTATGTACTTCTGTTAAAGTCCTGGCAAAGAGTGAGTGCGTTTCCCTCTGGCATATTCACCCTCACAAGTTGGATTAACCAAGACATTATGGTTCCCGCTTAGATTTGAATGTGTGAATTGGCATAGACACAATACAAAGACAACCAAAAACATTTATGTTCTGCTGTTGATTAATGTAGAAATCATATTGCTGTTTTCTGGTCCCAATATGACCTTGAATAGCACTACGGTAGAGAGACGTGAGGGCATGTGCAACCTGATAATCTCTGGCACAGAGCACTCATTTGTTTGAAAGTTGGCCAGATATTTCATGCATGCGCATACATGCATAACTCTCTGAGAATTGTAAGAATGAGATGGCTTTTACTCTTAAGAATAAGCTACTGTCAATACCTGGATCATATTCTTTTAAAAAAGGCTGTATTGTGAATCTTAGACCTTCTTCAGAAACCTAATCCTTTAATCTTCAGCAAAACAATCATTAGAAATAATACTTAAGGATTAGCCCTTTTGCTTGCAGCTTGTGAGCGGCCTGTCCTGCAACAGCTGCAGCGTCAGTCAGCACATCGCTTCTGTCCTGCTTCCATACAACTCTGTCTCGGTGTCGGTTGTATTGATGTCTGTCTCTTCCTCCGTTGTCATCTTCTGTCTCTTCCCCTCCCGCTCTCCTTCCATTCAATCTCAGGTGTCATTTCGGTATCACTGTCAGTTGTACTCGGAGTGGAGGAGGACCAATCAGAAAGTGCGCCTGCTCATGCCCGACATGAAAGGGGCGCACACCACCCAACGATCTGTTCCGACCAAGTCGACTAAGAAGATGACTGATGAGACCATCGTATGAGTGCAGAGTGGTGCCAGGAGGAGTATTTAAAATAACGCCCACTGAAGCACTCTCTAAAAAAAAAACTAAATTAATCATATTAATGAACTTTTGCACTTCATAAGGACCATTCTGAGAGGAGAGAGCTACTTTCTCCTTGTGTTTTCTTTTATTGAAGCACTTGATATAAACTACAACGGTATTGGCCGACCATAAAAGTGGTTTTGGGAAGAACTCGTTCTGGAGTCACAGTTGATGTTGAAACACAGAGTTGTCACCGGACAGCCAGTGCTGGGATGTGAATGACTGAAAACATGGACAATGGACTAACCAGCCCAAATGTATGTCCTTTACACAAACCTATGAAACACAAGCTAATGTAGCAGGATATAACTGATTCAGCATGCTACTACAGTATAATATGAAACATATTCACTACCTATAATTCCCCCATGCCCCATCACAATGTATTTAGCTGTTTTTGAACAATGGGCAGCCAATAGCCCGGCAGAGGATCTAAAACATGATTGACAAAGTCTATCTGTGAATATTCTTTCTTGACAAATAGAGGGCGGCAGACGCTCATACAGACGTTCTTGTCTATAATCTGAACCCTGAAGTTTCCTGGTAAAGCTTTATAAATGAAAATGTTCCTGTTTAGACAACAGCTAAGGCATCACATATTTATCACACTTGTCACAGGGTCAGTGAGGATTGTAGTATATGGGATAACACTAACTGCAGCCGTTAAACGGCAGTGCAGTAATGTATAATATAATGAAATAGTATTGAAGGTGTGGAAAAGTGTTTACATTCTAATTGGATGACGTCTCTACTGTTGTCATAAAAGTGCATTAGCAAACAGCCCTGCTCCACTTGTAAATGCACCATTCATTAATTGAGCTGCCTAGCATTGACCAGCAGTAAGGTCCTACATCACAAGAGATTCAATTTTAAATAGAAGAGATACAGTGTTCTGAATAGTGAGATTACAGACTTTTGTCCTATATAAAAACAGATGTATCAGAGCAGGCTGGTACTCCGTAAAGGTGCAAAAGAGAAATGTGTTCTGAGATGTCAATCAATGTATGCTAAACAAAGTATTTTGTGTTATTGTAGTCTTCCTGCTGCATCCCCTGGGAAAGTTGGTTTATTGTGCAATAAAACATGAGGGACTCCTGGACTAAGTCAATGTGAAATATCACTTGTCTGGTAGTTTTAGTTATTTCGGCTTCTAATGATCTTCATCTAGTCTTTGGAAACACTTTGGGGGTCATGCCCTGAGATGTCATGATTTTGTCTAAATATTTAGACTTGCTTTTAATTGCATTGCATATATTTGTACTGGGAGACCTTTAACATTCCTTATTTGTAGGACATTCTCATAGTATACTATATGACATTTAGTCAAGTAATTTACTTTAGTACAATTTTAGGTACTTGCACTTTTAGTATTTTTATTTCAATATATTTTCTACTCCTACTCCACTACATCAGTAATACATACATACATTGCTTGTTCCCACCCGTTTTGGTTAGCGGCACCTTACAAAAAAAGCAGTGTCTGGTTGGGGGCCCCTTGTCATGTTTAAGATGAGTTGTTACTAGCTCCACCACACAATGGTTTCCCCTTTAAGCCTCTCAGATGTAGCTTCTCAAATTTGTGTAGCACAATTTGGTTTTTTTTCTTTCCCACCGCAGTAATCATCTCACAACTCCCCAACTTATCTTTTGAACTTTTGGAGGGTCCTGACCGTTTGGTTGGGAACCACTGGACCGTCCTAAAGAGATAAAATTATCTGTATATAAAGTAGATAAAAATAGCTCCCCCTTGACTTGAAACAACAGTAAAATGCCGCCTATAATCACAACAATAAAAACCATAGTTGGTGTCACACTGTGGCCAAGGGGTAAGGTCACTGTGCAGGTAAGGCACATCATTGTGTGTATGTGTTGCTAAAGAAAGAGGGCATAGCAACATAATATTGTAAAATTTAATTTCATGGCATTAATATAATGTATGTGAGCAGACAAGCTATCAAAATCAAAACAAAAAAATGAATATATTTTACACAAAAATGAAATAAGCATCAGCAGCGTCACAACCACTTTTGAGATGATGACTGAGTGAGGTGGAGGAAAGCCTTAAAACAGGACTGCTGGTACGACTGAAACAGGCAGGATTCGAACCCAGTCCTCCAGCATGTGGCAATAACTGTCTACCAGGGAGATGTCTAGGCTTACAAGGTCTCAGGCAAAGCTTTTGTGCTGCACTATCATGGGTAACTTTGGTAGCTACTTACGTGGTACCATCAGTCCTGTTTTTTGCAGGATGTAGCAGATTGTACCTGGGTCAGATTATAATTTGAAATCAATTCAAACACCTCTTACTGGGATTGATCATTTGTGGCACTGATCTAAAAAGTGCAGATTCAGACAATATTGCACCCCAGGCGGATGGAAGCACACCAACACTGGATTTCAATTAATAATCGACCCAGGTGAGGAGGGACGGTTGCCATGGGTTACAGGTTCTGACAGCACTGCAGTTTGCTCCCCCTCTGGCCGTCCGTGGTGGGTGGCACGCTGATGTCCACCACATTGTTTCCTGGGGACTCGTCATGAGCAGACCGTTCAGCAATCTGTTTCTGCGAGACGATGCGGTAGATTTCTGTTTTTGAAAAGACGGAACAGAAACAGATCAGCCATTTTCCCCTTAAAAGCTTTGTTCTTTTTGGGTGGACTGGGAAAGATTGCCTTACAGGATTACCTTTCTAACCACACTATACACTATACTTATAACACTGATACATCCGGGTTGATGCAGCCATGCATCGCCCTCACTTGGCACACCAGAACAAACATGTTAGAGAAACACCCACAATGATACTGAAGCCCAGAGGTGAAAACAGGGCTGCGATACTTTACAAGCTGATACTTCAGTTACGATTTTACACAAGACTGATCGACAGACAAATAAAATGAACTTCTCACACTAAGAGGAAGTTACACAAGCGAAGTTCAAGAGTTTAGTTACAAAACATTATTGTTTTTTTCTCTGTTGATATCAGAAGCTAGTTTTAAAACAGACTTAAAGTTTCTAATTACATAGAAACGGTTTGTTATTAGACCATGGTTTTTATTTCGTGTTATTCAAGTGCAATATCTAGCGTCCCACCTCTGTTCACCAGCATACCTGTGAGGATATTCTTGAAGGCTTCTTCAACGTTTGTTGAATCCAAGGCTGAAGTTTCTATAAATGACAGATTGTTCTTCTCTGGGGGGTAAGAAAGAAAACTGATATTTAACAGCAACAGAAGCTTACTATTTATTTACCACCGCAATAAGTTAATGTCAGAAATGACAAGAGGAGAAGGAGGTATTGTTATGTTTGTTTTTTTACATACTCTTTTCTTGCCACCTTTAGAAAAACAAACAATAGAGTTAAGGTTAAACAGTACACAGATAATTCACAAATGTCTATACATTTAAAAAATAAACAAGCTCCAATATTCCAATATTTAGCTTTTCCTGTGTCTTTTTGTGAGTTCCAGTACCTGCGAAGGCCCGGGCCTCATCTGTGGGCACGGCCCTGAGGTGGCGCAGGTCGCTCTTGTTGCCAACCAGCATGATAACGATGTTGTTGTCGGCGTGGTCCCTCAGCTCCTTCAGCCAGCGCTCCACATTCTCGTAGGTCAGGTGTTTGGCTATGTCATACACTAAGAGAGCCCCCACCGCTCCTCTGTAGTATCTGTTACAGGGACAAGGACACAAAGGTGACAACACATTTCACTAGTGATGACAGGAAGCATCAGAGTGTCTGCAGGTCCATAAAAAGTCTCTTTTTTTTCTGGGTTAAAAATCATTCTAAGAAGTCCAATTAGAGATATTTTTTTATTATGACAAATATGTTTGTCTTGCTTCTACAATGACTAATATACAGTAGTTAGTACAATCTGAATTCTGTCTACTTAACTAAACATTGTTGATGAGATGTTATCGTGTTAATAACCAGGTTCCTAATGAGATGCTACCTGAAGTGGACTCATATTCTACATCATTTTGTTTTTTAAATTGGTCTTAAATTCACTTCTATGCCAGATATAAAGGTCAAAGTGAATGTTTCCTTTCTGAAACCTGCAGATACTCTGACTTTACATTGAACATGTTTGACATTTATCAGATGCACTTTTGTATCCAGGGCATTGAGAGGGCTATCTGGGGTTCTGCGTCTAACTCAAGAAGATTAAACCCACTTGTTCAAGACTTGTTGGGCAGTACCCATGCTAATCATTGATCTAAAGTGCTATCTACATAGAACATATCCAAAGGTCTGCCTCATTTTAAGTGATCTAGTCTGAAGGATAAAGCGCCAATTGTGACTGCACTGCTGAAGTATTTCCCCACTCTGAGTGGTTTCAGGTGACATGCAAGACAGAAATGGACTCACGCCGAGGTGATGGCTCTGTAGCGCTCCTGTCCTGCTGTATCCCAGATCTGAGCCTTTATCGTCTTGCCATCTACCTGAATGCTGCGCGTGGCGAACTCCACCCCAATAGTGCTCTTACTCTCTAGGTTGAACTCATTTCGTGTGAATCGAGAGAGCAGGTTGCTCTTCCCTACGCCCGAGTCCCCAATTAACACAACTGTGGAGGGAAAGAGAAGGAGAGAGGCAGGGAAGGAAAAGTTGAGACAAGAGTGTTTGTATGCTGTATGTGTGATGGGAGGGGTAGGGGATGGGCCGTATACATTAATAGAGCAGAGAAGTCAGTTGATATTGCATAAAGCAGGGCCTCTGAACACTGGTTTCAACACGACCCAGGGGCTTCATGTTTGTCTGTGATTTATGGTATATGAAAAACATTTCTACTGTAAAGGAAGAGTGTAATATATATACAGATGTACAAGGCTTGAGTCAATACATGACCTTAGTGTAACAACCCAACAGTGCTTGAGAATCTTGTTTTATCATTTCAAATTACATTACAGCTCTTAATTTAAGGTATTATTTTATAAAGGGTTTTTTTAGCAGTTTCTCAGCAACATTTATTAAAAAGACAAAAGCATGGCTTTACAATATGTAAAAAACAATGTGTGACATTGTGACAACAGAACAAGTACAGCAAAATGTGTGATGAATAGTTTGATATTTATGTGCATTGTATTGAACAATACTCTACTGTAATCTGATAGGGTCTATCTTTCCTCTTAGGCTCTGCCTGTGCGCCCTCACTGATAATTAACCAAATCAACAACCATTCTTTTAGTTGAACTGTTAGTAGCCTACTAACAAAGATAATGAAGAGGTACGGTTATGTAATTTATGCCATCACCCACCCAAACAAGGATTAAAGCCTTGACGTGCCTTATGGATTATCCACTAAATAGAGGTGTTTCAGTCTGCGATGGTTCTCTGTAGAATCACAAATAAAGGCTAAATAAAGGAGCACGGGGGAAGGATTTTGAGCCATTTTTTCACTGAGCAGAACATTTAGGTTTTATTTTATTTTACCTTACAAATCAAGAGTTTCGCCGGGCCCGAGGGTGGTGATATTCAGTAAATGAACTGCTGAAATCTTCCTGAGAGAGGTAGGGAAGCATTAACCTGACCTTCTTTTTTTTTTACCAACGCTCATTTAACACTTTCTTTCTACTCCGGAGATCAAGAGCCATCTACAAAAGGAACTACAGGGATGTGAGACCAACACTGTGAGCATAAATATGGGACTTTGATATTGAAAACATCTGGAAGAAAGTTAACTACAAAGTCACTGTGGAGTACCAGCTATGCCTCCGAATAACATCCACAATATAAACTGACAACATGGATTGAATTTTATCAGCCTTCTTGCCTTAAGCTTTGTTAAATGGGACATCAGAGGAAAGTGATTGACCAGGTTCACTAGGCCTCAGCTGGTGTCAGTAGGCTAACGGGGCAGAGGTGGGACCTCTTTTGTTTTCTCTCCCTCTCGACAAAAGAAAAGAGAGTCGAACTTTGTCCCCGTCGACATCGCGCTGGTCAGGGCTGC
This sequence comes from Coreoperca whiteheadi, assembly GCA_011952105.1. NCBI lineage: Eukaryota > Metazoa > Chordata > Actinopteri > Centrarchiformes > Sinipercidae > Coreoperca > Coreoperca whiteheadi. The sequence continues at coordinate 10,931,846 of CM022487.1, read as the reverse complement.
AGGAAGCTGATAACAGGCTTCATCAAAACCTGAATCGACAGTTTCAGGGCGCCTTGCCCTTCCTGTTTCGGCCGGGTACACAGACGATGGCTCGGCCAGAGAGAGAGAGAGAGAGAGAGAGAGCCCTCGCCTCCGGCAGATGCCCTATTCATCCCACAGAGGATACTTTGTTACATCTAAATGGCCCTTTGGCTTCTACAGGCCCAGGATGTTAATGTGCCCACAGGAGCTGATAGCACGATCAAAGGAAGGCATTCTGGATCCAGCTGAGCACTAAAGATAAACACGGACCCGAGTCCGGCTCCGCTTCAATCTCGGGCACAACTGATCAGGCCTATTGATTGTCACAATAGCGCAAATACACAAAGTTACGAGTTACAGCATTTTCAATGAGAGCCGGCTGAGTAACAGTCCACATCTGAGGATGAAGCTTATTGATCAGGAGAGGTAGAGGCTAATAGGCCTTTAATCAGCCTCATGAGGTGGAATGAGTAGAAAACATCAAATGTCATTCAATAAATGAGGAAACGGCTCACTCAAACCACTAATCCTGCTCTATGAGTTGATGAAAGTTTAATACAAAGGCTGAGAAACGGAGAGGGTGTTGCATCCTATAGGCTACCTATAAATATAGCTGCAGGCGTTGTAATGTTACAATGACAGCATTCTGTTATAACAACACCAACCGATTGTCATCCGGGCAGAAAAACATTAGTCTGTTTCCTTAGAAGATGCAGATATCTGGTCAGCGAAAATGACACAATAAGAGTTTTACAGGCATTTGTAAAGCACAGCTTCGTCGCTGAAAGCCTGTGTTAAGGGGAATGCAGTCATCTTTTTTTTTTTTTTTTTTTTTTTTTTTTTTTTTTATTAATTTTTTTTTTTCTTTTTTTTTCCCCCTTCTTTTCCCGCCCCCTCCTTTTTTTTTTTCTCTTTTTTTTTTTTTTT
>CM022487.1:10914781-10930873 GCA_011952105.1 Coreoperca whiteheadi | reverse complement strand
AAGTAGTAAAAAGAATTTTGAAAAGAATGGCTTCTGCGCAAAAAACATGTGTTAAGGGGAATGTAGTCTTTTTTTTTTTTTTTTTTTTTTTTTTTTTACCTTTGAACAAGAAATCGTATTCATCGTCTCGGTTCCCCATTCTAGACGAGGCCGCTCCAACACTTGTTTCCGGAAGAAGATGTGTGAAGAGTATGGGTATGAATTCTCGTTATATGCCAGAAAAATATGGTCAAGGTTTGGGCTGAGATTCTGCGCCAGTTTTGGCTGTCAAGGCGAGCTGGCCGCAGAAGGGGAGAGCTCCCAACTCTGCAGAGGGAGGGGAGGAGTCCCTGCACTTCAAATACCTTCCTCAGGGGGGCGCGCTTTACTGGCGTGCCAGCAGAGAGCGTTCAGATGGCGCTCACAGTCAAGACCCATGAATGAAAAGAGTAACAGGGCCATGCTCACGTCATTTAGGTTCAGTTTAATTTCAAATGTTAGTAAAGCATTTAATGGTTGAAATAGTAGGATGCGTGTAAAATAATACGACTGTTATTTCAGATACAGCGCTGTGTTAACCCCCTATCAGGCCTCAAGGCCAACAGTGAATCGCAACCTACTGAATTGTTTTAAGAAACCACGTTTTAGAGGTAAATAACAGACAAATTGAACATTTTATGGTGGATATATTTTTGCACTATACGAGAGACTCATTTCAAGACTGGAAAGAATTTATAGGGGAAATTAAAATCATGGACCAAGCTGCTTTTACGTTTTGAGGGAACATACAATTACATGAAACTCAATTGAGTAAAATGGTCTCGTTATAAAAACAAATATGGATGAACTTTGTTTGTATAATAGTTAAAACTAGTACGTTCTAAGAAGTGTATGGGTTTGGGATAGTCAGTCTTTGTTTTTGTAAGTCATTGTTCAAGGTTTTAGCTTTATTTTGTCTTTATGTTTATTCTGTTTAGTATTTTCTGTACTTCTTTGTTTTAATGTATTTGTTTTTGTAAAATGGCCTCTTTGAGCCTGCATAAGTGCTTGGATTGTCATAAATACTGTATTGTGAAGATGACAATAAATATATATTTAAAAAAAGAAACAGTAAACCATTTAAAACCTTTTTTGTGTAGTAGGTCTAGTGACTACATAGGTAATCATAGGTAGAGTAATTTTGGATGAGCGCCAGACTAGTTCAGAATCAGAATCAGAATCAGAAATACTTTATTAATCCCGAGGGGAAACTCTTTCATATATATATATATGAACAAATGCGCCATATATTAAGTTATATTGGCTATTTATTGTGATGTATTGGGACATTTCTGATTCATAACTGTGCATTCAAATTAAACCTATTGGATGTAATGTCCTAAATTTAAATTATTAGAGCCCATTGAGTCAGTGACAGCTGTCAGCTTCAGCTTTAAAAACTGTCAACTAGTGATAGAATAAATTCAAGTCTTAACTACTCTGACTGCTCTGATTTGTTCAGTGAGACAGTTGGGTTTGTGGCTAGTGGCATGGTATCGTTATAAAAGCCTAATGTAAATATAAACCTATTCTTTTTAGGGTGGATTTCCCCTTTACAGTCGTGCTGACAGCTGGCCCCGCCCCCCAGGTCACCAGCTCTGCTCCTATTGGCCGAGCGGAAGGTCAGCTGCTGCGCCAAGGATGCACGTGCTGCTCCGCGCATTTCAAGATCAAGATGGCAGCCTCCGTGTGTCGGTGCTACGAGGTTAGTAAATCATTCATGTCCTCCATTGCAGCTCTCACGTCTCCAGCAGATAATTTGGCGAAGGGAATAGGTACTCACGGCTTTGTAATGTGTGTTTTCGTGTCCAGTTATGTGAGGGGGGTTTGTAGGGTGTTTTGTTTATGCAGCTCAAGCGCGAGATGTCCGTTAGAAAAAGGCCTTGTTGCATCAGACGCACGTCAATTTTCTTGTTTACCTATTAACGTCTAAAATGAACATTTTGTCTTAGGTGTGTAGGTGGTAACAAGTCTGTATCTGTGGGCTTAAAACCGGTAACGTTACCATTTGGTTAAAACGTGTAACATGTAGCCGGGTACTGATGCAGCGTTTCAGGTTAATAAAATTGGTATAGTCTCTTGTCTTTATTAGTACAGGTGTTACATCAAATTGTGTGACCCATGAGATTCAGTGACCTGACTAGGAATTGAATTTATCTTGTCAGTACAAATATCTTTATCCTAGTTAATCATAAAACAGGGTGCCCTTCTCACATTTTGATTATGTGATTGTGGTTCATTTAAATCTGTGTCCTTTCAGATTCTGTGACACTAGAGGATCACTACTTGAAAAAGACCAAAGGGTTGACCAAATATTGTCAGGTTAGGTTTAGTGCTTTACAGACAGATGCTATTTTGTTACTGCTTTGTGATACAATGGGGGTAACCGTTTTAGGTAACACTCATCAAAATAGCATGTTAAAAACATTAGCAGTGACAATATAACGTTAGGTGAAATTTGGGTCACAGAATTTGGTGTTACAGCAACACACACCGAATTACAGTCACAGAAATGTTAACACTCATTAACAGATGCTCCCAAACAGATGTATTGCATGAAATAACTAAACATCTTGTCAGCTAGGTTTTGAATCAAGATTGCAAAAACAAAACATCTAAGTGATCTTTCAAAGGGCACAGATGAGTGGCGCGTCAGTAACAGACTGTTCAGTGAATGTTTCGGATCTGAATGCTTGTCCCCTACAGTGAGGGCTTTGATGGCTTTGTTATACTGTGGATGGGGGCACTTTCATCCAGTGATCCTTCCCTCTAAGGGGACAAGCGGACCAAAATCATGCCAGAAACCTGCCACCCACCGTATAACAGTTGAACACTTATAGCTAAATTTGGGCCAACCAGCATGTTAGACAGCGCTCTCCACCACCATCATCAGAACAATAAATGAGGGAATATCTTTTGGAAGAATGGTTTCATCCCTCCAGTAGAGTCTTGGAGAGTCTATGCCAAGGAGCATTGAAGCTGTTCTCGAGGCTTGCGGTGGGCAACTACATGTTGGTTTTTATTTGAATATGTCAGCAGTCTGTGTATGCTGTTGAAACAACAGTTACATGTAACCAGGCTAAGGTGTCTAATATTACTAACCTGTTAAATATAACCTGGGTTTAGCCGAGACACCTAGAAGCAAATTACCGCCCTGCAAACGACCAAAACAAGTAGTAAAGTTCTTACAAGTATCATCTAAACAACATGACTCCTGACATTTTCCTATTTTATATCCTTGCTCATTATTGTGGGGGGCACGACTCATTAGTATCCCATTAACCACCTGTCACTCTATTCTATCCGCTGAAGTGTTGGCTGAGTCGAGTTTTTTTACCGACCGTGACTTTCTCTCCATTGCAGCTGGTTGGCAGACGTGCCCTGGTGCTCTGCTCCCGGCCTCTGGTCTCCTCAGTGTGGAGAGGAGATGCCTACGGGTTACATGGAAGCCCAGCGGCAGCTGTGCAGGTACATACTTGACAGCTCCCATTCACCTGAAAATGACACATACTCATTGTCGATTTACATAAAAGAAAATGAAAAGTTGTTTGTGTAAGAATTAATTTACATTTCAGAAGTTTAGAGTTGTTTTTTCCTATCTGACTGCTTTGTCCCATTTTTATAATGTTCTTCATCCATGCTGGATCGTAAATGGTTTACTCCTTTTTTCAGTTTCACAGGGAGATAAAAATGGACTTTCCAGTGGAAATATCTGAAGGATCTGTTCACTCTTATGTATGTGTCTGTCTGTCCAACTAAAGTCTTACTTTCTGTTTGTCTCATTAGGTGCGATTTTCTTCAGGACGTAAAGGTTTCCTGGGAGAGTTTGTGGATGGCCTGCGTCAGGAGTTCAGTAAGAATCAGGAGATGAAAGACAACATCAAGAAGTTCAGAGAAGAGGCCAAGAGGCTTGAGCATTCTGATGCTCTCCAACAAGCCCGAAAGAAATATGTAAGAACATTATTTGGTTTTTAGATGTGTGATTTTATATTAGACAGTGTCTCTTTAAATCATGATTGATTTAAAAAATATATATTATTAGTTTTTGTTGTTGTAAAAATTGTATTTACCTGCATCATCAACCAGGATTTGCTTTATATTATTTTTTATTTTTGTAACATGCATTTTTTTCCCCCTTCATTAGAAATCTATCGAGGCTGAGACAGTGAAGACGTCAGAGGTGTTTAAGAAGACCTTTGGCTCTCTATCAGAGACCGTCAAGGAGGTATGGTATCAGCACTTCCTCTGGTTTACCAATAAAATAGTCATACTTCTACGCCGTGGGTTCAGACTGGCCTCATTAAAACCAGTGAACCTTCATGTCTGAACATACTGACTGTTTTCTCAAAATTGATACATATAGCCCTGTCATACTGGAATTATCATATCTGTGATGGATAGTTCCACTTTGTACATTTTACCCATTTTATTTGCTAATCCCTATGTCTCAGTTACATGGTCAAATGTTTGATATTCCAGTGTAAAATGTATTTTAAAAAATACAAGGCCTCAAATGGAAAAATAAAATTAAGTCTAATGGTTTCTGGAAAAGAGACAGTGACTGTATATTTAACCACCCTGACTGACTAATTGCACGTGTCTTTGTGTGTGTGTGTGTGTGTGCGTGTATTGGCATTCTGGCCATAGGGTTTTGAGGAGGTGAGTCGTACTGACATCGGGAAGAAGATCAAGGAAGGTGTGGAGGAGGCAGCCAGGACAGCCATGCACTCTGCTGAGTCGGTCTCCAAAGGAGGAGAAAAACTGGGCAGAACCGGCGCATTCAAGGCCATCTCACAGGTCAGAAGGGAAAACATAATATCCAGACGTTTCTAAGGTTTCACCCTCGAAATGACAGAATTTCTGGAGGAGCATCTTGTAACATCATCTTGATCCTTACATTGTTGTTGTCACCCAGCTACCTACCAAAATCCATTGTTTGATGCTTGCTGTGATTTTGAGTCACGATTTATTATTTTTGGATACAGTGGGCCATAATTCTTGCTGTACAAATTAAGTCACTCAAACATTTCCATAGGTCAATATGTTCATGTGAAGGAAACATAATTCCAGGGGACAAGAACCTTCACTTAAGCCTTTTTGAGCATATGCTTAAGTGTTCTCTACTTGCAATGTAGCTGTTTCCAGAGAAATATAATTACATGAAAAACCACGGTGCTCTCAAACAGTGGCTGTCGGATGGCCACAGTAGCCTGATTAGCATGGTCAAACAATAAACAATTGTCACAGTAGCAAACCATTTGGGTGAAACTTACCTTCAAATTTAAGACCTAGACTGCAGTGATACAGTCCATGAGGTGTGCTGATCTGAAAGTCGTGCTGTAAACAGTTCGATATGAATATATGTGCTGTTATACCCCAGTTATAATAAAACTGTGTGTCACCTCTGAAGGGTGTGGAGACCATGAAGAAGGAGATCGATGTTGGGGATGCCGGCCCTTACAGAGCTCCCTCTCAGCTGAGGAAGAGAAGCGATTTCTCCTCCAAAGGAGATGACAGCGACTCCAGAGTGTTCGAGGCCAATGAGTGAGTAACTGTTGGAACTCCAACCTGTTTCCCCTCTCACCCCCCTCGCACTTCTGTAAGGATCTTAACTTGGACTGTGGATATGATAAACCCAAAATGTGTAAAAGTGTGATAAATAAAGAACCCGGAGGGAGATCGGCGTATCTCAACAGGACAGTGTATGTTCCCTATTTAATCCATAATGCTGGAAGTGATTTTCTTGTGTTTTGTGATGCAGCGAGGCCATGGGTGTCGTTCTCCATAAAGATTCAAAGTGGTTCCAGCAATGGAAGGACTTCAAGGACAATAACGCAGTTTTTAACAGTAAGAAATCCTCTGGAATTATTATCGTAGATACTGTGGAATTAGTTTTATATAATAGATCACCTACAATATGTACGTGTGTAATTTTCTTTAGTGGCACCAGCTTTTTCACAGTAGATTACATAATAAACCAATACAGTTTAGGTGTCACTCATGTTTTTTGTCAAACAATCAATCCTCACCACAGTTTTTCCCTCTTGTTTCCTACAGGGTTCTTCGAGATGAAGATGAAATATGATGAAAGTGACAATGCCCTCATCAGAGCATCCAGAGCTATGACTGACAGAGTCACTGACTTCCTAGGTAATCCTCCATCATAGCTGATATTGTTGTTGCAGATAGTTCTCATTGTCACCTCATTCTGAAATAACAACTGTGTTTAAGACCATGAAAGAAGAACGGCTGCATTTATACAGCAACATGTTAAATTCACTGTGGAAGGAAGAACGTGCTAATATAAATAAATGTCACGGCCAAACTGCTCTGTGTACAATATGACAGAATTAAAACCTGAAATCTTGTGTCATTATTAAACTTATGTGGAAATGTCTTGGCCATTTCAATAAGTAGTTTTAACAGAAGATGTAGTGATGGATACTTTTGCCCATTTCAACCATAAATAATAAACTATTAAATAAATAAACTATTCATTTTCCAAATATATCACGAAGTTAAAGAAACTTGCTTTGTCCAGTGTAGAGAATGGTGTCATGGCCTTTACACTGTCTTAAGTCCTGTTGTGATCCACATGCACCATTACCACTTCCAGTGAGTAGCAGACAATAAAAGACTTGCTCCATGTTGTGGCCATAGCGGCTTTTATAGATGAATGTGGATATTGGAAAAGCCTAGATATAAGATATAAACTTGAAGGATCTCTTTGTTATTGATGTTGTTGGTGTTTGTTTTCCAGGTGGTCTATTCTCTAAGACAGAAATGTCCGAGGTACTGACAGAGATCGTGAAGGCAGACCCCACCTTTGACAAAGACTCTTTTCTCAAACAGTGTGAGAAAGATATCATCCCTAATATACTGGAGGTAAACACACTCATCCAGCTTCCTCTACTCTCTCTCACTTTGCCCTTGACTCTGGCTGCTTCATTCACACTTTGCTCAATACCTGAGGGTATCCACTAAGGAGGCTAAGAAAATGCTTATTGATGAAAGACTTGCTTCACTATATGTGAATTTGTACTGGTGCTTAGATTAGATTCAGTAAAAAATTTGCTACTTCTCCTGTTAGAATTACTAAAGGCAGACTGGAGCTATCAGATTCTAAAGCAAGTTCTAAGCCAGCTGAGCAGCTAAAGACATAATTCAAATTATTGATCACAGGACACAATCAAAACGATGTGTCCTTAATGGTTACAGAACAACAGCTGATGATGCAATTTTATGAAAACTACAAGCATATAATAATGATAAAAGGATAGCACTTTAATGAAATCTGTAGTGATTTAGGCTACAAGACAAGACCTTACCATGCAACTGGATGGTAAAATGGTGTCTTCTTTATATTTTTAAAACTGCCTCTGACAAGATTTGACTGAAGCACAAGTTATTATATTACTATTAGTATTATGGTGACTTATAGGTGCATTTTGAAATACCCCTCTGTTGTAAGCAGTCATCAGTAACACAGTGTTTACCATCCTTTCTGCAGGCTATGATCCGTGGAGAGCTGGATGTATTAAAAGACTGGTGCTATGAAGCTGTAAGTTCAATGCTGCTGCCTATAAGTTTCATACCTAATCACTTCTAAATGAGTACACCATAGATTGTGAATGTATTTGCTTTTCACCACCATCTCCCTATATCCTTAAACATCTTGTAACATAATGGAACATAGACACTTTCCTTGTGTCTATTTCTCAGTGTTTTGATGTGTTTGCAATCAGGCATTATCACCTTTTTCAGAAATAGAACCCTTCACAAACAAAGAATTACTATGTTATTGTATATGTGAACCATAGAAAGTACATATAGATGGACGACGTGTCTCCACTTCCTCCCACTGTACAAAAATGAGGCCAAAGGGAAGCCAAAATATCCCAGATGCGGGAGCTGTCATCCTGCGCTCGTGATGTCATTTGGAGCATCGATACACCCAGCCGACTCAATCACGAGCCGGACACAGCTGTCAGTCATGATGTGTAACTCCCTTTTTATAGCATCAAATAACTAATTAGAAACAAACTTAACAGAAAAATTAACACTTGAACATACATCGGCATGATAAGATCTACATAAAATGACATAAACCATCTTTGGGAAAAATGTATTTGAGGTGTACTTTTGAGTTTTTAGTTTGGCTCATGTCCCATCTGCTAACACAGAGGGGGCAGGGTTTATGACCTATACTGCAGCCATCCACCAGGGGGCGATCGAATGTTTTCGCTTCACTTTTGCGAGCTGTCATGTCGTCCATCTTTATATACAGTCAATGATGTGAAGCGTCATTTTCATGTCAAATGTGTGTTTTCTTGAACTGTCCTCAGACATACAGTCAGCTGGCCCACCCCATCCAGCAGGCCAGAGCGCTGGGGCTGCTCTTCCAGTCCAAAATCCTTGACATTGATAACATAGATGTAAGTGCTTTCACACGTTGTACACACATAACATGTTAAACCGTACATTGTTCGCAAATTTCCAAAGCAACATTATGTCTTATCTTTTCTTCACTTTTCTTTCACACTATTCAGCCTTTTCCCTCTTCACTTCATTTACATGCACAAAAGCAGACATGAATTATTGTTGTTAAGAAATCAGGCTGCTGCAGAAAGTGACGATAACCCGTGATAAATGTGTTCTTCTCATTGAATTTGTTTTCTCTCTCTGTGTTGTAGCTAGCGATGGGTAAGATGATGGACCAGGGCCCGGTGCTGATCATCACCTTCCAGGCTCAGGTTGTCATGGTGATCCGCAGCCCCAAAGGAGATGTTGTGGAAGGAGATCCGGTCAGTAAACTCATAATTACTACACCAGTATAGTAAACCTGATATAATCAGAGTCATTTCAAGCACTCTATAACAAACTGCTGACAGTGATAAATATCTGAATATTAGTCTAGTCTGTCTAGCAAGTTCCATCATACATCCTCATCATAAGCCAAATCAGAAAGATGTTTAAAAAAAAAACAAAAAAACAAAACAAAACCTTCCTATCCTTAGCTTTGTATACTGTGCTGGGCTTTAACCAGACTCGTTTTTGATGCACTTATGCTTTTTGTTACCTTGTGTTGTTATATTGCTTCCATTGTCTTCCTCAAATGTAAGTCGCTTTGGATAAAAGCGTCTGCTAAATGACTAAATGTAAATGTAATGTTTAATGAGTTATGGTTGTGCACCGCTCCAGTTCTGAAATTTGAACTTAAGTCTAGAAGAGCCCTTCATCCTCTCCATACTGTCCCCTTGGGACCAACCCTCTGCTCTTCTCCTCCCTCAACAGGGAAAGGTGATGAGGATGATGTATGTTTGGGCATTGTGTCGGGACCAGGAGGAGCTGAACCCCAACGCAGCCTGGAGACTCCTGGACATCTCTGCCTCCAGCACCGAGCAGGTCCTCTAGAGGAGGAGGAGGAAAGGTGGATACGGGACACACAAACTGAAGAAGGGCAGAAGATATAAGGATGTGCCTGGCACACCTGCATGTACTGACTCACACATTAACATCTGAGAGCAGAGTGCACCCATGCTCCTGTTATGCCAGAGACTGTATTTGCACATACTCACATTTTCGCTACCCAGAGGATTTATGTGCACATGTATATATTTGTCCACTCTAAGGTGCGGAAATATACATGAACATAGAGATTAACTACCGGTATATAATATGTCCATAGAAAACTGTGCATCCACCAGTATGTGTGTGTATAGTGTCTTGCACTGGTTAGTTCAGTGTTTGGGTTTCCAGGTGGAGTGTGAATACTTACAATCATTTTGGAATGGATGGAACCAACCTTTTCACCAGCTGGCTAAAAGAGGAGCCTGTGCCATTTCCCTCATTGTTTCATCCAATTGTACAGTCCATCCTGGGGGCTGGATCCAAGACGATCAGTGAAGAAAAAACACAATGGCCAGAACGCCTGTGACTTTACCTGTTGGTCTCGAGAGGGACATTTGAAGCATAAAATGGTTTAATGCTCTCCACTGCCTTTGTCAATGTGGAATGGAGCCTTGTTGCAGCAACCAACATAAATGAGTTGGACAGCATGAGACACCTTGTTAATCAAGGCAAACAGGTCTCATGCTTCAAGTGGCTCTTCACCAACTTTACACATGAAGATCAGTTTACAAGGAGCCAACTCAGCCTGTGAAAACCATTGTATAATGTCTTCTTTGGCTTTGGAGGGAGCTTTCTTAAATCTGACAAAAATAACCCCGGTGATGTCATCAGAGTTACCTCAGATCGGGACTTTAGTGTTCAAATTTGTGTCAGAAAACCTGTGTTACGAACCTGTGATGTGGAGTTTGAAAGAATTTAGCATTCACAAGGAAGGAACAAAAGATGCCATTGAGTTGCATTAAGGGAAACATAGGATCCAGTCTTTTTCGAGCTTGACCCATACTATGGGATGAAAGTCATGATATCTAAACCTCCGCCGCTTTAAAATCATCCCTTCTTTAAAAAAAAACTGATCTCTTGTGAGTCTCCAAACTTTATAAGTGCAATACTAAATCGCTGGAGTACAACTTTAATCACCATTAAAACACACAAAGAGAAAGTGACATTAACCATTGAGACACTTGTCTAAAATGATTTTAGAGAGAAAATAGGCCAAATTACCAATGACCATTCAAATAATTGACTTCAGCTGTGGTGGTTTCTGCTTTGTTCCTGCTGACCTTCACATCTGAAACTTATCAAAACTTAAAGACATGTAAAAGTAAGATGAAGTTTGAACCATTTAACATAGGATGTAATAATCTGTGTAGTCAGGATCCATGCTGTCATATGTTTTGTAGCCCAGAGCACTCGATGCAGTACAACCTGACAAACTACCAAGCAGCTCGACAAAACACAATGTGTGTTTGTATTTGCAGTACGTTTTAAAACGCAGCATATGTTTTCTCAAGTTGCAGTGCATTGAGCTCCCAGTCACTGTACATTCTGTACATCCATAAGAAGAAATGTATCCACAGGTCTTAACTCTGTAAATATATAAAACGTCGAGTACGGCTTCTTTGTAAGCGTGGGTGGGACCACATTCAAACATGTAATCCTGGCAGCTTTATTGTTTGAAGATCATTTGGCATCTCATGTTGCACATTTTTCAGCTGTTTGACGTACAAAAATGTTTGGTTTGCTTTTATGCATGTGGATTTTCAAAGGGGTTAGTGCTGAAGATGAAAACTTGAATGAAGAAGTACATTATTGTACTGATGTGTTGACTGCATAATATATACCATGAGGGTCTCTGTTCACATGTCACTGAAGATCGAACACATTGATTGTACTGCAATTCTCTTTCCTTGACTGTTCAATTAATCTACAGAAACGTCCATAACTTGTGACAAGAAGTTGAGCACCTGATGACTATCTTTTATGCCCAGATAATACCAAAAGAATTTGAGTGTCTTTTGTATGTATGACACTTGTCCTTCATGGCCAAAGCTTGTGATGTGAGATGGTCGGTTACTAACTAGAATTCATGACTACCCCTGATGGTTGCACCATGCTCCAGTAACATTTTCTTTGAGCTATTGGTGTGAAGAACGTTTGTGATGTAGGGCAACATAGGACAATGCTCACAATGCTCTTTCAATTAGAAAACTCAAACAATAGGCGAGAGGGCTCATTGATAAACATCAAAACAAGCTGTGAAGAGAGAGACTGTTAGTGGAAAAACCAGTGGCAGTAAATCACTAGCTTTTCCATGCTTACAGCTGCTCCACGACAGAATTGCTCAACAGGTATTCGTCAGATTGACACAAGAAACAACAAGAATCTTTGTTGTTTTTTGAGGCCTCACCTTTCATCGAGTTCCTTTGTTGGGTTCGAACCTAAGGAAACATCTAAATGTTTTTGAAAGTTTGCGTGAAATGTATTAGGCTTTCTGTTAGTGCCACCATCAGCCAAAATGTCGGATTGATTGCCAAGATGTCTAAGGGGAAAAATCTTTTTGATTTAATGACCAAATAACCTTTCCCTAGCATCGCCCAAAGGAGAAACTTAAATGTTGCCCCACTACTCGTAAGGCTCGACAGATCACCACTATGTTTGTTCTATATACTGCATTGTGGGCTGTAAGGATCATTACAGCCTTGAGAGGCCACTAGCAGGACTTTACAGTTTTAGTTTTGTTGTCTTATATTAAATGAGGGCATAAATATGCTCCAGCCATTAAAGATGTAAGATGTAATTTTGTTTTGTCAGACTGAATTTATCTGTTTAAGGTCCAGTATGTAACATTTAGGGGGAGCTATTGGCAGAAATGGAATATAATATTGTATGTTAAGTATGTGTTCATTAGTGTATAGTCAGCTGAATATAAGAATCGTTGTGGTTTTGTTACCTTAGAATAAGCCGTTTATATCTAGAGTGGGAGCGAGTCCCCTTCCACTGAGGTTGCCATGTTACAACGCTATGATTTTACAGTAGCCCAGATCAGACAAACCAAGGCTCTAGATGGGGCCTTTCGTGATTTTTACGGCCACCGTAGTTTCTCCTACACGCAGGGAATGTGAGGGTGGTTACAAGTTAAAATTTCACCGCCAGATGCCACTAAATCCTACATACTGGACTTTTTATGTGTTATACTTTCTTTATTCTGATTAAAAATAATCTAACAGCTCTCCAGATTGGAGTAGATTGGTTTACAACAAGTGACTATAGACCCAGCCTCTTAAATTGTAAGCATGTCTACATATTTTGCCTGAAAAATGACCCATTTGTTGCCACTTCCACATTCACTGTACTTCCTTCAATTACATTCATTATTTTATCTTTGAGTTGACCAAAGAAAAATATATTCTTGGGTTTCTTGATTTTAATCCAGTAATATGTCTGTCTGCAGAATAAAGAGTGCTGTATTATGATTTTCTTTGTCCAAGCTTTCTTAGAGTCAGCAGCAGTGTTTGTGCTCACAAGAGAAAATTAAACTGCATGTTGTGTGTGGGAGTGTGTGTCCCTTGTTTTCTCATTTCAAAACTGACATGCTTTGACAGATGTCCATGGACCTGGCCAGTAACACTGGTTGATAAACCTATTGATTTGGCAGTATAGGGATGATAGGTCAGGCTTTAAATAACGCATGCCTATAGATTCACACACAGGGCCAATATATAGCGGACCTCATCCCACAGCTTTCTGTTGTGATGAACAACTTGGGATGTTCTTAAACTAACTAACCTCCTTCGTTCCTCTTGAGTCAACTCCCTTCTCTTGACTGCAACTGATACATACCGAGAATTGCTGCCTCTGTTTGAACGAATACAAATGCTACTACTTCTGCGTACTTTATGCTACAGAAACCATTTAAACTTTAAACTATTAAACTTGTATTCATATTTTTGACATCTTTTACACTTTTTGAATTATATGAGTTTAAGTTTGATGGCTTTTCGGACCTTTTGTATGTATGTATGCATTGGAAACCTGTATGCATTTATAGAAGCCTTCTTACATGTATGTATGTATATACGTTTGTATTGTGTGTGTGTGTGTGTGTGTATGTATGTATTCATATATTTGTGTGTATGTATGTATGTATGTTTGTAATTCATGGAATCCTGAATGTCTATATTTATGCGATGGAAATCCGCACGTATGTATGTATTTATGTACGTTTGTATCATGCATGAATTTATGTATGTATGTATTTGATGGAATCTTGCATGTCTGTATTTATGCGATGAAAATCAGTATGTATGCATGTGTGTATATACGTTTGTATTTCTGTGTGTGTGTGTGTGTGTGTGTGTGTGTGTGTGTGTGTGTGTGTGTGTGTGTATGTATGTATGTATGAACATTTGTATTTGTATGTGTATGTGTGTATCTATGTATATATGTACGTATGTTGTTGTCGGAATCCTGGATGTATGTATGTATGTGTGTGTACGTATGTATGTTTATATGTGTGTATGTATGTATATATTTGATGGAATCCTGCACGTCTGTATTTATGCGATTGAAATCCGCATGTATGTAGGTATGCATGCAATGTAAACCCCCATGTATGTATGTATGTATATATGTTTTTGTTGCAATCCTGTATGTATGTGTGTACATTTGTATGTGTATGTATGTATGTATGTTTGTTGTTGGAATCCTGCATGTATGTATGTATGTGTGTATGTATGTATGCATATATTTGTGTGTATGTATGTATGTATGTTTGTAATTGATGGAATCCTGAATGTTTGTATTTATGCGATAGAAATCCGCACGTATGTATGTATATATGTATGTAGGTATTTATGTATGTATGTATGCGATGGAAACCTGCTTATTTGTATGTATTTATGTACGTTTGTACGTGTATGTGTATGTTTGCATGTTTTTGTTGGAATCATGCATGAATTTATGTATGTATGTATGTATATATGTATTTGATGGAATCTTGCATGTCTGTATTTATGCGATGGAAATAAGTATGTATGTAGGTATGTATGCAATGGAAACCCCCATGTATGTATGTATGTATGTATGTATGCATTTATGTATGTATGCGATGGAAACCTTCTTGCATGAATGTATGTATGTATGTATGTGTGTGTGTGTGTATGTATGTGTATATGTATATATGTATGTGAGTTTTTGTTGGATCCATGTATGTATGTATGTGTGAATGTATGTATATTTTTTATATGTATGTATTTATGTATGTATTTATGTAGTTATGTATATATGTGATGGAAACCTGCATGCATGTATGCATGCATGTATGTATGATGTATGTATGTGTGTATGTGTGTATGCACATCTGAATGTATGTATGTTTGTTTTTGTGTATGTACGTATGTATGTAAGTTTTTGTTGGAACCATGTATGCAGGCATGTATGCATGTATGCATGAATGCATGTATGTATGCATGTATATATGTATGTATGTATGTTTGTACTTTTGTATTTATGTATGTATGTATGCATGTATGCATGTATGTATGTATGTATTTATGTATGTTTGTTTTTGTGTATGTTTTTATGTACTATTCTATGTATGTATGTATGTTTCTACTTGTGTATGTATGTATGTATGTGTTTGTTGGAAACATCCATGTCTTTCTCCTTGTATGTACGTTTGTATTTCTGTATGTATGTATATGAATTTATGTACGATTCTAAGTTTGAATGTATGTATATGTATTTATGTACGATTCTATGAATGTATGTATGTATGTATTTATGTATGTATGCAATTGAGAACTGTATGTATGTATGTATGTATGCATTTATGTATGTATCTCTGTATGCATTTATGTATGTATCTCTGTATGCATTTATGTATGTATGCAATGAAAACCTTCTTGCATGTATGTATGTATGAATGTATGTAAGAATGTATGTTTCTTTTGGATTCATGCATGTATGTATGTATGTGTGTACGTTTGTATTTCTGTATGTGTGTATGTATTTATATATGATTGTAAGTATGTTTGTATGTTTGTGTGTGTGTGTGTATGTATGTATGTATATATGTTTGTGTGTGTGTGTATGTATGTATGTATATATGTATTTATGTACGATTCTAAGTATGTATGTATGTATGTATGTATGTATGTATGTATCTATGAATCAATGTATGAATGTTTCTATGTATTTATGTACGTTTCTATTTCTGTATGTGTTTTTGCATGTATGCATGTATGCATGTAAGCATGTCTGTATATATGTAAGTTTGTATTTGTGTAGGTATGTTTGAATGTATGAATTAATGTGTGAATTTATGTATGTAAGTATGTATGTTTCTATGTATGTTTGTATTTTTGTATGTATGTACGTTTGTGTTTGTGTATGTATGTATGTACGTTTGTATTTGTGTATGTATGTACGTTTGTATTTATGTATGTATGTATGTACAATTCTAAGTATGTATGTATGCAATGAAAACCGTGCGTGCGTGCGTGCGTGCGTGTATGTATGTATGGTTTTTTTGGAATCATGCATGTATGTATGTGTGTACGTTTGTATTTCTGTATGTGTGTATGTATATATGTATTTATATATGATTGTAAGTATGTTTGTATGTTTGTGTGTGTGTGTGTATGTATGTATGTATGTATGTAT
>CM022487.1:10824760-10901810 GCA_011952105.1 Coreoperca whiteheadi | reverse complement strand
ATACACACACACACACACACACACACACATATAAACATATTTAGAATCGTACGTACATACATACATATATACAGACATTCAGACATACTTACATACAAAACAATATACTTACATACATAAACAAATACAAACAAACATACATACACACACACACACACACACATACATAGAATCGTACGTACATACATACTTACATACATACATACATACAGTCATAGATACATACATACATAAACACATACATGCTTACATGCATACATGCATAAATACATACATGCAAGAATCCAACAACATACATACATACATACATGAAGGTTTCAATTGCATACATACATACATACATACATACATACATACATACATGCATGCATGTATGTATGTATACATGCATACAGGCAAAAACACATACAGAAATACAAACGTACATAAATACATAGAAACATTCATAAATACATAGAAACATTGATACATACAGAAATACATACATACATACATAGACAAATACAAACGTACATACATAAATAGAAACATACATACAATCATACACACATACACACATACACACTCACATACATACATACATATACAAATACAAACGTACATACATACATAGAAACATTCATACATACATAGAAATATATATACAAATACAAACGTACATACATACATACATACTTAGAATCGTATATAAATACATACATACACAAACACACATACACACATAAATAGAAACATACATACAGGCGTACATACAGACATACATACATTCATACATACATACATACAGACATACACAAATAAAAACGTACATACATACATAGAAACATACATACATACATAAATACATAGACAAATACAAACATACATACCTACATACATACATACATACATACTTACATACATACATACATACTTAGAATCGTACATAAATACATACATAAAATAAATACAATACAAACATACATGCATACATGCAAAAAGTCATACAGAAATACAAACGTACATAAATACATACAAACATTCATAAATACATACATACATACATACGTATATACATACATAAATACATGCATGCATGCAGGTTTCCATCACATACATACATAATTACATAAATACATACATAAATACATACAAACAGACAGACAGACATACATATACACACACAAATACATACATACATACATACATACATACATACATATATACATACATACATAAATACATACATATATACATACATACATACATTTATTCATACATAAATTCAAATATTCATACATACATACATACAGACATGCATACATACATACATAGAATCGTACATAAATAAATACATACAATACATACATACACACAAACATACATACATACATGCACAAAGTTATACAGAAATACAAACGTACATAAATACATACAAACATTCATAAATACATAGAAACATTTATACATACAGAAATACATACATACATACATATATATATGTATATACATACATGCATGCAGGTTTCCATCACATACATCTTTAATTACATAAATACATACATACAGACAGACAGACATACATACATGCATACATACACACATACATACATGATTCCAACAAAAAAATAAATACATACATACATTCATTCAAAAACACCGACACAAATACAAACGTACATACATTTATGCAAGTCTCCATCGCATACACACACACACACACACACACACATATACATACATACATGCATGCAGGTTTCCATCAAATACATACATTCATATACGCACTCAAATAAATGCATACATACATACATACATTTACATTTAGTCATTTAGCAGACTATTATATCCAAATGCCTCCAAGCCACAGCCCTATACATTCCACATACATGTTAGTATATATTTACATATAAATGTGTGTGTCTATGTATATCTCACCCTATCATTAACTTAGATATTGTTTCGCAGATAAACCTAGTTAAAGGTGCCCCCTAAAACCTTTTGAACCATGTGACCAGTTCCAAGTACATGCATACATAGAAACATACATACATACATAAATACAAACGTACATACATACATACATACATACACAAATACAAATGTACATGCATACATATAAACATTCATAAATACATAGAACCATACATGCATGCATGCATGCAGGTTTCCATCACAACAGAGAACTAATTGGGCTGAACCCTAACCAGGAAATGCCTGGAATCATGCTGACATTTTTTTCTTACTCAACTGTTTCATTTATGACATTTTTGGATGTTTACGGTTTTAAAAGACTTATTTTGCCACTAAAATATCTAGCTCTACAGTTAAACTCTGGTGGAATTAATAAGGTGGTGCATGCATCCTCCACCTTTATCATAGTCTCTACACATAAAAATCAACATTATCCTAAAACTAAGCTTTCCTGTTTCTTTACCACGACCTTAGACTTACCATTAAACTTTGTCTTCAACTGTATGCTAAGTTTTACTACTGCTCTGACATAAACCTTACACAAATCTTTTTAATATCCATTTAGCCAAATACCAACCAGTGACAATCCAACAAGGAAACCCTAACAATCTAGACTGTATGAAATATAAGTATGTTGTTGTTTACATTACAAAGATTTGTGTCTCAGAAATAAACATAATTCTGCAGTTAGACTTTGTTTCCATTGAAGTTTTATTTATTACATTGCATCATGTTTGTATTGACTCATGAACCTCATATTGCGTATCTTTTTATATCGTGAGATGAGCAGATCATCCCATTCCTACTGAATAGGACATTGTGGTGACTGTAATTCTCTCACCTTCAAGCAAATCAAAATTTAACATGTCATTTATGGCTCCGTCATCATTGAGTAAACTCAGTCAAACCATAGCAAAATCCCACTAAAACAACAGCAGATGTAGGTTGTAGTTGTGACAAAGCTTAATGTCTCTTTAGGCAAAACCAGACACCCCATGTGGCCACGTCTATGTCCATCCTCATTAAGTGGCCTGTCTGATTTCCAAAAAATATTCTTAACACGGGTCCAGGTGATTATTACATAAACTTGAATAACTCCAAATTCATGGTAACTCAGACAGGCTTCTTAATTAGGTTGAACTGACATTTCAGCTCTTCTTACAGTAAAAACAACTTAAACGACAAAAAATATAAACCCTGCAATGCAGTAAATGCTACGTGTTTCCTAACATTCATGTACAATTCAGGGTGTTGTGACACTGGCAGTGAAGGTACATGTTGCTTTTAAACTGCATGCAGTGTGTGACCATGAGGGGCGCCATGAAAGCCACTTGTGTGTAGCGTTCTTCTTCTTGTCATCAAAATGGACGCAGCAGACGCAGCTCAAACTGCCCTGACCTACCAAAGGAAAAACAAACATATTTTGGAGGTGAAGCCATTTAGGTGAAATCATCAACATATTCAAACCAATGTCTCAAAGGCAGCTGATTCAGTTCCAACTGCTGCCAAATAAAAACTGGAGTACTGACACCCACCATCTCAGATCTTTCGACGCTGCATCAGAAGATACCAGCAGGTCAAAGGCGCGTTCCTGACATTTTGTTTTTGCTAAAATTGTTTCTTGTATGTAAATATAATATTGTGTGTATTTGTTTAAAATGTCATCACGACAGCTTCATTAGTGGCTGTTTCTGAGGACTCATCTGCTGTGCACCTAAAGCACATAAAACAGAACACAACATCTTTCTTAATACCAGTTTTGAATCTTAATTTGTAATATAATTTGTCAGCATTTATACTGTCAATAGCATTAGTGGCGTCTAAATCTCAACAGCCAATTCAAAGTGTAAAATGATCAGAACACCAAGCTTAGAAAAGCTGTTTAATGTCACTTTGATGTCACGTGTAATTTTCAAACAGGTGAGCTTTTCTCTCAGTGTCAAATGTCAATGGCAGACTTCTCAGTTTGATTTTAAGCAACTCCAAAAACTGAGTTGTAGCAACTGGCATTCAAACTGTGTTATGATAACAAGAAGAAATACCATTTCCACACATGGCCTCTAATATCTCTTCTGCCGACTTCGCCTGGATCCGTCTGCTGTCTGTTCTGAAGACATAAAAAACTATGAGACAAAGGAGAAGATTTGGTCATATCATTTTCATCATACACAATGTGTACCGTGGTTAAATGTGCTGTGTAATGAAGTCAAATGACCACAGTTACATATCTCATAAAGGATAATGTTAAATATTTATTTAAAGATAAAATAAACACAACTCAGCACACTTTCTGCATCCATGTCCTCTAAATCTAAATCCAGTTTCATTTTGAGGGAGGAGTCAGAGGTTTTGTAAATAGTGCTTGAAGAGGAGGTTTTGTGTTTAATGTTTTCAGAAAATGAAGCAAGGTTTCAGAAATTGTGTTTTAGCAATTGAGAAAAACTGTAATATCACTTACTTATTTCAAATTAAATCCACTTGGTGTCTTTCAAAATGGCTTCTAATCAGGCCCTTCCATAAAAGGATGGCTTTTTGAGGCCGTTGGGCCATCCAGCACCAATGCTTTTATTCTCCAGGTGCTGGTGAAGAGCCTGCCAGGACCTCCGGCCTCCTCTGACAGACACGGGCACACACACACACACACACACACACACACACAGAACAAGTGTGTACAAGTATCTTGAACTACTTATGGAAGAAGCAGGAGAAGCAATTTAGCATCTGAAGCCTACAAGAACTGTAAGTGTGTTTGATTCGTGTCTTGTTGTAAGTTTAGTGCAGTGTTATTTTTGTTCGAGACCGCCGCTTGATTGGTGACGTGGCGTTATTGCGTAATAGGATTTTGTATCGATTGGCCTAGTGGTTTGTCCAGGGGCACGGGAGGCGTGTCCTGCTGAATACAATCACTGACAAAATAGACGGGTATTTAAGTGGGTATGCCATCGCGGCATCCCTCGTGGAGTGAAGACCGAAGAGAATAAAGACCATCGACTCTACCTGCACGTGACTCCACCGAGCAGGGACTCAACCAATTGTTTGCGCTTTTATATTTATTTATTTTTTGATCCCTTGTTGCTATTATATTTGTCTTGCATTTTACTTCTGCTCTTACACAATGTGTCTTCTAATCCCAACTGTCATTTCAACCCGGCAAACATCAGTTTCATACCAAAGGCAACGCAATATTCATAATCTGCATGTTGTACCACTGTCCAAGACTCCCCCATTTAATTTACCAATAGGCTTGTGGAACTGCCAGTCTGCGGTGAACAAAGCGGATTTCATCACGGCTTTTGTTAATCATTCTGGTCTTTCAATTGTAGCACTTACAGAAACTTGGATCAAACCTGAGGATTCTGCCACTCCTGCAACCCTCTCCCATAATCACACTTTCTCCCACAGCCCTCGCATCGCGAGAAGAGGTGGTGGAACCGGCCTGCTTATCCCTAATGACTGGAAGTTCAAACAGCGATCATCCCTGTGTGACAGCAGCTCCTTCGAGTTTCATGCTGTTACTATCACCCATCCTGTTAAAAGTCACTTCGTAGTCATCTATCGCCCCCCAGGTCAGCTTGGCCATTTCTTGGAGGAGTTGGATGTGCTTCTCTCATCCTTCCCTGAAGATGGCACTCCTTTGGTGGTACTTGGGGACTTCAACATCCACCTTGGAAAGCCACAGGCTGCGGACTTTGAAAACCTGGCTGCATCATTTGACCTCGAGCGGGTTTCCACATCAGCAACTCACAAGTCTGGTAATCAACTAGATCTTATCTACACACGGTGCTGCTCCACTCTTCATGCTCAGGTCACCCCGCTGCACGCATCAGATCATTTCTTCATCACTCTCGACCTCGACCTAACTCCTCCGGACCCTGCAAGTGTTCTACCGCTGGTCACCTTCCGACGCAACCTGCGTACACTGGCTCCCTCGCGCTTTTCCTCTGCTGTCTCGTCGGCGCTCCCTCCTGCTGAGGAGCTCTCTCTCTTGAACACCGACAGCGCCACTGACGCTCTGTGTTCCACTCTTAAATCCTGCTTGGACAACTTCTGCCCTCTCACATCTAGACCAGCCCACAAATCCTCGTCTGCCCCCTGGTTATCTGATGTTCTACGTGAGCATCGCGCCAGCCTCCGGTCAGCTGAGAGAAAATGGCGTAAATCAAAAGATCCCGCTGACCTATGTCTCTACCAGTCTCTCCGCTCTAATTTCTCAGCTGATGTCACCTCTGCAAAAACGGACTACTACCACTCTAAGATCAACAACTCACCTGACTCACGCACTCTCTTTAAAACCTTCGCCACTCTCCTTTCTCCGCCTGCTCCCCCACCTTCATCGGATTTAACAGCTGATGACTTTGCGTCTTTCTTTGTCAAGAAAACAACCGCCATTAGCAGGCAATTCTCTGCGCCGCCACCTGTTGGCCTCGCACGCATCCCAGATACGTGTCTGCTCCCCTCTTTCTCTCTTCTATCTGAAGCTGATGTTTCCAAGGTCATTCATTCTAGCCACCCTACCACCTGCCCGCTGGATCCCATCCCCACCCATCTCCTGCAGGCCATCTCTCCGTCTGTTGTCCCTACTCTGACCCACATCATCAACTCCTCCCTCACCACTGGGTTGTTCCCAACAGCTTTCAAAGAAGCCCGCATCACACCATTACTGAAGAAAGCCACTCTCAATCCGACACTATTCGAAAGCTACAGACCGGTTTCCCTCCTTCCCTTCATTGCCAAAGCTCTGGAACGAGCTGTTTTTAACCAGCTCTCCTCCTTTCTCACAGAGAACAATCTCCTGGACCGCAACCAGTCTGGTTTCAAGAGCGGCCATTCCACGGAGACCGCGCTGCTCTCAGTTGTCGAAGCCCTGAGATTGGCAAAGGCGACATCCAAGTCATCCATTCTTATCTTACTGGACCTGTCTGCGGCCTTTGACACAGTTAATCACCACGTCCTCCTGTCCACTCTCAGTGCTATGGGTGTGTCTGGAATCGCGTTGCGATGGTTCAAATCGTACCTATCGGGTCGGTCATTCAGAGTATCCTGGAGAGACGAGGTCTCGGAGTCCCAACATCTCAATACAGGGGTGCCGCAGGGCTCGGTACTTGGTCCCCTACTCTTCTCCATCTACATGACATCCCTAGGCTCGGTCATTCAGAAGCATGGGTTCTCCTATCACTGCTATGCTGATGACACGCAGCTCCACTTGTCGTTTCAACCTGATGATTCAACTGTTTCTGCTCGCAGAGTGACATTGCGCTTTGGACAAAGGATCATCACCTGCAGCTGAACCTGGACAAAACGGAACTGCTTGTGATACCGGCCAACCCAAAGATTCGCCACGACCTCTCCATTCAACTTGGCTCAACGACCGTTACTCCATCCAGCACGGTCAGAAACTTGGGGGTGGTAATTGATGATCAACTAAACTTCAAAAGCCATGTCGCCAGCACCACCAGGTCCTGCAGATTCATCCTCTACAACATCAGGAAAATCAGACCTTTCCTATCGGAGCAGTCTACACAAGTCCTAGTCCAAGCTCTGGTCTTGTCCAAACTGGACTATTGCAATGCACTGATGGCTGGTCTCCCTGCTTGCACAACCAAACCTCTGCAGATGATCCAGAACGCGGCGGCAAGAATGGTCTTCAATGAGCCGAAGAGAGCGCACGTAACCCCTCTCTTCATTAGGTTACACTGGCTCCCTGTTGTCGCCCGCATCAAGTACAAAGGGATGCTATTGGCTTACAAGACCACCACTGGTTCTGCACCATCATATCTTTGCTTGCTCATACAGACCTACGCTCCTGCCAGGTCCCTGCGCTCTGCAAAAGAACGACGCCTGGTGGTACCATGCCAAAAAGGAATAAAATCACTCTCGCGCACCTTCTCTGGATCCGTTCCACATTGGTGGAATGATTTGCCGGCCTCTACAAGATCAGCAGATTCTGTAGCCACCTTTAAAAAGCACTTGAAAACGCATCTCTTCCGTCAACACCTGACTGACAATCACTAACTCTTCTTCCTTTCTACCTCTGCTATAAAAAAAATAAAAAAAAAATAAAAAAAGAAACCCTTCCTATCGTTAGCTTTGTATACTGTGCTGGGCTTTAACCAGACTCGTTTTTGATGCACTTATGCTTTTTGTTACCTTGTGTTGTTATATTGCTTCCATTGTCTTCCTCAAATGTAAGTCGCTTTGGATAAAAGCGTCTGCTAAATGACTAAATGTAAATGTAATGTAATGTAAATGGAAGAAATGGGTTTTATCACACTTCAAAGTTGGACAAAGAGACTTATTGTTGTTTTCTGTATGGGACTTTGACATTGGATTCCTCAAAACCTATGCAGTAAAAGTACTTCATAGTATGTTTGCAAGTAGTCTAACACGTTCAATGTCCAGAAAAATGAATACAGTAAAAAAGCTTAACTTTTAGTCTGTATGTAGTCAGAGTTATCCTGAACTAAAATGTGAGTTTTCATTTGAATTTTAAGTAAAATCAAAGTAATAGCCCTCACAATTTACTATCAGTTTTTAATTTATTTCCTGTGAATAAAATCCATTTAATCTTTTTTTCACATGGGATATTTTGGCCTACGATGTTAACCCCTTATTTTGAAAACCGGAAGTAGTTATCTTTGCTTCGTCGGGCTAACTTTATAAATCGTATGGTATGTGATATGTCGCGTAAAATTCAGATTGCATAGCTACTCTTCAGGTACTCTTCTGACTGTCATACAGCAACACGTCTTTGGAAACGGTGAAAACAGACAGCAAACAGTCCTACCCTGTTTCAATGCATTTACCGTAAAGGGCCGAATACGTGAGCACTCCGAATTGAGGTGCGGCTGGTTTGACCACAGAAATGCGGACGGCGGCTCACTTGGGCGCAGTCTTCCTCTTCTCCTCGTTGCTCCGGAGGTTTCATGAGAGTCTCTCGGAATAAAGTCCTGTAGCTGTAGTTTGTATTCGTTACGCGAGCTAAATTGCAGCAACAATTAAAGACCCGGAAGCAACCCCGTTGACATGCAGGAGGAGCAACACGTTTAACAGAATCCACAAAGGCAGGATACAGAAGATCCGCCAAAATGAATAAACCAGGGACCCTAAATCCTAAAAACGTGAAAAAAAGTATTTAAGACAAGTATAAAACACATATGAAACAATGACACGAGGACGAAAATCAAACTGAACACCAAAAAAAATAACTTCTTCTTCTTCTTCTTCTTCTTTGGGTTTTAACGGCAGCTTGTATCCTTGACGTTGCATTACTGCCATCTTCCGGTTCTAGTTATTTCCCATATACTTTAGTCATATTCTTGTCATTAGTCCTGTTTTAGTCAGAAAGCATCTCAAATATTTCATTCCTGTTCACTTCTACTGCAGTCCATTATACTCTTTACTCCATGTCCTATTTTTTTCCATGTCTTTTATTATGTCTATTGTCTGTAATTCATATTTTGAATAATTAATAAGCACATGTTCTACAGTCTCAGGTATTTGGCACTGATCACAAAACCCAGTAGGATGTTTCTTGATTAGTTTGAGATATAGGGAGAATGTATAAAAATAGGCCTACTATAAACTTACCAAGCACTGCACAACACTGATGCTGCCGACTGAATATTTCAAGTATTTATTTCCATACTTACAGTATTTCTTACCATAACAATGAAATCAATGATACAAATAAAATCTGTAGACAAATAAAAATTACTGCACGAAGTACATACACTTTGACTCTGAAGAAAAACTACTGTAAAAGCAACAAGAATACTGTAACTATTCATCATCTCTCCGTCTGGCTGGATCAGGCCAAAAGATTTCATCCACATCACAGACTATGTCTTCATTGGCAAGGCATTGTTGGAAGAATTGCCTCGTGTGACGAATCCACCCCTACAGAGAAGTTGCTTCGATATGATCACAGCTCTGCTCCATGGCCTGAATGAGGGGGAAACGGTCATAGGGCCGCAGGTTGTATACCTTCCACTGCCATGCTGAAAAAAAACTCTTCTATTGGACTCAGGAAGGGGGAGAATGGGGGAAGGTGTAAGACTTCAAATTCAGGGTGCTCATGGAACCAATTCTGGACCAGAGCAGCCCGATGGAATGAGACAAACAACAATGTACCGCATTTGGTCCACTTGGTTTAATGCCGTGACAGTCTCGTGCAATCTGTCAAGAAATGCAAGAATTAGATTTGCATAGTGGTGGAGGACCCCATTTTGTGTAAAAGCAGCGCAAAGGGTGATGTTACCCCCTCGCTGCCCTGCCACATTGGTGGTCCCTGGTGGTACATTTCTCCCTCTTCTTCTTCTATCTCCTTCCATTTTTGTTGAAGACAGGTGAACTCACCTGCTGCCTTTTATAGCACACCTGAGTGGTGCGTTTTCAAATTAGCACATGTGTTACTTCCACACCTGGTGGATGTGATTATCCAATTCGTTCATTAGTGTGGTCATTGGCAATCTGGGGCTTTGTAATGACAAGGAAGTAACCTCACAATCCTTATCTGTGTCTAAGGTGTGAAAATGTGTGTAGAGTTTTACAAATCACTGTGTGTAATGTTTTGCAAATCTGTTGAGGTGTTTTGCTCATTGGAGTAGAATTTTGCAGTTGAACCACTCTTGGGTGAATAAAAACAGTCGTAATCGTTTATAGAAGGTTGTTATATACGTTCCTGGTAGTGAATTCCATGCCACTATTGCCCTGTACTGCACTGTATGTATGTATGTATGTATGCATGTATTTATGTGTGTATGTATGTATGTATGTATGTATGTATGTGTGTATGTATGTATGTATGTATGCGATTGGAAAGGAGCAGATTCCAGGCAGAAGGTGCAGAATACATAAACACCTTTTTCTAAGCTCTGTACGCAAATGTGGGACAAAAGACATCTTGAGAGCGCAAAGACAATTGTCCACTAGTTTTCTTATAATATTTCTTATAATAAATATAAACACAGAGAGGAGGGGAGAATGCCAAGGATTGCTTTATAAATAAATCTGTACCAGTGTACAAACCCACGGGTGGCTATCAATTTGAGAAGTTCAGCTCTGTACATCTTGGCAGATAGTGAAATTATATTTGCTACTGTTCCGTGAAATATTCAAACTGCAGTTTATGTGGGGTGTTTTGCTGTTTGGATTCCTCGTGCCAAAGATCAGAGTCTTAAAAGTAAAAGGAATATCGGAAATCAAAATGGCTGAGCTTAACCCAGATTAATTCAATAATATATCTGTAATATTAGTATTAAGGATAACACTCATGATGTATATAAAACCTACGCATTATGAGATTTGTGTGTGTCTCAATTAATTGTTTTTCATGTTGTCACTAGAAGGGATATGACATTTAAAAAAAAAATACACACAATATTATGTTTACATACAAGAAACATTTTTAGCAGAAGTAAATGCGGCTTTGACAGTATTACAGCTAAGCTAAGTTTATCATTTGAAAAAACATTTCGACTTTCAGCGCTCCCACGCATCTTCAGCAGGAAATGCAATTTTGTTTAGTTCATAATTCTCATCTACTTCTTCATATATTAAAATGTTCAGCTATTTAAGGACATGTGAGCTATGATTCGGCTATTTTCTACCTTTTTTTCTCAGAATTCCAGAATTCTCTATTTCTGAGAATTCCGATGTTGATTAAATACACACTAATACTGTTTTTTCTGTTGTTGTGGAGGCTTTTACATACACACACTAACATGTTTCTTGCTATAAAACTTTCACACGCATTTTCAGCAGGAAATGCAATTTGTCTAGTTATAATGATTGATCACACTAGATCAACTGAGGTAAATTTACTGTATTATTGTTACACTTTTAGGGTTGCCTAAAAGGACAGAGTCAGGGCAGCATAGGCTCAAGTCCCCCACAAACCAGTCTTCATATGGCTCAAGGTTTTACTTACCTACACTCACCTGCTGTCATGGGGTCCAGATATCCTGTAGCGGTGACCTACGTCTGCTCCCTGAGCCACAGCTTAACCTCCCAGTGTACCATCTGTAACTGTAAAGGATAGCAACGGAAATGTGGAATTTCATAACCTTACAGGGTGGAGACCCCAGTGGGCGGCCTGCTGGAGCACTGCTCAGTGTTATTTTATTATGACCCACTTCAGGACAGTGTTACAATCCACTGACTGTTAATTAAACCTACAGGGAGATCCCATGCAGCCTCTGGCAGGAGAGATGTGGATGTGTACGGACTGCAATCTGTTCCAGTGTTTTAATTGTGTCAGTTAATTACTTCTCACAGTGAGTGTCTGGAGCTTAGCCACAGGTGCAATCAGGTTGCTCCACTTGTTTTGTTCCACATCTTGATCATGTAATTTCTTGCAGTTCAGTAAAACTTGCAATGCAGTCTGACATGATGTAACTAAATCAACTTATACAACCAACAGCAATAAGTGTACTAATCAGTCTTTCTCCAAGCAATCTATAGGACTTCCTTTGTAAAGTAAATTATATTATTTGTTAACTCTGAGAAAGTCTTACTGCTTTTTCCAAACATATCACAATATTATTTATTTTGGAAGTGCAGATTACCAACTTGTGGGGCCTTGTGAATTCAAGAATCAAGATAGTGGTCAGTAGGGGACCATAGGTCATTTTTGCCTGGGGGCCTGATAGCAGGTTAATTCAGCCTGTTTTGTACCCAATCAAAGTCCAGCCAACCCGACCTAAAGGCACCCATAATACTATGTAAAAACTAAAAGGTCTTAATTAAGGGAGCTTTTCATAGTTGTCTATTCAATTATATTTTCTGCAAGTTTTATTTTAATGGAGCAGTACTTTTAAGGAAATTCCTCAAAAACACAACTAAAATAATGTCTGTTTAACATATAACCCTATTATTATTACCAGATTACATAGTTCCTTTCTAGGAAATTATGTAACCTTAAAACAAAGTGTTGCCGTTTTATTCCGTCTAAAGCATACTGTTTCAAATCCCTTTCCACGCTTCCAGGAATAACATTCTAGTGGAGAATTATCCTGGTGTAAAAAATACTGGGTCTAAAAATACTGGAATCAGCCTAAAAATGGGGATTTTTTTTTACTGTAAAGCTCCCCCAAGGTTGCTAAAACTCCCAAATTCTCAGAATAAAAAACAGAGCACCCCAATGTCCTCAGTTGTACTTACAGCCCTCTATAATGTCACTGCAGCAGCCGCATCACACGTGTCTTTTAATAGGCTATAAGTTATATTCAAATCCAGTCAGTTTTTTTGTATATCCCAAAATTACAAATTTGTCTCACATGGCCTAAGAATTTGTACAACATATAACACGCTCTTTCCCCAGACCCTCAATTCAGATAAGAAAAGCCGTACAAAAAACTTGAACAGGAAAAGGAACTGAGTAGTAATTTAAACAACGTTTTTGCCTTTATGGTCTTTTTCTTTTTACTTCTGCACCTGTCATCTGCCAACCAGTAGCATACCTAGTTTTGATGTGCAAAAGTAGATTTTTCTGCGTATAGGATCATTTTAAGATAATGGGAGTCTTATTATTTTTGAAGTAAACAACAATAAAACTGATCAAACTCATTGGCACTATGTCTGTGCCATATTGACTGCATGGCTTCAGTGGCCCTTCAGTGTCCGTGCACCACGCAGTCCTCTTACATAATGCAGAAACCACATGCGGCTTTACTCATCCAAACGAAAAGATTATGTGTGTAGTCTAAACAGGGACAGTCATAAGTGGGCAGGGAGGGAGGGAGGGAGGTGGGGTGGACCCTTCAAACTGAGTGGACTTAAAGCTCCTGAAAAAGCAGAAGAGGTGCTGCAGGATGCGACGGAGTTCAGACCTAAAGCTCCTCGTGCAGGCTGAGCGAGCCCGGAGCTGTCCACGGTACTGAACAGCTGTTGCTGCTGGATCATCATCACACCGTGTTTCTGTCACATCCACACCTGTGACACCAGCCGGAAAGTAAGTTCTCTAATCTGATTGTCCTCTAGTTTGTCACTGGAATGATGAAATGATTTGTTTGTTATAAGTGAACTTCTGTATGTAGAAGTCATGGTGGCGCTGTGAGTGTCATGTCCTTGCATGGCCGCAGGGTTACTTTATCAATCACACGTTTATAAGTTGTCCTATGCAGGCTGTAACTTTGTGCTGTTGTGTAACTTCATGTCACATTACATTGGAATCACCATTCTGCAAAAAATTCAATGTTTTAAAAGAAAGAAAAATTTGTAGTGTCCCTTATTAATACAGGGGTGATCCAGTTACCTGTCCTGCTAACATGTCAAACAATGGAGATTGCATCACAATAAACCAGGCAATATTAAAGTTAATAGTTACTCCACATATTTGTGCTTTCTTTCACAGATTGATAAGGCTAAGAAAGGCACCATTTCAAACTATACTCATGGTATCAGAATTAGTTCTTGGAGCAAACCATCACAATATAAAGGCAGATTCACCCACGGCTGTCACTGAATTTCACTCATTTCTGTGATCAAGAAATGTGATTGCTTTTTACCAGAAGAATAAACATCAAACTACAGAAAGTCTTTATGATGATATAATCACTGACGGCAAGGATAAAAGAAAGGGAGAGACAGCAGTGCTCTGTACATTGACATGTTGCATGAGGAAATTAAAATCTTGAGTCTGCAAATTAACCTGCTCGTTCTTTCTCCTTAACAACTTACTCACTTAAGTCTGGCTCTTCATCAGACTGGCTAGACTCCCTGGACAGTACTCCCTGCTCAACAAGTACAGTGGTTATCTTTGTTTCTTAAGAGAACTCTGAACAATTCCAATATGGTAATGCTCTGCAATGGAAATAAGCTGTGCTTTGGTACAACGAAAAAGCTCCTCTGTCATAGGAGCTTCACTAAATCCCTGCAAATCAACCTCTAAAGTGAAGTTACTAAAATGACCTGATGTGGAACAAACTTTTTACAGCAACAGCTAAAGTAAAGTACTACTGCAGCTTGCAGAATAAACTCCTCCTAGAGAAGCTTCTTAGATAACTACAAACCAGCGCAACACAAGTACCAATACCACACAGAACTAAAGTGTTATGAACCAAAAGCACAGTTAACATTACCGTAGGCCAACACAAAGCCAATAGTAAGCAATAGAAACTTACAAAGCACTAGGCTGATAATAGATGTAGTTACTCAACAATTATTTCAAGCCACACAATATAGAAATAGCCTAAGCAATACTGCTACCCCTGAATGAAACAGTGCCACTCAAGCACTAAACACTACTAATCTTACACTACTGAGAAGAAAGTAGGTTACACAAAATGTACTCCCTGCAAAAAGCATATGACTATACAAACACAAAGCTTACACAGGCAAAAATGAAAGCATGAGCGCTGGGACCTCCCGCTCAAACTTTAGCAGGGTTACGGATGTTCTAGGTGAACACAACTACAGCCTGGTATTTAAAAGAAACTACTGCATGACAAAATAAAATTGCTGTAACTTCATAACCCTCTTGTGTTTCTAACTCGGATGTAACAGTAATAAAAGCCTCATGCGTTGGGCACTTATGGTCCAGAACTTTAATGTAGAAATCGGTCACGTAAAGGACGGGTGTGATAATGTTGTGGTTGATGCCCTCTCATGTGTAGGTTACCTTAGGATTGGCACCAGTATGGCTGTGATCTTAATGGAGGGGGTGTTACATGCCATTCTGTGTCCTGCTATTGGGTTGCTTGTGTGAGGGGGTGTGTGTCTGCTCTGTGCCTCTGTGTTCTAGGTGCAGCTCACTGATGACCTGTCTGACAATGTGGGCTTTGTCTATATAGCTGGCTTCTTACTCTGCCCATGCTCACTCTCCATGGCACCAGACCCAGCTTTTCATTTGTTCTCTGTGTTATCCTTCTTTTGTAAAAATGTTTTATTCTTGTGCATTTAAACTGGTGTCGTGTCCCACTTTGTGTGGTAACACTATCATTTTAAGATACCATATAATCAGAAAAGCTAGGCTACATGCCAAAGATATTTGGCTTTATTTAGACACCATCCTTTCCCCCTTTTTATTTGGAGAAGTCCTTGACATTTTCAAAGCTGCTGTCATAATCCACAGGTATAAATGGGAGGTATTACAGGTATTACAGCCACGAGGGACGCCATGTGTCACTGCATGTGCTCTGTCATCAGAAATCATTGGAATGGCTGCTTGAGGCTCTCGTAAAGCTTCCCTATTACCTTATTTTATTGCTGTTTTGTTGCTCATTCTTTTATATATTCTTTAAAGCTGTAAGCTTTGATTTGCTTCTCAATGCGACTGGGTTTCCATACTCGTTCTTGGCTCTGTGGTGTTTGTATATGGTTATGACCTTGAGTAACCTGCAGAGTTTTTGAATGACCTGAAAACATACAGGCCTCACTGGTCACCTTTTGAAACTACTATCTTCAACGCACCCACATATCTGCTGAGTTTGCTTGGGGGAAAGAACTAGACAGGTTTGTAACATAAAAAAGTATTTTGTTTGACTTCCTGTGAAGAAGGTGGTTCATGTGCTAGAAAATGTAGGATGGAGCTTAATTAATGTAACCCTCCCCTACCACTGCATATTCTGCCAATGTAGCAGAGAGTAAACTATCAAGTATATTTGCAGTGGCGAGCGAAAATGTTGGCTGTATTGCGTAACCCTCTGTAAAACTATGTTTTACTGGGCAGATCCTCAAAAGGATTTAAGAGGAAACTAAACTCAGTTAACTTTTAAATCCAGTCTTATATCATTTTCTTTCATGTTGTCTGGCAGCTGATAAAAATCATTCACATCATTTAACTACAAAAATCATTTGTGAAGAAAAAGTGAGGTTATGAACTCTTTAACGGAAAATGTGATATTATTAGTTGTAGAAGTGATTAAACTACACCAAACATCATATTGTTCAACTAATATTTTCTAGCTTTCATTAGCAGCCTTGTTCTGAGTGGTTTGCACTTACTGACTTTGATAATGTGTTATCCTGTTGTGTAAACTTCATGGCTCTCTATTGACCATTGAGTCTGTATTTAGCTTCCTTCTATACATGCAGCTACCTGAACTGTCCGGCCTGATGTAACCACAGGCCATTTGATAATTGATTTTGAGGCAGACAGTTTCTTTCATTATGTCTCCTCTCAAAGCTTCACTCAGCCCTTTAGTCCCATCATCCGGAGAGCAGGGGAGCTACCAATGCGAGGAAAGGTAAGGAGGGAGACAAAGCCTCCTGGAATAGTATCTGCCGACTGGGGAGTGCACCTACAGCAGGAAACGTCTCTCCACTCCACAGCCCATTAAAGAGGTTACAAAGAGTGTTTCTGTGCAAGAGTGCAGCACCTCTCTAAGCGATTTCTCCACATTTTTCTTTTTTGTCATCAGTGTCTGATTTATTTATCTTGTACTATGCTGTACCTGAGTTCAGGAAAGGGGTAGTGCTTCTGCTTTGTCTCAGCTATTTTTCTCATAAGAAAGATTAGAAGATTGGACAGGGTGTGTAATAACAGTTTTAAAGTGAGACTGTTTTTCACTTGTAAGGTGTGCTGGCAGGAGCCCCATGCAAACACTCGAAGCCCTGTGAACAGTAAAAATCTATAATCCTTGACATGTTCCAAGGTTCCTGTCGAGCTCTGAACCCCCCCAAATCAATCCGACTTTTTCCTCCATTCATCACTTCTGCATGCTGGAAACTCACTCACTCATGTTGCGTTTTATCTTTGCTTTTTTTCTATTAGGTATCTTTGTGAGTGAACGTCCTTATGAAGATGTTCCTGGTGACTGCGGATGAAGATGTTGATATAAAAACAGAAGCTCTTTAAGTAAATCAACCACCCATTGCAACACGGCCAAACCATTCAAGTGTTTCAATACAAAAACGTTCTCTGAAGCACCACAACACGGATCACGTACAGCCTGCAAGCACTTTAATTGATCTATGGAATATCTTCAGCCACTTGATTGAGATTTGTGACCTTGTAATCACAATAAATGCCCCTCTAGGGCTACTATTGTATGACACTTAAAATATCGACAAACTGAGGACCATGCAGATGGTTTGAAGTAGAAGTAGTGACGTCAGCTTTTGTGTTGTGAGTCTATGTGGGAGAAGGAAAGCGGGACACATGGACACCAGCCAGTTAAATCTAATTAAACCTCACTGAGCATGCCTCAGCTTGCTGCTCAGCTCACCAGAGGGCTTATTAATTTGCACTGCTGATTTGCCCCAAGTTATTTCTGCTGGAACTATCACATTTATTTGCCCTGTGGCTTGTGGATAACACTGTGGTTGAGTTCAATCAGTTGAAATCTGCCAGATTTCACTATGTGATCTAGAAATCACACTCAATAACAAAGATGACCCTGCAGAGCCATGCCATTCCTCATAGCCTCTGACTGCAAAATAAAACTTCATAAGTGAACGATTTCAACCCTCAAAACATTCCCTCACTTCCAAGATGAGCGACACCAACTACTGGGTTGTGGATTATGATCTCTCCTCTCCTGCTCCGCCCGGGTTCCCCAGGGGCCCGACAGTACTGCAGCCCATGGCAGGGCACCCTGAGCAGGGAACGGCCCTGTGTTTCGTTGGCCTCCTTGTGCTGCTGCTGCTCTTTCTCCTTGTTCGCTGCATCCGTATCTTGTTAGATCCCTACAGCAGCATGCCAGCATCATCATGGACGGACCATAAGGAGGGGCTGGACAGGGGACAGTTTGATTATGCACTGGTGTAAAGACAAGGAATGATTGGGAGATGAGGAGAATGATGTGTAAAGATTCTTTTGAGGGACTTTCAATTGATGATGTTTGTTGCATGCAAACCTCAAACCTCTAAAAGCTTCTATTTCCAAGCTCTTGAAAATGAAAGAAACTGCAGTATGTTACAGAGTGTTTGGTTGGGGAAATCCAAGCTGTCAAGATAGCAGCATGAAAACCATTAAACAGTACCTGTATGAGGATTAAATGCAGCAGGGCAGAGGGAAAAGGAGCAGACACACCAGAAGTCCATTTTAATTTACAGTAATTAGTATTATTGGAGACTCATGATGTGTCTATGTTTCACTACAGCTTTTAGAGTGACAAACACTGCAGGAAGACAGCAATCAGTATCGCAGCATTATGTTTATCATGTCATTTTGTAATTCTATAATGTTTTTACAAATCCCAGGGCTGAATTATAAATAGAGAGCAGAGCTGCTGCTGCAAGAGGTCGTGATTGAATAAAAGAGAAATTAAATTAGTTTAGGGCAGACATGGACGTCATTTAGAGAGAACTAATACGTGCTGTTACAGTACAACTTTCTGTGTTAATTTTCTGTTAAAAATGTAAAAATAACAGTTTTCCTCTGCAGCTTTTTTTATGTTTTGTTTTGGAAGTGCAGCTGAACAAAACATTTAGAAGATGACACAATTTCTCTGGAAATGGAAACCTTTTCTTATTTATTTTTAATGTGAACCATGTTGGATATTGTGAGGCATTTCTACCGCCTCTAAGGTGATCCTCAGGTAAAATGATTTCTAACTAACCTCTATAATTTGAGGGAATCACTTAAATTGCCTCCTGAAATTGCGCTTTAGCTGCTTTTTGTATCACTCTATTTTCTTTCAAATTCACTGTGTCCTAAATTTCAATCTTATCCCATTACAAAAGCTTAAGTTTCTAATACATAACAGTTAATACAACATTTTTTATTTGGGTTTGTGCAATTTCATGTCGCCATCCCTTTAAGAGGCTTATGAAGCTCAGTTCGGACGGTCACAGCGCTGACTGAATATGTGTCATATAAAGTTATGATTACGAAATGCATGTACACAAATTTCCTCCACCTAATCCTTTTTGCCTTTAGGCCCCATCCAGTGCACCAGCCAAATCTGTTCAACAGTGCCTGTAGAAATATGAGAAAAGCTAATATCTGTTTCATACTAATGATGTAACTGTTCCTTTTGCCACTTGTTTTGCAATATTGTCATATTGTAATATTCTTCCCTTATTATACTGTAAAGTACTTTGAAAAGTGGATATGAAAGGCTCTTTATAAACAAAGTTTATATTATTATATTTTACTGATTTGTTAAAAAGTTGATTTGTTTCCTTAATGATGACCAAAAGACTGTTTATTAATACTAAACTATTGTATATGGTCCAACGTCCTGGATGTCAACTCTTGCTTGTAAAAATTAGATATTTTCCTAATGTTTCTTTAAAGTGGCATTCAGTTTTTTACTGAAATAAAAGCTTTTGTCTTGATTTTAGAAAGTTTCATTACTTTAAAGACCTGCAGTACACACAGAAATGCAGCACACGGCACCTACAAATACAAACACACAGAAGCAAAGGCTGTCCTCACTGCTACCCTAAAATCAATATTGGCAAGATTCATAGCAAATTAAATCAATACAATAATCAATTGGAGGCTTGTAAAGATACACAGTCAGTTAATTTCCATGGATCAGCCCCCCAGATGAAATATATCCCTACGCAGAGTAACCCTCATCACAGCACTCTGCTTGTTTGGACGAGAGAAACATACAGTTCACGAGCAGTGCTAGGGTTTTTCAAAAGATCAACATCAATCATCACAATAAGAAGAGAATTAGTACTTAACAAGTGTTTGGAATATTTAAAGTGCTTATCATTAATCATTTAAAAAAAGATTTCCAAATATCTCCCCTTTCAGCTTTACCCTCCCTGGTAGATCTCCCTGGCCTTTCCTTCAGTTTGTGAGCACTTTCACTCAGAAACTTGGCTCGACTTATCGTGTCTCTTCCTCGCCTCCCGCTCGCACTATGATACGAGGAGAGGAGTGACGAAAGGAATCGAAGATGTACAAACTGAGAAATGAGAAAGGCCTTATGCCATCTGGTTTGCTGTGACCTCCTCTGAAAACTTTAGGATCAATCAGTGCTCAAATGCGCTTCTACATTAAGAGCATACTATGTAATGTAATATGTAATCCTTTACTCAAAAGTCATTATGTTGGCTAAATGAAGAACTATATATGTAGAGTCCATTTCCACAGCACATTCATCTGAGAGCTGTTCTGCTATTATCTTATATTAGCTACTGCAGAGTATTTTATTCCTTAAAGAAAAACATCACCACACATTTTATCCATGCTAACGGCATCATGAGATTGACACCTGTGGTTTTGAGTGAAATCTCTCAACAACTATTGGAGGGATGATCATTAAATTTGGTTCAAGCATTGACGGCCCCCTTGGGATGAATTGTAATAACTTTGTTGATTTCATCTTGCGCCACCATCAGGTCGTGATTTTAATTGGTCAAATACTTTGATTAATGACCAATTACCTGCTAAACTGATGCCATTATCATCCGCTTCAGCTGTGCTTTGAGTTTGGTGAAAATGGTAAACATTATACCCGCTGAACATCGACATGTTAGCATTGTCATTGTGAGCATGTTAGCATGCTAATATTGGTATTTTGCTCAAAGTACTAAGTCTTGAGAAAATTGTTAACCTCGGTTATACCATTTCAGTCTGCCTGAACTGCTAAAAGCTTTCAACGCTGTATTAATAAATATACACATTGCTAATTATGTATTTATATGGCTACATAGAGCATAGAAACCTAGAAATATAGGCTATAATGTTAATTAATGTTGTTTTCCACTGTCAGTATGAAGAGCATTAGTGAGGAAATGAATCAGGGCAAGTTATCTGTGGTCATAAACCTAGCACAAACAGTGCCCAGCTAGACAGCTTCTGGAATAAAACAGTCCTCTACAGTTTACAGTTCGTCAGGCTCCAGCAGATGGTTGGAAGCACAGGGTAACACCCCCACCTCATTAGTCCGGCAATTAACAGGACAGAATTTGCTTCAGTGGGTTCTGACAATTTACTTCCTTGATAAAACAACAGAGGCACTCAGTTCCCATCACCCTCTCACACACTGTATATACACACACACACACACACACACACACACACACACACATGCGCACAGATATGAAAATCAGCCTGAACCATAGAAAGACATGACCTCAGGCCTGACATGCATGGCAGAAATTGTTCTGTATTACCATATGTGATACTTCCAACGTGACAATATTACTGTGGCTGAGGGTGTATATACTGTAAATATTACTATGACTAGTAATATCACTGCAATTATTATATTGGCATTGTATAGCATTAATCAAAAACATAAAAGAACACATTTTACATCCATCCAATCTTATTCAATTATGAATAAGAAGTCTGCTACTTGGATTAACTCTGACTCTCTGTCACTAGGCAGGTGCATGTGACTGTGCCTCCACCCCACAGAAATGCAGATTTGCACATTTGCACATACAACCCCCCACACACAGACACAACATACATATGCACACACAAACACAGGCTAAGCATGCCCACACACACGCAAATTGTGTTTGTTTAATGTAAAATGTACACAAACTCTCTGTCCCAGTACACACAAAGTCCTTTAACGCACTTTACACGACTGAATAATACACCTATGCTTGACAGATAACACAGCTCTGGTCCTGACTGATGAGCATGACAAAAACTGCATAACAGTGGTGACGGTTTCAGCAGACAGCCTGCTTCATGACACACGATCAGCTGTGAGTGTTGGTTGAAGAGGAAGATGGTGTGAGGAGGACTGAGTGTGTGTTGGCATGGGTTTGGAAGAAGCGTTCATGAGACGTGTGTGCCTGTGTGTGTGTTTTAAAGGGGTGTGTGTCACAGAGCCCTCGATGACAGCACACACGTTAGTTTAAAGTTTGTGAGCTTGACCGCCGCGCTATGCAAATACTTGCAGAGGTGTGTTTACCTTCAAACTATGAAGTCCTGGAAGTGTCCGGGTTTGTTGCTGTGGGTGTCATCTGCTTTCCTAGAGAGTGGTAACCCCGGAAAAGTCTGTCATGAATATAACCTACAATGGAGTATAAGGAAATGTAATTAGATATACTTCGTATTTCCTTACAAAGATGTGTCAATGATTTTATGTTCACCATTGCATACAACGTCTGGTCAAATATAAGGAAATGTAACAAGATATAATGCATTAGGTTTTGGTGTAGCGGTGAATGTAAATGGAAAGAGCAATGTTTTCTGCTTACTCACTCTCCAAACTTCATTCATAAATCCTACAGTTTGGTTTACTGGTGATGTCCAAAGGCACTCACTAGTGAACTCCCTTGTTTTAGATGTTTAAGAAATCCATATTTCTCTCCCATAGACTCGCACTGAATTGAATCTCAAAAGTAAGGAACAACAAGTGCTCATCAGTTCAACAGGGAACACGTCTTTCAGTTTTCAATTACAGGACAATTCCATATTTTACAGGAAGGTTGGGAACCCTAGCTGCCCGTGTTGCCCTAAGTAACATGGACATAACTCTATAACTTCATGTTTTGAGTAGGTTAAGTTACATGGCGAATATAACGCCAATTTTAGCCTAAGCCATTTCAGTGTGTAAACCGTATAAAAGCCGACTCAGTGTTTCCTTTGTTATCCATGCTGAGTTAACTTGGGTTATGAACCGCATTGCCGTGGTCAAATGCGCCAAATCAGTGAAACTGGGTTAGGGTCGGAGCATTCACAGGTGACTACTTCCGGTTCTCAAAGTAAGGGGTTAACACCAACTCTATACCAAATAGGGCAAAGTAATGTATGTGAAAATAAGATTAAGCGGATTGTATTCACAGGAAATACAATAAAAACGTACAGTAAAATGTGAGGGCTATTACTTTTCTTTTACTTTATCAAAATGACAACTCCTATTTGAGTTCAGGATAACTCTGACTACATACAGACTAAAAGTGAAGCATTTTTACTGTATTCATTTTTCTGGACAAAGAACGTGTTTGACTACTTGCAAACATATTATGATGTCTCTTCGTCCAACTTTAAAGTGGGATAAAACCCATTTCTTCTATAAGTTGTTCAAGACACTTGTACTGCTGCAC
Organism: Coreoperca whiteheadi; assembly: GCA_011952105.1. NCBI lineage: Eukaryota > Metazoa > Chordata > Actinopteri > Centrarchiformes > Sinipercidae > Coreoperca > Coreoperca whiteheadi. Next base: position 10,877,942 of record CM022487.1, on the reverse strand, counting down.
TTCTTAGACTACTTGCAAAAACATTATGCAGTACATTTACTGTGTAGTTTTTGAGGAATCCAATGTCAAAGTCAGGTGCAGAGGAGGAAAATGAAATGATCGGGAAAAGTCTGTGTTTCATGGGCCGCTCAACTATCAAGTTACATCAACCTGTCAGAGAAAGACAGAGAATACCGGAAGACTTCAGAATAAAGGTAGACTATTCCTATGATACCTTTATGAGCAATTAGGCTACTTTAGATTTACTCTACAGACTTGTGGAGCAACATTCATTAAAGTGCTTGTTTTGGGAAGGTAGCAAATACTTCACTAATTTGCTTGGTTCATATTTTATAACCACGCCTCGTATTCAGTAACCAAACATTTATAAGGTATTTGTACTTGTGAGTTTGTGTAACGTCTTCGGGAAAAGTGCTTTTAGAAAATAAATACTGACAGGTTTCTTAGCAAACACAAATCAAGTGCAACGGGCTCGGCAACGGGCTCTTATTTTGAAATTGGCAGCCCCAGCTTCTGTTTGTCCTGCTTAACTTGACACCTGAAGTGTGACGAGTGAACGGCTAACTTCGTCTTTGGTTTAGTCGTGACGATGCAGCAGTAGGCCTACGGAGGCGCATCACTAGCCAAAAAGGCTGAAACAAATTTACAGTTTAAGGTGGGTTTTATTCTTCTGTTCTCAGGATTGATCAATTCACCATTGTCAGAGAGCTGCCGCCAGGTGAGTTTCTGTTCTGCAGCCCATTTCTTTCAACAGTTTATCTACAACTTGGTGTGTTTCACCATGGAAACTACTTCTATTTGCGCCCCACTGTTTTGTTTTAAGTCAGGTTGTCAACATAGACGAAATATATAATATTTCTACATTCTCTGTATAGACTTGTACAGTATGCTTGTGGAGTTTATGCTTTTTATTCCTACATTTATAATAGAGTCTACTATTATTATAGGGCCTTTTTTTGTTTCCCAGCTTTGTGAACTACATATATGTTTGTTTGATGGCATTGTTGACAGACTGAGTAATATTCCTAAAGGATGTTAAACTTAATGTATCGTTTATAGATTTGCTGTGACTTAGTAATGGTGGTATTAAAATTTTGATGCCCTTTTTGTAGATGAGGCAGAGAATATCATATACACATCAGATTTGGAAAATATTACATTTTATTGTCCATAAGCACCCAAGATGTTTGTGATGTGCCAACACAGTATTCCTCTTTTTATCTCTCTCTGTCGCGTTTTACTTGATTGTGTCCTCCTCTGTACCAAATTAAATCCAAGTACCAGACTTGCCGGATTGGGTTTATCTCATTTGGTTGGGCTGAGGCTTAACTACATGGAAACCTATCTTTTAAACATCATCTTCACCATGATTACTTTTTCTTCTTCGCTGTCCACCCGAAGCAGAATGGACGTGCTGCCTGACGTATGGAGACAGGACTACTGGCTTCCTCCAGGTGTGACCTGGAGAGACATGGCACAGCTCTCAGACTCTGACCGACCGCGACCCCAGGACCTTCTCATAGCTCTGCCCCTCGCACTGGGCTTTGTTGCCCTGCGTTACGTGTTTGAGAGGTAAAACACACCTGCACTCTTTGTTCTGTGAAGATCTAGGTGATGTGTTTTAGATATTGTAGGGCTTTAGAGGAAGGACCATTGTTATCTCTGCAGTGGCGTGTGTGGCTTTGACAATTGAACACTTATCCCACCTGACCTGAAATTAATACCTACATTCCTCGTTTAAGAAACACAATCATCTGAGGTTTTTATCACAGTTGAAAAAGCTAGTATTATTTGATGTGGAGAGAGTGGGGGGTAAATAGAAATGGTCTTGCCTAAATGGAGGATATTTAATGAAAGTTATTTTAAATTAGACCAAATTCTGTTTGCTTGAAAAGCTTTTTCCTCTTTCCCACTTTATTTCCAAAATCTAATGATCTATAAGAGAAAATGTTGGTAGTAAAGACCAAGTGAACGTTTCATTGTGCTTGTTATGAGTGCAAACAAGCCTCATAGGCACTTTTTACACACACACACACACACACACACACACACACACTGTCTTTGGGTATTTTGATTGGTTGATTACATCTCCAGTGTGTTCACTGTTGAAACATTCACAGGAGTGAAGAGTTAGTGGAATCAAATGGCTCGTTAAACCAAGTTAAAATGCTGCTTCATTCTGTTGTATTTTGTTGTCTCGTATTTATTATATTTGGTATATGTCTATATTTACTGTTCATACCAATCAACTATAAATATATATTCCAATTATACTTAATTTACTGTCACTTTGCTCTGGAAAATCAGAAAACTACACTATTGGTTTTGCAAATACATTACATTTTTGCACACTGTATATATTTTTTCTACTATTATGTTTCCATGTATTCACACTTCTCTGGACTGTTTCTTGTGCTGTAATGCTAAGTTTCCCTCCTGGGAATCAATAAAGGTTGAGCTTATCTTAAAGGGCAGTTCACCCCAAAATCAAAAACATATACTTTCCCTCGTACCTGTAGTGCTATTTATCCATCTAGATTTTTGTGGTGTGAGTTGCATAGTTTTGGAGATATCAGCCGTAGAGATACGAAATACAAATATGTGTCAAGCTTAATGGAAATACTATACATCCATACACTGTGAACGTATAGAAACACACTTCTTTGTTACCTGCCTTAACAAGCACATTGTATATACAGTATAGCATTCAGTTGTCCTAGTTCTAAAGTGTTTGTTTTTGACTGACTGGTAAATGGCTTAATATCTACAGTTAAGTATGGCTAAACAACCGCAGCCTGCCACGCTGACTGTCCCACTGTGGGTGTTATATCATCATTTGTGTAAACTGTCGTTTGTTTTCCTTGCCCCCAGGTTTTTTGCCCCACCCATGGGCAGATGTTTGGGGGTGAAGGATAGATTGCAAGTGCGGGCCAGCCCCTCCCCGAAGCTAGAGTCTTTTTACACCCAGAGGAGCAGACAGCCCACACAGGTTAGTCTAAAAAGGCCTCATTTGTGCTGTCCACAGTTTAGCTTGAATTGTAGCACCAGAGGAAGTTGTCTTAGAACACTGAAAAAGGATCAAGATGAAGGGTTTTGACATTCCTCAAATGTTCATTTTAAGTATTTACTTCCTTTTGTTAGTTGTAGGTTGGATAATGTTCTGTGTGAAAAGCACAGAGAAACACATGTGTTGAGATGGTAACACATCCTTGTTCCTTCAAAACCCAGCCCGGGGAAAAACACATTACCATATTTACCATAGTCATACACATACATGCGTTATTCTCTCTCAGCTTTTGGATAAACTGGAAATGCTTTCAGAAAAATATTCATATTTGCTTTCTCTCTCTCTGTCTCTCTCTCTCTCTCTCTATATATATATATATATATATGTAAAGAGACTTTACTGCATCACATGACCCAATTTAATTAATCCCAGCAGGCCTGTTTGTTTAAAATCTGGAGATGATCTTTAATATCAGTAGGGCCAAAGATTACTTCATAAACACTTACATTTAGCAGCAACAACACTGTGGGAGTAACTTAGCACCAGTGTCCATTTAGTGGATGGTGAAGTTGAGATGATCACATGGAAAGAATAACATCCACCGTCTCTATCTGCTTCTGGTTTCATTATACTCACTATCTTCCAACATCACTTTCTGCGCTCCATCCCTCCCTGTGTCAACAATTTCTCCCTTCCATTGTTTTTTCAGAGTGAAATTGTTAGTTTGATGTCGCTGTCTGGCAAAACCCAGAGGCAGATTGAGACCTGGTTCAGAGTTCGCAGGAACCAAGACAGGCCCTGTCAAACCAAGAAGTTTGGTGAAGCTGCGTAAGTGCTCTTCTCTCCAAAACCCTTTCATTGATTAGGGTACAGATGACTTCCCTCAAGAACACTTTCTTCACCACCCACTGCAAAAAGCCCTTGAGAACTTTTTTGAGAGTCTTGCAAGAGTTACCACTGCAAAAAAAGAGACACTCTCCCAAAAGTTAAGTTTTTTAAGTGCCTTTTTGTTTCAGTGTTCAAAATATCTGATATCAAGTATTTTATTGTGCAGTTGGAGGTTCTTTTTCTACCTCACAGCCTTCATGGCCGGACTGGCCTGTTTGATTGATGTGAGTATGAGTTTCAAACCCCTTTTATAACAATAACATAGTAAAAAAACACTACTATTGTTGCTAAAAACACAACTTGTCAGCTAATCAAAGCTCATTAATATAATTAATAATGTAATTAATTGTGTTGTGCATTTCTATTGGTACAGCTTTAAACATTCTTTATCTTTTCTCTACAGAGACCGTGGTTCTGGGACAGCAGGGAATGTTGGAGGCAATATCCAGTTCAGGTGAAAACAGTACTTACAGTACATCATCTCATTGCTTGGGGAAATTAGAGTGTCCTATTTCATTATTAAAACATGTACATCTCCAACAATGAGGAAAGCCCTGTTTTATGTGGAACCTGTTAGTTGTGATCAGCTTTTAAGTGTAGTCTGAATGAAATCTGAGTGTCAAGGAAACAGATTTCTTTTTGCTTGTTTTAACAAGCCCAAAGTGGTATCTTTTACTTCTTACTTACGACAGAGAACAAAGCTTATTCTGTCAGTTACACAGAATACCTATGGGTAAATGAATCGTATCCTCTGGACCGTGATGGTAGTCTGTATGTGAACTAAAATTGGGGACTCATGAAAGTGTGCAGTGCCTGCCTGAGGTTCATTGTAGCCTACACTGCAGACTAAATGTCACAGTATCAGGAAGCCCAATGTGACGTCTTGTTTTGTCCGACCAAAAGTCCAAAACCATAGATATTCGGTTACTATCACAGAATACTACGGAGAACAGCACGTTTTCATATTTGTGTGAATTTTTGGCTTTTTCATTAAAAATTACTTAATCGATCACCAAAGTAGTTGCCGTTTGTTTTGTTGATGGACTAATGAATTGAGCCATTACTGGTTTTAGCTCTGCTTCATTTACTGCTATCCTTACATACACCCTTCCTTAAAAAAACTGGGCTTCAAGGACAAAGTTTGCTGATATAACTGGAAGTACTACAGCTACAAACTGTAATTTCTAGTCTATATTTTGAGTGTTGTTCAGTAAAATTGTTACAACTCTCCAGCTGCTCCTCTGTTATCTGTGTGCCACCAGAAAATGTCCAGGTGTTTTTTTTGAATAAGTTTTGGCTTTTGAATAATGTTTCGTCCACAGCCCATGGAGAGAGTTCATTACTGGTACTACATGCTAGAGTTGGGTTTTTATGGCTCTTTGCTCCTCCGCATCTCTGTGGACATCAAAAGGAAGGTGAGGACCTCAGCAGTCATTCATTGATAAATGTTACACTACAGATTCCCTCCTGAGGTTCAGCCTGGTCATATTTCATACTTGATGCCTGGCACTTCTGCTTTAATGAGGAACCTCACATAACACATGGTCAATAAGTAACTATAAAAGCAAGAATTTAAATTATTCTGTTGCCATACAAAGGTCATTTTATTTTACGGAGTAGATATTCTACATATGTTTGGTTTGCCAGGATTTTAAAGAACAGGTGATCCACCATTTGGCCACCATCTTCCTGCTCAGTTTGTCCTACTGTGCCAACTACATTCGTGTCGGCACCTTGGTGATGCTGCTTCATGACTCCTCTGACATCCTGCTCGAGGTACTGTGTAATCTCAGATACTCTCCCGCTATGCTAAAAGGATAAATTAGACCTATTTTTACAAATTTGTTGGCAATGCTGCCTTCATGGAACCTGGGTGGGACTCAAAAGTACAACTTTTACATTAAGAGTCCAGTGTCCTCTATTCACACTCTAGGGCCAAACAGGCACATAGGACCTTACAAATATAATTAATCTCTTCACCATAGTCCCCTCCATATTGGCAATTTTTCTGCCTCAGTGTAACCCTACCAAAGTGAGAAAAACTGCCTTTCTAAATTTTGTAAACTGCAGTAAGAGCTTCACGCTGAGGCTGTTCTTAGAAAAGTATCTGGTCTGAGATCTGTGTAGTAGCCTGCAGGATGCTCAACTTATATCAGCAGGCAGATCCTGTGACTGAGTCCTGATAGCTTAAAGCACTTCCGCAGCCCAAGGTGACTTTTGTTTACATGAGAAACGAATTAAAGAATATTTTAAAAGGCCTAGATGTGCTGGATTCTTGCACTCAGTAAAACATATGAAAGGTAATGACAAAGAAACAATAAAGACATGCGAATGATGACATTTAAAATACAATACATAGCCTTGGTCTGGACTGTGTGTAAGTCATGTTACAATCTCATCACAGACTGAGCTGACATCAAGCACACATGCTCATGTTTACTTTACCCTTTTTGAAGACATGTTTTCCTGTTTATGTATATATACTGATCTCCTGTCTTGGCTCATTAGCTCTGTTTGCAGAATGTTTTGTTCACTGTGGTGAGTTCTCTTCAATTATGGTTTGCATTTGCATTTTAATCATTAGTATTTTTGCAGTCTGCCAAGATGTTCAACTACGGCACTGGCTGGAGGAAAACGTGTGACACACTGTTTGTTGTGTTTGCCGTGGTCTTCCTTGTGACTCGACTGGTGATTTTCCCCAGCAAGTAAGGTTGACTCTTTTTTGCCGATAAAACTTTTACTACTTAATACAGCATAGGTGACCCGTAAGTCTAGCGTCAGAAACACTTTTCAACATTACTCCATATATTTGATTATTTACAGAATCATCCATACCACCCTGGTACTGTCCATGGAGCTGTTTGAACCTTTTGTCGGCTATTACTTTCTCAACGTCCTGCTGATGGTGCTGCAGGCTCTTCACATCTTCTGGGCTGGCTTAATCTTACGCATGGTGTATAAGTTCCTGAAAGGCAAGGTGAGAATTAGCAGGAAAGCTGAAATTAACCAAAGGGCATCTCTGAATAACACTAGTAATCTCTGCATGCTGAATTAGTTTTAACATCCAAGATTAGGCTAGTTTCTCATCTTTGTCATACATGTTGAACCCTGTTATCTGCTTCTGATTCTAGCTGGAAAAAGATGAACGCAGTGATGAAGAGAGCGAGGTTGAAGAGGAGGAGGAGGATGATAAAGGAGGAGAGGAAAATGTGGATCAAGGAGGAGATTACGGTTGGGAGAAAAGTAAAGACACTCTGAACTCCAAACTCTCTATGATAACCAACAGTTGTGTCCTAAATAACTTTACCAACCACAGGGCATCTGTAGCCAAAAGAATGCGGAAAGCTCAGTAAAGTCTTGATTAATTTCATTACGAGTTCCAGTTTTCCTATCTCAAAACTAAAACAGCCTTGGTTTACATGTTGAGCGGTATTAGTCTTTTTAATACACTTCCTGTATGATAATGACACTGTTTCACTTTTAGATGCCAGTTATTAATCAATTTAAAATGCTGCCATAGCAGAGGATAGTTTCGATCTATCGACCTCTGGGTTATGGGCCCAGCACGCTTCCGCTGCGCCACTCTGCTACACACCCCAGATGGGACTCGAACCCACAATCCCTGGCTTAGGAGGCCAGTGCCTTATCCATTAGGCCACTGGGGCAACTGCAATACAAGGTTGCAACACTGTACACAATTAATTCTTTCACACTGTAACCTTGTTGAGTTCATCTTGTGTAAAGTCGGGGAATCGTGAAAGTGTTCACTGCCTCCCTGATGTTTTTCGTCACTGTAGCCTACACTGCAGACACTGTTTGTCATTCAGCAAGTTCACAGAGCACATGTTTGAAAACAAAAAATGAGATTGTAGAAATGGCACAAAAGCCAAACAAATGATATAAACTAGCTGATGTGACACACAGTATTGACAGAAGTGGTTGTTAACTATTGTAAAATGAAATTATTACATGACATGCAGTAGATATTTAAATGCAGGAAATAAAAAGTCATCATTTTACTTTGTCTGGTGTGATGATTTAAGACACTGACATAGTTTCACCACTCTTTTAAATCATACTTGCACAGTCCATCATTAGATGGGTTCTGTAAGTGTCAGTTTACAACTAAAAAGTAAAAAGCGAATGCAACCTTTTGTATTTCATAAATGTATTTCATTGATTGTTTTAGATTTATAATTCTTGAGGCTTTAACTTATGGCTGTTTTGAAGAAAAGCAAGATTTGCACGTGTTTATTAATCTCAGAGGTTAGAGTATCCGATTTTTATAATGGGCATTTAGATAATGTGTTTATCATGCTGTGCAGCTTCTTCTGTACCACAGTGACATCTGGTGGCTCGAAGCGGGATGACATACAGGCTGGGCGGGGGCCGTCCTGAGAGGTTTATGTAATACACGTGTAACATATAATAGTTTAAAAGACTACGTAATGTAAAGAGGTAGGTTACATTAACGTAATATTTGTTTGATGAAATTTAATTAAATAAGACGATTAAAGGTGGAGCCGCAACTTTACCAAACAAACACGTGATCAACTTACTTCCCGGCTCCAACCTTTAGTCTTTGGCCATGAGAAATGATTTGGAGGTTAATTTGCTGGCTTCTTCGTCTGAAGTGAGTTTTATCCCACGTTGTTATTATTAGCGTTATATGTGTTGTGAAACACAATTATTTACCAATATCTCCGAAGACCTTTCCACGTGCCAATGCCAATGTTATCGTGAAGACAAATGTCGACCCCCAAATGTGGTAATTAAACTTATAGCTTTACACGTGCAACATTTTGTTAATCAATCATTGGTTCATTTTAATGTCTTAGTGGGCTCCATTTAAGTTAAATCTTTTAAATTAACTGTCACTAGTCAGCTTGTCGCAGCGCATCATTTATGAGGCCGGAGGTTAGCATTAAGGCTAAGTTATCGGTTTCTCGACATAAAAGGTTCACTGTTTGACGTTACTTGTCTTACTCTCTGCCCCATGTTTCTTCGCTTCTTTTTAGCTGCTACCTTGTAATGTCTCGAATGCTTTTATCGTTTTTAATTACGTTTTCATATTCTCATGCTTCGCCAATGATTTGCCCAAAGCGGTGAAAAAGATGTATGCATGTTAAGTTAGCGCAATTTGCGTATCGCTGCTGCCACAAGGGGGCGCTACTGCACCGGGGATTAACGTGCGCGCTGACCGTTTGTGCTGGATTGTATGATATCAGGATATTAGTGTTTTTTTCGGGTATAGCAGTCTCTGTGGCGCAATCGGTTAGCGCGTTCGGCTGTTAACCGAAAGGTTGGTGGTTCGAGCCCACCCAGGGACGACATGCATTTATGCTTTAATTCTGTATCCTATTTTGTTATAGTTTTGATACATTTGAGAGCAGCTGTCTGAACGTGTATTGGCTAAACACATAAGATCGCCACCGCCCATAAATCTGCAACATGTCAGCACCTGCGATCCTCCAGCTGTGTCAGCGGGAGCGGAGCGGCTAAAAAACTGGATGAGCTTGTTTCCCTTCATAAGCACAGGACTGGGCTCATCAAGTTCCTGTTCCTAACTGCTGGTAAATGGTCTCGAAGTAAGTACAGATGTTATAACTTCTAAAACTACCTTTTGTTAAATTTTGGAAAATGCTCAAAAATATTAGTTAAAAGTCGGTTTAACTGTTGTAGTTCACTTTGTGATGTGTTTTTGGCTGTGTACAATTGGTATTTGACCTTGCACTCCTGTATAAATGTAGTTTTTGATCTCTTATTTGTTTTCTTATATGTTGTTTAATGTTGTGAATGTAAAAAAACGGTTGAAAACAGTGAAATAAAGCAAATACAGGTACTTGGATAGTTACTTTTTTTAGATTATTAAAAGTATAGGAACAGTCCTAGCAGCATATCTCAAGAGTTTCTCTCAGTTGGCATTTAGTGTGATTTCTGTGCGTTTGTTGGTCCATCTTAGTCTGTCTGACACTTTTTCTGGCTTCTTTTTAGTAAGCAAAGATGCAGATTTTTGTGAAAACCCTGACGGGTAAAACCATCACCCTTGAGGTGGAGTCCAGTGACACTATCGAGAATGTCAAAGTCAAAATCCAAGACAAAGAAGGTACTCTTAGTGTGAGCGGATGTGAGGGGAAAAATAGCTATGATGCCTGGTCCCATAGATCATTAACAGTGTGATGATGTGTGTTGTTTAATATATTGTATAATCAGCTAGCGTGGCATATTTTTTATTTTTGTACATGCACAAATTCCTGTGTAACTCTGATTCCTCAACAATAAACTAATCACAAATAATGAAAACATATAGCAACTCATCTCCCTATGTTCTCTCTTTTGCTTTTACATATTGTCATTAAATAGATTGCCATGTAACGCATAATTTCAACTGTGACATCTGAATAAATAATGTATAAACAACCCATAGATGCTTTAGAATTTAAATACCTTTTCATATTTTATTTAAACATGACTTAGTAATGTTCTTATAAAACTGCTAAATTGTTTCAGATTGCTTCATAGACACTCAGTTTTCAATGTTAGGTTTTGTGAGCCTGTAATGTGTCACTTTCTTTGTAATATACACATCAATAAACATGCACTTTTTTGAGTTAAGATCTTTTTTTTTTTTTTAAAGAAGCCCCTCAGGTTCAAGGGAGATATTTACACAAGGAAATTCTGAGATCTTATTGGTCTTCCACAACTTTAACTTATCACACCAATTAAAATGAAGGAAGGTTCCTTTATCACAAATATTAAGGATAATATTATTATATCTGTTTCATACAAGAGCACTTACATAAGAGCACATGTAGAGTAGTTGTACATGAAAGAAGGGTCAGGCAATATCGGCAATATTTAACTACGATGCCTCCACATCAAAGGAAAACCTATTATAGACTTACAAGCATGGGTAACGCTACATCGACCGCAGGGATTGACTTTCCATGCCCGGCAAAAGTACCGATTCACAGTTGTGACTGTTGTTGTTCCCGAGGTATCCCCCCTGATCAGCAGCGTCTCATCTTTGCTGGAAAACAGCTCGAGGATGGACGCACCTTGTCGGACTATAACATCCAGAAGGGTAGGCTGAGCTCCCACAGTGCCGAACTATCACTAATATTTTAAGGTAGAGGTGTTGCGATTATTTGCTCGTTTCTTTCGTTCCCCAGAGTCCACCCTCCACCTTGTCCTGCGTCTGAGAGGGGGCATCATTGAGCCATCTCTGCGACAGCTGGCTCAAAAGTACAACTGTGACAAGATGGTCTGCCGCAAGTATGTTTACAACACCATACAGTGTCATATCAGCGAGATTGAACTCATTCTCAGACACAATCGGAAGAGGAGAATAGACCAAAGCTCCCAACATTAGAAATGTTTATACATTTCATATCTTAAGTGTCAAATGTAAAACAAGTGAGAGACTGTAACTGCTGCTTGCTTGTGCTTTGCTGTAAAGCTGCCTAACCCAGTGGTTCTCAAACTGTGGGATGAATGGTGTAGAGTCACTGCAGGGAGGACACACATAACCGCGGGGGGAAATGTGAAACAAACTAAAAGTTACATTAACTTGATTTATGCGGGAACAAACAAGAGTACGGTCACACTAGATGATGCTCGTTGAGCAAACACGAGTCAAAAACAGTGTAGCACAGGGGCAGTGGTGGAAGAAGTACTCAGATCGTTTTACTAGTTCGTTAGTAAGCAGCAATACCACAGTGTAGAAGTTGCTACAAGTAAAAGTCCTGCTTTCAAAATTCAAAAGCAACAGTAGAAAAGTGTACATATCAAAATATACTTAAAGTACCAAAAGTAAAAACATAAGTCCGATTATTTTTAGTTGCACCACAGTAATTCATGACAAACATGCAGTTTGTGTTCTTGATAGTGTGATTTTAACAATCTTTTTGTCACTAATTTCCCCCAATACTGTTAATGGCTGAAGAAAGCCTGACAACCAGCAGCCTAAGCATATAATCACATTGTGGTTGTGTTGGTAGGGTTCAAGTAGTTTGCATGGTTCCAAGTAATATGTAATTAGTAGGTCATTAAGGCCTTCACTAAACCATTTAAATTGTAGCCCAGGGAAATCACTAGAGGAAAGGTGGACAAAGAAAGACTGAGCAAAGTGATTTGTATTAGTTGTGTGCTTCTAAAAAAAGGGAAGGAAACAAAGATGAGACGTTTACAACATTGGTCGGTGAGAAAGACAGGATGATGATGGTTAATTTTGATCTAACGGTTCGTTCCTCTCATGTCAGGTGCTATGCTCGTTTACATCCACGTGCTGTCAACTGCCGCAAGAAGAAGTGTGGACACACCAATAACCTCAGACCCAAGAAGAAGCTGAAGTAGACCGCTGGAATCAATAATCAACAGTCTCAATAAAACATTTTGACAAGCAAGACGAATTAATAGGTGGTTTCTTACATCACAGTGAACATTCACAATATTTTCCTGGCTTATGTGACTGTATCAAATTAAATTCAGACTCGTGGACGAGTTCTATGGATACAGTGGCTACTTCAAAGTCAACTTGAAGTTGATAGTCTATTTTTTTTAAAGACATTTTATCAATTCAGGGACAGGAATGTCCTGTTCCCACTCAATTCACAACTGGAAGCTGCAACCGCAGTCTGATTTGTTGGCTACGGAGCATTTCTCACTGGAGCTAAACATGCTCAAGGGCAACTCAGCGGTAATGATGCGAGAGGTCGAAGCGCTGCCGTTTCACTTTCCCCACCCACATAAGTGGATCGAGCCAGCAACCATCTGGTCACAAACCCACTTCTCTAACCAAACAGTGCAAATGCGCTTATTCATTGCGATACCTGTAGAAAATGACCAAATAAGTGACAAACAAAACAAACCCAATTACTGGACCTCTGTAATATCACATTGTGGCCTTTTTAAATTAGATATTTGTTATTTCATTAACTTGCTGAAACCATGTGGATTAATACTATGTTAGAAATAAAGTTCATAAACCAGATGGCCCACAGAACAATAAACAAAACAGTTAACACAAGACAGAAGTACATTAGAATGAATGACTGTATTCTTTGCTTTTATTTCCAAACCATCATGACAACAGCTGAAAGGTTGAGACATGTAGCTGGCATCACTATCAACAGCCATCCTTAAAATAGAACAATAAGGCTTGAAAAAAGGAATACAAACAGCATTATAGACTACTATAATACAGTCTGTTTGATATAAGACTCTGTGAAGGTGTATGGCATATTGTCCACAGCTAAAAGGTAACGTGCTGAAAAATGACAGAAGGCAGAAAATGTCTCTCTTAGATTTCCTTGAACTATCATGAATAAGTTACTAAGTCAGTGGTTTGTTAAGAGACGATTATTCAGACTGGGCCAGTGCAAACGCCAGTTGAACTTATCTGTAATACTAAGTGACAAATTTATTTCTCGTGTTAATTTAATAACTGTACCTTTATTGATCTATATCATGTGAAAAATCCGTACTCATCCTAAATGTAACTACCTAATGTATCTTATCTAATATGCACTTACACTTGCACTTATAACTTATTTTAGATTTAAATGTTTCTTACGCGCTTACATGAGTATTTAATAATAGACAAGATGCTGAAAGACCTTATCAATGACTCTTAACATTTGATCTTTGGTGTCAATATTCAGATCGAATGTTTAAGGGTAAGTTGTGTGTCCATGCCTTAAACAGATATAAAACACTATTAGCATACTATTTGACTGACCTTGAATATACTGTATGTCTCAGCTTATTCCTGTGGAAAAGCATCATCTGTAACCACTCTGTCCTTCCCTTTACAGCTGCTACATTATGCACGGGAAACAACACACGTTTATCTCCGTGCAAATCAAACTTTATTAACGGTTAATAAGAAACTTAATTTAGTAATATTGATGTATGTGGGCTGTTAAATAGGCAAATACCCTAAAAGTAATTTTGTCTTGTGACGTTTCTTATTTGCATTTTCACTGAATATACGGTCCCTTTCCCCATTTGCGTGGACTCATTTTGTTGTAAAGAAGTTTAACTATCACCTGTCAGTTGAAAAAAAATAAACAAACAACAAGGCCTCATCATTTTGACACTGCATCGCCAGGTTGATGTACAAAAGTCTTATGAAAAACTACAAGCACCAATTCTCAATATTAAATGAATAGCTCTGTGAAGCACTTACCTTAAAGTTGGTTTATTGCATTGAATGTTACCCTTGAAAGCAACATGAAGCGTTACATTACATTGGATAAGCAAAACCATGTGTATGCTGCTTAGGGCCAACACCTACAGTATGTTGTTGAGTACAGCACAGCCACTGCTGCAAACACAGACATGGAGAAACCTCCCTGCAGCCGAGGTGGTTCTTGTGCTCGAAGAGGACAGGGACAAGCTCCATCTTGTTTTGTTCAATCCCTCCCTCCATTGGCCATGACAAAATTGAACCCTGTTGCCTGTTCCATCTCTCTCGGGTTGGATGTGCCCCCTTTTTCCCCCTCTTACTTGTCAATGAGTTTAACCAGGCTCTGGCGAAGATCATTAAGGTCAAAGATCTTGATGTCCAGAATTTCGATGGCCCTCTGGATTTCAGAGTCCATGCGATCCCGTTCCTCCAGAGAGTTATTCAGGTTCTGCTCTGAGTTCTGGATGCGACGCTCCAGATCTGAATTACGCATCTCCGACTCCTACAGAGAAGAGGAGGCAAAGGAAGAGAACAAGCAAGCGACATTTAAAAAAAACAAACAACTAATGCTGCTGTCAGTTTAACTACAGATTATTTCACTTTTACTCAACTACATCATTTATGAAAGCACACCACGTTGCTGTAATAACTCACTCCTACCCGTAATCTGTGGATGGCCTCATCCCTCTCGTGCTCCATCTCGTGGTACTCTGCTTTCTTGCTTTGCAAAATGTGGATTTCCTGGAAAAAAAATCAAAGCTTCAATTGAGTTTGAGTAGCTGAATCTTTCATCAGCATCTGTGATGAACATTGTAGCATCCCACCTCTGACTCCAGCTGATGAGAAAACAGGAACAATAAGTACCAACCTCATCTTTGGCTTTCAGCAGGGCCTCCAGCTCCTCCAGGGACTGGGTCAGCTCATCCTTCAGCAAGTCACTGGGGCCTTGGCCTCCATGGGCCTCTAATTCAGCCACCTTACAACACACACAATTAAATCATGTTGAGCATGTGGGACATGGCTTCCCACAAAAATCGGACAAATGTGGACATTCGGTATCCCTCACATCCCTACAGCATTCAGTATTCTCAAAAATTATGGCCTAAATGACACTTATATAAACTAAGTCATTACCCCCACACCAAAACGACATTTCTGAATTGTTGTGCCCATTTAGTAATTAAAAGTCTCTCAGGTCGGGTAAAGTGTCTACTGGATGTTTCCAGAGCTCGGCTTAAAATTAAACTCGACAGACCATTTGCTGTATTTGCCTCTAAAGTTTGAAATAGTTTACTAATTGCATGAATTCTATTTAGTTGCTCTTTTGTGTTTGTTACCATCCTGCCCGTTTGATATTTCGTACTATATGCTTTTGTTTTGACGCATTTTGTAATTTTGTTTTGGGTCTATCGATAAGTCGAATATTGAATTTTATGTAGCCTGCTACAGTGTGGAGATGTATGCTGAAGTTAAAATTCATGGTCTAATGCATCTGATCACATAATTAAAAATGCTGTATTTCAGTTATTCTTCAAAGCTTCTTTAAGACCTTATCAGTGATGTTGGTGTACACATGGAACACAAACAACATACTGATCGACAAAGAGGAGCACTCAACACAGCTTGTCGCTTTAGGCTTCAGTTTCTTGGTGAGAATTCTCAGCCTCACGCTTTCAGTTTTATCTGCACATCATGGCTTAATATTTAACTGTAATTACAAGTTAAAACATGCTACAATTTCATCTACAATTAGGATTCATCAACACGCAGATGAGTGAATCACATCACCATTATCAGGTAAACAGGAATGTAATCCTTGCCGCATTGTCATCCGGGCCCCACGAATCAGAAAAAAAACAGAAGGACACCTCTAAAACCACCTGACAGACATTTTAAACCATGTATGGTTGAGACTAGGAGAGGTAGAAAGAAGAAGAAAAGAGAGAGAGAGAGAAACGAGTGGACGCCAGCTCCCTCTGGTGATTTTTCATTTTTTCCTAACTGGGGCATTGAAAGTAGGATATTGCTGTCCTACAAACCCCTCTCCCGCTCACACCACCCCAGAGACGTGAACCATTTTCAGCCACCTGGTCCCCTTCCTCAGATAGAGGAAACAAGCTCGGTCCAAAGGAGACAGAGTTCTCACTTGAATTGAATTAATTTGTTGATATGGACCAGAACAGTGAAAACTGCTTCTAAATACCAGATGAGTGGTAGAGAATTAAAATGTGATGATCGATACCGTAAAGCCGGGCTGTAATGGAAAGGGATCAAGGTATTAAAGCATTAAATCAGAGAGGTTTGTAATTGTCAGCCTGAGACGAGGTCATTCCCAGTGGAATCAGCAAACGTGAAAATGCCTTTTATTGATGAGTGAGGAAAGTTAGGGCGGAGGCATCTGCATCCACTGGAACCTGAAAGGTAGTTGGAGTGTAAAACCCTCCCGAGGCTCAGAGCGTTCAGATTGAAGTCCCTTTTGGGTGAAATGTGACATTGCCATGTGCATGGTGAACCGGTTCAACCCGCAGAGAACACCTTGATTAAAAGCCTTGGAGGGAAAACGCCTGCAGCACAAGTCATGTGAAACAATGATACCAGCCTGACTAACTTGTCCTTTTTTTTCCTGAACAAGTAGGCTACTTTCAAACCAAGGCAACAAAGTATCTGACGACGAGCCAATCAAAACCAGCATGACCTCCCTCACCAGAGAAAGACGGGTCCCGCCAGCCTCGCCTTGCTCTTGTTTGAGGCTTTACTTCAGCAATAATCTATCTGCTCCTGTTTCAGAGCATCACAGCTCCAGAACTGAACATTTGATTTGACCTTAACCATCAGCTTCTGCCCTGCCGGTTACTTCAGAATGAACAAAGACTTGGGTGCACATGAAAGCCAAAGGACTTTAGAAGCCACAAGAGAGAACAACTGATGCATGAAGCTTTTTTTGGCCTGATTTAACTTCTCATTAACCAGTTGTGTCTCATCTTTGAGCAGATCTGTTTCAACACTCACCCCCAGTAATAGGAACATTGCAAAGATGTCTCTATAATATGTGTAATATGTATCTTTGAGGTCAACTTTCCCACAAAGCTTTTCATGTAACAGCTAATTCATCCATCAACCATCCAGACACTCACCTAAACCATTTATCATGTTCAGCATGTACTGGGTAAGAGGCAGTGCACTTCCTGGGCAGTCTACCACAAGGCTAATATAGCCTTTGGATCAAGCCCCAGGTCTTCTAATCCATTTAATATAAATCAAAACTGATCAATATCAATCAAAACTGTTTACACAGTAGTAGATTTGGATTTGTCTGATATCTGATAGTCAGTTATTTAGGCACCCTTAATTATATTCACAGGACAGGTTATATAGGGTTGCAATGTTAAAATGAACTATTCCAGCAAATAAAAAAATCCCTCTCTTTCCTCTCCACCCTGTAATGGCAATTTTCAGACTCAATCAAAGTACTTTGTACTGTGATAAAATTGGAAGAATTGTGACAAACCCTACATTTTGCCCCTGGGTAAACAACAAGCTGTCAAAATCTCACTCGACAGAATCAGCTTTAGCTTTATTCACCAGTTATGTGTACACATACAAGGAATTTGACTCTGGTTATTTATTGCTCTCAATGTACATACACAGAAATACACTAAATAAAATAAAGAATAAATACAGCTAGAAACAAGGACAATAAGCCCAACAAACATTAAGCTACTAAGTACAAAAACCAGCAACAGTAACATTTGTAAACAGTAAGACAATTAGTGCAAATGGTGCTGAAATAAATATGATTAATGCATCAGGTTGAACTTATGCCGTACTCATTGTTCAGGAACAGGACAGGATCAGATTATTCAACGGTTCCATTATTCAGTGTAGAAGATGTGCTTTCTCCAGCTTATTCCAGTCTTTGATAATATGTGACTCAACCCCTCCCTGACTTTGCTGTTCTCAGTACATAAAGACTGACATCTCCTTTGCTCATTCATTGGACTGTGTTGTGAGTCTATCTGCAGATGCTGATTTAAACTTACAGAAACACAAGTCTGGGCTTTGTGCTTTGACCCAAAAATGATCATTTTGATATTGTGTTTAATATTACATGATATGTATGATACCAAGCATCCTTTAGGTTTACCTTCTTCAACTTCTACTATCAAGCATACACAAAAACCTCTAGAAAATAATTTTAAATTTACATTTAGTTATTTAGCAGATGCTTTTGTCCAAAGCAACTTACCACATCGAATTTACATAAGGATATTGCTGTTCCAACAAAAAGCAGCTCTAAACAGTCTAGTTTCTAAAAATGAAACCCTAGATTAAGCGTCCATGTGGTTAGTTCAAAGTATAGCTAACTTAATATGTGACAAGATATATTTAATTACATTTAAATTTTTAAGTAGGAGTGTATGAGGAGGATGTGAAGGAAACAACACTCTGCTACATCTCCACACTGCGGTAGTACGACCTGAGATTTGTGATTTGGACTGACATGAAGCTGTACTAACTAACTCAGTGTGAGTGATGATACGGACACACAACTGGTGTGTGGGGTGATTTTTGCTTTTAAATTTATATTTTTATAATGGCTGATTCAGTGTTCAGGGAAAGCACACTTAAACAGAGCATCTTCAACGTGCCCTCTCTACCTGAGTGTCGGACTGAATACAGTCAAGGCTTACCTGGTCTCTGAGTCTGTCGGTCTCCTCCTGATACGCTGCCAGCTGTTTCTTCCACTGCTCCACATTAGCATTGGCCTCATGCAAAGCTGCCACCAATTTGGAGTTGCTGTCCTGCAGTGTGAAGAGCTCGGCTTCCAGGTTTATCTCACAAATAGACCTGAAAGATACAAAAACAAGAACCAGTGATACATATTACATGATACATATAATACTGTACTATAAGCCGAGAAGTCCTTAAAGTGAACACATACAATTTCCACGATAACTGAGCAAACTCATCTCTTGATGAAGATCATATGATATGATGGAAAGCTCCAGAACAGCTACTACACAGACCTTGAAGGGAGATTGTCAACTGTTTTTTCCGAGATCAAGAATTAACTTAACTGCTTAACAATAATACACAGTGCACAGTATATACTCAGTAATATGCCAACTACCTAAACTAACGCAATTTCTCACAAGTGTTTTAATCAGAGTACAGTAGAGTGAAAAGAAGACAAGATCATGTTCTCTTGCTAAACTAGATACAACAATGCTTTTTAGATAAAGTCCATTATGCTGAGTCAAATTTGACATTGTAAACTACAGTATGTGTAACTAACCAAGGCAAAGGTAGGCACGTTTCTGTTCCAACCAAAAACACTACAGGGATTTATTTCACTGATTAGAATTCCTTTACTTACAGAGCTGGAACGAATACTTGTGAAACTGGCATATGTAGTCTTTGACTGGAATACAAACCCACCACCGTGTCACACATTTACCTTTTGCTTCCTTGTTTTTTTTAAAGCCATCACTGTTCACTGAGTTCACTGTTAAATCTGAGTCTTGTGTAAAATCATAATATGAGGCAAATGTTTACTGAATACTATAGCTGGCTGTGTAGGAGCAACCACATTTTACCGCTGCCAAGAGTTTGGAACATGAAGAAATACTGTTTCCTGGTTAACACAAGCAGCAGCCACTATAAGAGCGTTAAGAAGGCTATACCATCAACTGCAGCCTGCAGCAGCCCACCTACTGCCCAGAGTGAAGGTCATTTCACAGGTTTCATAACTAAACTCAGTGCCCAGAGCGCAAACAACAAGACCAAACTGTTCCCATAGTAATCCTCTAATCCTGGAGGGTTTTCAAAGTCATCTTAAATCAAAAGACTGAATGTGATATGGAAGGACAACTTCTTTAAAGTAAATTAGAGTACTGACATGGCCCACACTAACCTGAATCATCATATTTAATTTATTTTGTAAGCATCAGGAAACAAAGAAATAGAAGACAGTGGACACGGTCATTGATCAAGATGACTAGCAGTTCAATTTGGCATAATAGAGTCTTCTTTTTTGTAAGTTTTCACATTTATATTATTACAATGATACTATCCTGCTGACCATTGTTCCAGATAAAAACGTTGTGAGTATAAAGCATAATTAAGTGTGTGGCTTAAAGCTGAGTCTTACTTGGGACATTTACAATGTATTTAGTCCCAATATATGATATTTTCATTGTATAAACTCAAGCATAACAGGCATCTTCCCAGTTTATGGCCTATATGCCACTTGATTCTACAAATTACATAATAGACATATGAAATCAATAATTGTTATCAATTATTCACCTTCACTCTGTCTCCCTACATCTACATCTAGAAATCTTGAGGTTGTGCCATGGCAACAGTTTACCATGGTAACCATTCAGGAGCAGCTTTCTGTCTTAATAATTGGGCTGTAGAACATAAAAGCATTGTGGGTGGCTCAAAGGACTGAATGAAGAGGTGTTTACAAGTCTTATTTGATGTTATGTATGAGTCAACACCTCAACAATGACCTCTTCATTTCCTTCAAAGCTTAACAAACCGAATGACGTCAAACCCAAGAAATGAAAACCAGGTTAATACCTAGTGAACACTGCTGGGAAGGTGGGGGTTAAGGATAACAGATTACCTGCTCAAGTGCGGTCAATGGTATCGATCAAATGAAATCTGTAGCAACCTCATGAAGTTTAGCTGATGTTGGGATTACTGTGTCCAGAATCATATGTTTTCCAAACTGTAGTGTGAATTGCAGCATCATGACAAGGATGAGTCCCAAAATTGCACTATTCCAAAAATTGCTTGCAATAATGTTATACATTTCTCAAAAAGTCCTTTATTTTTCTTCATTATTCTGACTATTCTGACAAGAAATCACAGTCTGTTTCAACAATATGATTTTCAGTTTTCTAAATAACTTGGACAAAATACTTTCATACCATAAAATCTAAGCTTCATCCCCAACACTGCTGGTGGACATGGCAGTATGACCTGTACCTAATGTAAATGTACTGTATTGTCTTTAATAATGTCAATTTTACACTCGGTTTTTTGTACGGGCTAAACAAGAAATAACATGTTAATTTGTGGGCTTCAGAGGTGCTGGTAGGTGGATTTCGGTATCTTTGGGCCTAGCTAGGCTTGCTGTTTCCCCCTGTTTCCAGTATTTATGCTATGCTAAGCTGAGCTAAGCGAGTGCTGACTTTAGCTTCGTGATATTACATTACATTAATGATATTATACTGTAAAAAGAATTCCATGCTTTTAACAAATAATCCTTAGCACACTAAAAATTTTCTGGAGCTTTCAGAGTCATTGGAGGTTTGCTCAGTTCTCATGAAGATGGTAATCCAATAATGAAGACTAGGAGATGTAGCTGAAAGCTCAAAACTACTATTTGCATGGTCAATTTATACTCAGTTCCACACATTAGTTAATGAGCACTGTATAAAGTGACTTTGGAGTTTTTACATCTCGTTTCAAATCAGTCATCAAGTTTGATCTTTGTGTTCAGCAGAGCAGAACAGACAGACGCTGGCGGTCCACAATGTAAAAACAAGTAGGCACACAGTCACCAAACTGAAAACAGATTCTTCACACCTACAGAAAACAAGCATTTCACAAAGGGATTCTTATCACAGCATTTAACTGTTTGAACAAAAGCGGGGATTAAAGAAAAGTGTTCTTTTCAGTTTCCATTCTGTTGATGTGTGTGTTTTTGTGTGCGCGCATAAGTCGGTTACCCTTCAGAGAGCATCTTTTTAATGCGCTCCTTCTCAGAAGACAGGGTGATGTCCGCACTCTGGCTGCGGAACAGCTTGTCCTCCGGTCCGTTCACACACATCACCGGTGGAGACTGGAGTTCATCCGAGAGGTCCTGAGGGACACATCAGTAAATGGACTCTCCTAATAACACAAACACGATTACAACACACTGCATCTCACCACCAAATGGATTATTCAGAGAGCTGAGAGGCTGGTTCTTTTGTGAAAACTTGTGTCAGATCTTAAAAATCTCATTCACATCAAAGTCCAATAAACATTGGTCAGTGATTAAATTAAAAAAACAACACACAAATAAAGTACAGCTGTGCTGCAGTTTGCCCTCTCAGGTCCTGATGGACTCATTGTGATGTGAGCTGTATTATTAAGACAAGTATGGGGTCTGGTGTCAGGCAGAAAAGAAAAGAAAGATTTTCTGTGTTTTTGCACACATACGTCTTGTGCTTTAAAGTGCTCCCAGGGACAGTTTCTGTTTTGTGCGGTGCCAAATAACGCTTGGATTTTCCTCTGAAGTCAGAGGATAAAACAACAATGACAGACTCACCTGTGAGAACTACAGAGGAAATCCATCAGGTGGAAAAAAAAAACAGACAAAGAAACATGTCATCATAAAGCTCACCATTCATAATGACCTTTTCAAAATATCACAACCACAAGCAGTTATGCATCGCAGTGCTACTTATCAAGAATCAAGTACAATTAATTGACGCAGTTGGCAATTTTCCGGAGCTTTGGCTTCTCCAATGACTTCATTAAAATCGATAAAGACGTGGAGTGAGAGGCATCACTTGGAATCTGTTCAGTCGTAGAATTAAAAGGAAATGGGCATGTTCCTCATGGCCAAGCAGATGTAACTGATGGGTAATTATTCTCTATTGATCAAAAAAGTCCTGAGCATTTTCATCATTACAGTGTTTGAGCCAGAGGCTTCTCAGTAGCAGTGGGTAGAACATGCGGATGCGGTGCACCGCTGAGTGGCACAGGGATAATTTTACCACCGTCCTACTTTTTCTCACTTTCTCTTCCCTCTGAGACAAGTGACCCAGCTCATCTTTCTTTTGCCTTTCTTATCTCTCTCTCTCTCTCTCTCCCTACCCCTCCTTTGATTTAATCACAGCAGCCCTGTCTAATAGCTAAACTGCTGGAAAATAACAGGTGCATTCACCTAACCTTGTCCCGTGCTCACAGTGTTCCTCAATCCTAAAATGCCCCAAAAATGTTTTTTATTTATTTATTTTTAAATGCATCACTGGATATTTCTGTGGATCTTGATAAAGTTTCCACATTTCCACTTTTTGCCTGATACCTGCAGAGGCTTGCTCCACTTTCATGTATTATTTTCTAAAAGGATAGCGCTCACCTGAGGAGCAGCGATAGTAAGCGCTGTGTTGGCCAGTTCTTTATCCTGCGACTTTTCTCGTGCCAGACGAGCTGCATCTTTCACCTCCTTAAACTTATCTGAGAACTTTTCAAGAGAGGACAAGTGATAAACTGTTTCAGGTGATGAAACATTAATAAGGCAGCACCAGTCAGCTTCCGGAAATGAATAAGACGTTTTGATAAATAAAGAACATTTCCTAAAGTATTCATTAGCGCTTTTGACTTTGGGTTAGTTTACCTGATGCAGCTGTTGCTCTGTAGCAAAGCCAAGACCATACACAGTGTTGGCCCTGCTGTCCGCCCACTGACCAAACTTCTGCGATGTCTTGGTAAATGTCATGCTCGGTGTGACAGTGCAGTTGATGATTGCCTGAAAATGCAGAAATAACAAAGATGATCATCCCCTCAGGTGAGTCTAGATCATGTGCTGTAGCTCAGCAGCAGATCCAAGAATACAGACAGACCTAATTACTTGAAATAATGAATTGGTATTAGTACAGTGTTTTGTATTACCTTCCTTATTTTAACTAACATTTCATTAATCTAGGCCTTGTCTATACTTTGCTTTGTCATTCCAGACCCTATAACACTATAGCACTTGGGAATGTTCTTTCCATAAGTCAAATAAATAGATGAACATAAAACATTAAGTGTGGAATTTTTAAATTTTTAATTAAAGCTGAATGGACTGAATTACCTAAAATATTTTCTGTATTTACAATAAATCAATATTCACATTCACCTTTTTAAAATTGTGTATTTCTCCTTTTGGAGTCCGCAGCAGTAAATGACAAAAACTACTGTTAGTGCTTTTGTGTTATTAATTGAACACAGCACCCACATAAACCTTGTCAGCACCGGGATAACTTTGTGTTTCACATATTTGCAGGAAGAGTGAAGAACACATCTGTGCTCATTGTGACATTTGTGAAGCCTCAACTTTCCACTGGGATTACTGGAAAACAGCTATTTTGCAAGCTCTTTCTCCTTTGAGACATGTTTGCTCTTTTGAAAATGACTGCTCTGAACATGATCAAAAACCAAAGCTCTGCCACATCACAAGCTCTTATTGTTCAAAGTAAATACAGAGCAGAGTCGAATCATAATTTTTTTAAAGAGAAGGACAGCAGCAAAGATACAAACACAGCACATCCACCTGGTTCATGACCTCAGTCTCAGAGAAGTGGCCGCGGCCACCTCTTTCCCCCTGAGCACACGAGAAAAAAATATTTGAGCGGACCTATTTATAAACCTTTTTACGTCATCTCCAGCCGTACAATAATGGAAGTGATCTAAAATCCCAGAATTGCGGGGCAATGGCAGCTTAGGAGGAAGCTTTTTCGTCCTTCTTTCCCCTCCAACAAATGATTACATGAACTCTACAGTCTCCATTTCTGCGGTGACATGTTTGAAATAATATGTTGGACTGTGCCAACAGCAGTGAAGATTATTCTGGAGACAGACACCAGGCCTGGCAGGATTGGGCTGCTGAGCGACCAACTGCCACCCTGCACAGCCCTCTGGGAGGCAGAAATGTGGGTCAGACCAGAGGTGCTAAGAAGAGATCAGATATAAACCATCCCCCCTCCCCAGTGATAGATGTGGCCTCTTCTTTATAATCTAAATCCACAAGCCTGCAAGAAAGATGCTTTGGCTGCTGAGTCTTTGACACCCACTGTGGTTTTGTTCACTACATATTTTCTTAACTTTTCAGATTTTCTGGTAGGAGGATGGTTGGTGAAGAAGAAAATCAATGTGAAGCTGCTGTTTGTCCCGTTTTTTTCGACCTGTGGATTTGTTTAAAATACTGTACAGCTTCTTTTGATGCCGAGGCCGCCATCTCCACTGCAATCAAAGAGTAACACCACTTTGAGAAAATCCCTTTCTCTCCCTCTCACCTTGGTCCCACCCACGCTGATGATGCGGTAGACGTTACGGTTGGCATCATAGAAGAAGGACACAGTGACGGCATGTTTGCTGGCAGGGATCCAGTTCCTCTTGGTGGTCGGGTCGATCTGGAAAACATGGGCCCGGGCGCTGAAGATCGGCTGCTCCCTGGCGAAGGAAACACAGGGATGACGATGAGATACTTTTTCTGTGTAAAAGGAAATGTCAAAGTTGAAACCATTTCACAGACGTCAGGTCTATTAACAATGGTTTAGATGTAACTGAATATAATGTAGTTAACTGTGATTGAAGAGTAGGAAGTTCTGGACATTTTGAAACCTTAAAAACAAGTAAAAAGATTTGAGCATCAAAACATTTCAAATTTCTTCCATTAAAACCTATTGCAATATAACTGCTGGAATCCCGGTTCGTATCCCTCTTTTGTTTAAAAATGAAATCCTTCATTATTTTCATAATGGTACATCTCAATCTGTCTGTCTGCCATCTAGGGACAGATGTTGGAATCATGCTTTGGCTTTCTCCCACACTTTTTCCTACGCCATTCACCAGCCATACAGGGCTATGACTTAGCTGGCAAATTATGTTGACTAAAAACGCTCTGAACCTCTCCCGACTTGTTCACCCTCCACCCTCCGCTCTGCTCCTGCCAGTATTTGCAGAGATGTATCCTGGATACGAGGTAAATATATCAAAGCAACAAAGTCAGTAGTGTTGGGAGGTGGTTTTGCCACTGTCATGTGGTACAAATAGCAAGGCTGCTAAAAGGTCTTTCTCTCATTTTTAACTCCTTTGTTCCTCTTCTTTTCAGCTGGTGTTAGAGTAAGTCCAGTGAAAGTCAGTGCATTTACAGCGCTGTGTATTCTCACACTCCGATAGAAAATAAAGCAGAGTACATATGACAAAATATAAAACTTAGTGTAGTAAAAAGTTGTGTGCATGTCCAAATATGCAACCATATTTCACTCTGAAAATCACTGAAGTCATAGTGTAGGCTATCGAACTGTTTTCTACTTGATGCAAATTCCTATTTAAACCAGTGCAAAGGCAAAAACAAGACTAAACCAAGACAAGACAATGCATTTGTGGTAAATGCTAACATTAGTATGCTAACCTGCTCACAATGACAATAGTCACATGTTGATGTGTACCAGGTATAATGTTTAACATGTTCACCATCTTATACTGTATGTTTTAGCATGCTAGTTTTTGCTAAGTAGCACTAAATACAAAGTAAAGCTGAAGCTGATGGGAAGCCACGCCGCTAACAACATGGATAACTTGCTACAGAATAAATAATTTACGAGGTCACAGATCAATGCCAATGTGATCGTTGAACAACCTCAGTAAAAGAAATTCAAAAGCTGAAAACCCAAAAGACCAGACTGACTATCTCACTCTCTGTCCGATCATACCAAATATGGCACACCGGGAGCTCCAGAAATACAGGACTGAGGTTTTCACGGTGAACGTCTTCCCTCTGAAGTGTCTTTAAATCATGGCAGACAGATTATAAACCTAATGCTGATGTTTTTGGTGCACACAAAACCGACATTAACTAGACTCAAGAATAAAAGACAACAACATGCTGCTGTTATTCAATCTTATCTCAGCTACTCATCTCCATCAAAACGTTGCCTTAAACAGGTGCCAAGCATGAAACAGTAAAAACCAGGACACTTCTTCCATGCAGTATTGTAAATCGCACTGGCTGTTCCCAATAGAACTGTAGTATTTTGGCCAGTCATTGTACATTTATATCTGACCCCATTAGTGACACACAAATCCAGTAATGGTCTCCCTATGTGTTTCTCACAGTCCAAAAAATTAACATTATATGGACTCGTACATACACTGTGTGTCAAGGACTGAGTGTAAAGTTGTTGATATGAATGGTGGCATTTTGACAGCTGACCCATTACAGTATGAAACATTACAGGCGCTATCATTTTCCTTCTCATCTCACAGCAATCCTCCCTGTTGTCAGTGGATCTCCTGCTGCAACCGCTGCTAACACTGATCTGAGGTCTGACTGGCACAAGACACTGAGATGAGAGCAGTCTGCTTGAAGCTGGGAGTGAGACTTGTGCTCTGGCTTTCTACGGATATAAGTGTAGCTGTCATATAAGAAGAATCTGTAGCATTTTGGTTCCGAAGTTATTTCTGGGTAAAGCTAAGTGCTTATGTGGCAATATAACTTTTATGTGACAGACAGTGTACTTAACCATCTGATGCCAGTGAAGAAGAGGCCAAGCTGACACACAATTAATTATTTATGCCAAAACAAGGAGGCAGTAGAACGTAAAGCCACATTAACTGTTTTAAAGGAGAACTCATTTCCAATTAAAACAAGAATGATCAAATTTGAAGCAGCAGAGGTCGAGATATCCTGATTTTTACTCCCTAGTATGAAGTCTCTGAACAACTATTAGCTGGAATGTCATGAAATGTTGTACAGACATTCATGTTCCTCAGAGGATGACATCATCAGGGTTATTTTCACAGGCTTTAGAAAGCTCCCTCCACAGCCACAGAAGACATTACAATAGATTTTCTTAAATTATAACTATATAACTATACTTTTTTATTACAAAAAATTAAAAAACAATAGGGTGTTAGTTTATATATATTAATCTAATTTCCATTGGTGGAAGTCTTCTGGGACATTATATGTAGGCTGTTCATATTTGGATGAGGTCAGTTTATTGTGCTGTCATATGCTGGTGGGTTTGCATACTGTAATGTTTGATTTGTTGTTTATGTCTGAATAATTTCATGAGCGATAGGTCGTGAGATTCACCAGAGCTACATGGTCAGCTTCACTGCTACCCCTGACTGACCAGGAATCAAACCTGCAGACTACATGTCTGCACAGAAGATCGTTGGCTGCAAGTGTGTGTGTGAGAGAGAAAATTGTCGTTGAGACACACTCTGGTGGTGTAAAACAGTGTTTGTGCTCTTGTTTCTCTGTGTGTATTCTGTTAACTGGTCCGCCCTCACACTTCTCAAGGATGTTCAGCTACTCGACCTTCATCCTACAGGGCTTAATGGGGGTCTCTAAGCATAACAAAGCCTGGTAGTGATTGGGGCTGCACTTCACAATGGACAACCCCACTAATTCCTACCACAATGCAACAGTATCCACAATGTGTTTTCCTGGGTCTCTCCTGTCTCCCTGGCGTCTGATCTGTCTAAATCTTTTATACACAGATTTCTGAATTTATCAAATTTGATTGCTACTTTCATTTAGCCCCAAGCCTCCAGGTTTGCTAAAAGAAAGGAAGTGGCTGCTTGCAGCGATATAGCGTTTAAATAATCCATCTAAAATCAGACAAAAGTTTTTACAATCATTGTAAAGAAATGAGCAGTTTCATGCACTAATGCCTCTGCTATGATCCTCTGTAGCATCGCTTCGTCCTTTCTTAGTTACAACTGCAATAAAAGCAGCAGAGTCATTGCTAAGAATTATGGATCAAATAATATTAAGACTATGGGGCCATAAAGAGGAAAAACAGTACAGAAAGAAGGTCGCCTTAATTTAACAGATTCATCAAGTCTGAAATGAAACCGCAGAATCTGTAAGTAAGAGGGTGAAAAAGAAACCACAACATTGCTCCAGATGTGCTGAAAACATCCTTTAGAGAACTGATCTGTGTTCCAGTATTAAAAGTATTATAATCATTTATAAATTATTACAATTATTTAACTTTCTTCAAGTTAAGGCTGACAGAGCTCGATTTTAAATCAAGAAGGCAGGGTTTTTATTTAAGGTTTATGTAGAGTGGTCACAAGTACAACAAATCAAAATGTCGTGTAGGAACAAAAATAATCTAGTAGGTAAATGTTCACACTCTGGCTCAATGTGTTCTTACCTTTCTCTGTGGTGAGGAAACATCTTACAAGGTGAATGAGGCTTCCTTTCTACAAAAAGAGGAGAGACAGACAGAAGCAGTGCATCCATTAACCAAACAACTATTTTGCCCTCGGTCCAAATTTGAGAAGACAAAGCGATGATTTACCAACAAACTCTTTGCTCTCATTTGTCACTTTGAACCTTATTAAATCTGGCCAGCATGAGTCCATCCACACTCACCCCATGTCGGTGTAAACCCTTGCAGAGTCTGTGTTGTATCTCACAAGAATTCCGCGCTGTTGCTGTCCTGGTCTCCCCCTTTTCTTTCAGTCTGAGCTTCTCCCGGGGAGGGCGAGGGGGGGGGGGGGGTTCACCGCAAGGCGCCACACACAGCCTGCGGCAGCCCGCAAAGGGTCCGCACCGTCCTGTCCCGGCCACCGGAGTCCACCGATCACCTCTGCGGAGCCCGGAGAGTCACCACCCGGAGGCAGAGCTGCTGCCCTCCGTGACTGAAGTGACCGCGGTCCGGTGTGTTTCCATCTCCGACCAGAGAAGCAGCAGCAGCCGCGATTTCCTTTTCTCTTTCCAACCTCGTCCCGGTGTTCAGTGCTCGCTGCTCTCCATCCAGCCGGCTGCTCGTGTTCAACAGTCGGGACACCGCCGACAGTAGAGTACCACCTGCTGGCTCTACAGGCTCCGAGCACCCGCTACAGCTGCACGGAGCAGTGAAGCAGGGAGACTGTGTCAGCCTGCCTGCAGCCAATGAGCCTGCATGTGTGCATGCTGCCAGCTGGATCTTATAGGTCCGTTTTAAGGCTTAATGGAATATTGTCCCCGAGGAAAAGTCGTGACCTAAAAAGACTTCTCAAGAGCCATACTGAATCCCCTTTAGGACTACAGCTGTAATAAAATGTTTTCTATCATCAGACCTGCCCTCCTGTCTAGATTTAAGAGAGCCGTCCATAGAAGCCTATAAATGAGGCAGTTAAATCCATCTGTAAAATGAGTGACAAAAAGAGAAATACAGACAAAACAGCGAAGTCACGTTAAAGGAGCAAAAAGAAGCAAACTTTAATTTGGCAACATTAAAGGATAATCTCTGTGAGCATAATTTTAGAACAACTAACATCAATCAGTGGGGGCAGTAAATCAGAGTGGTGCAGCAAAATCCAACAAAAAAACCTCTCTTCATTTCCAGTTCTGTTTTAAACAGCAACAAACCAAACAAACACGAGGAAAACATCCAACTCAAAAAGTTACCCTCTACTTATAAGACATGTAAAAACTACAGTATGTGTCCTTGGTAAAGGATTAGGTGGTCATATATTGGTCATTTTGTTATTTTCATTTTAAAAATGCATGCCAATCTTTATAGTTGACTCTAAATATGTCAATGTTCCTGTACCTGGCTGGTAATGATAGGCTGTAACAGAAATTCAGTCAGCAAATAGATAATCTACTAATCTACAGACAATGCATTTGTAAATATTAATTTGACGTCCTGTGTGTGTAAGATGTACCACCTGCACAGCTGAAGTTGGCCAAAATCTGACCGGGGCTCGGCACTAATTCGTCTTTGTAGGGAAAATGAACACAGAAATCGCTTATTAGTGACACGCTATTCAGAAACACATTCAAATCCTTGTGGCTGCTTCTTTTCTCTGGCAGTTTTAGCACTTTGTAGCTCAGCTCAAACAAGCATTTATGACAGAATATTAAACCCAGCTTTAGGTCAGAGGTAAGGTGGCTATGGTCATGAAAACGACAACATGTTTTGACGACGACCAGATTTTTCAGTGTCATGCATTTCAATGACATGAAAATGAAAGTTGCTAACGGAAAGCAGAGTTAGTACACCTCAGAGGAAAATGAGATACTGATAAAAACAAGCTGCATGGAAACTTCAAGAGTGTCCATCTAAAGCAAGTGAACTTTCAACACATGCAGAGCACTGAAACTAAGACACAAAGCTCACTAACGTTTACCAAAGTTATAGAACAAATTAACTGTTCTGTCCTTGACATGATGCAACTACCTGTGACAGTATTACACTTTTCTTTGAAGACTTCAGGCCCAAAAAAAGGGCACAAAAGCGTGGCATTCTCTGGACTCAAGTCCTATCTACATAAATGTTACACTTGGGTCATCGTGTGTTAATAATTTAAAGACGTCTTTATGCCAAAATTCATAATGCACCCTCAACATATACACCATATAACCTCGCGATTTGTAATCAGCTGTAAGATGGGGCCTTAAGAGTTTTCGTCATCCTTTGTAGTGAGTGCTTGTGTCAGGTACTCCAAAGGCATGAAAACTCAAGCTCATGATTTCTCTTATAAAAGTGATTTCTTACTACACTTTACTGCAATAATCAGGTGCTTAAATTGCAGATAAATAATCTCATCATGTGCATGATTTTTGACGTATGACTTTTGGCGAAGCGCCTTTGGGAATTACTGCCCTCTTGATTTGGCTTATTTGATGCATTTAGCTATATATGCTTGAGATGATCCCTCTCCGCTAGCTTTAGTGGCTTCAGGGTCAGCAGAAAAGAATGACAGCTTCATTCAGCTATAAGATGGTTATGGTGTTCACTTTCACTACTAAAAAGATACATTTAGAAGAACAAAAACAAAATTGTGTCCCTATATTCAGATCTTTGGAGCCCACCTCCTCAGATCAAGAGACAAATATGTTTCTTTTACGTTTATATTTTTAAGAGCTAATTCCACCACTTGTTCTTTGCAGACCACCTTGAGACCTGCCTAGAAAGACGGCCAACTACACCAGCTTACATCACTGAAAACCTCAATGAAAACAGCCTTTATTTAGAAAACTTTCCAACTCAAAGCTGAGAAAGAAAAGTGAATGACCCGTGGCTATGTAATCCTCAAATTTCCTTTGAACTCTTGGAGTCACAACATCACAAGCACTTCTAAGTTCCCTCGAATAGCCACAGTGTTTTCCCAATCTTCTCTCCTGGATGCTTAGATGTGACCAAACTCAGAGCCTCAATTCAAGCTTTGAGTTTAAAAAAGTTGCCATATCAGCTGCCTCAAGAGTTGTGTCCCCTTTTGTTTTCTCTCTCTCTCTCTCCAAGTCACAGAAGATGTCCTGTTGAGTTAGCTTGGAGGACATTTGTGTGAGACACCTCTTCTCCACCTTTCTCAGCTTTTGGAGCAAGATTCCCAACCATACCGCCTGGAGATCCCACGAGGGTTCAGGGGCACACGAGGGACAAGATGACACAGTCGCCTCGCCTCGCCCCGCCCCTTCTCCCCTCCAGAATCGTTCGGACCTTCCACCCTCCTCGACCTGTCGAAGGTCTCGCCTCTCCAACTGCGCTGCTCCGACAACGACAGCTTTTCTCCTTCGCTATGTCTTCGCGTGTGAGCAGCAGTGCCTTCTTTCCTCCACCAGCCTCCCACTCTCTCTTCTCTTGCTCGTTTCCTGTCCAGCTCTACTCCCATTTTTGCTCTCACACTTGTGATTGGTTGGTTTCTCACGGTCTCTCTCCTGTTACTTTCACACAGTGGTGCTTCGGTTGTAGCAGTGGAAAACGGGTATCCATGTTTGTTCGTTTTTGTCATTACCCAGATTAAAATACCAATGAACTAAGCTTCACACAGGCCTAGCTCCTTTCCAGCAACCTGTAAGACAAATACAAAATAAATATATTCACAACATTTTAAAAGATTAACTTTTTACTTGAATGAATAGTTTCATATTTTGGGAAACACGCTTATTCTCTTTCTTGCTGAGAGTTAGATGAGACGATCGGTGCCACTCCCATTCCTGTATCATAAATATGAAGCTATCTGAACTTTGGAGGTGCTGGTAGGCAGATTTTGTTACCTTTGGACAGAGCCAGGCTAGCTGTTTCCCTATGTTTCCAGTCTTTATGCTAAGCTAAACAGACAGGTAGATAGAGTACTTTATTAGTCACAAAGGGAAATTGCACTATTACAGCAGCCTACTCACAAAGTGGCATCAATGTTCTCATCTAGTTCACTCTTGGAAAGTGAATTAGCATATTTCCCAAAATGTCAAACAATTCCTTTAATTTCATTGAGTCAGCTTAGTTTTAGGCCACAGTGGAATTACTTACAGTCTAGTACTGGGACAGTCCAGTCACACCGTGTTGGTAGGCCCGCTCCCCCTGGTAGGTGGAGTCCTGGGACAAAGCCACATCAATTTGGGACTTGAACTCATCTCCTAGGTAACTGTCCTATAATGGGACAAACACAAAGTGAAAGAGGCAAGTCAACAGTTCATCCTTCATTTTTTTCCAGGCAGAAAAGGAATACGTGGTTTTAGACAAGATGAAGTCTTTACTTCAGGAGGAAACCTGGACAAAGATTTGGAATTTATGTGCTAACAGCCCTGGCACTGGGTACTAATTGCGATACATAAACAGAATACAAACAGCTTGCTTCATAAAGTTCACCCACCTAGCACTTCATTAAAACTCTTAAATACTACACTGATAATTAAGATTTATTCACAATGGACAAACCTGTGAGAGTTCAGGCTGGGAGAGCCCCGGCTGGCTCATCTGTGACGGCTGGCTCATGTTGATGTAGCCCTGTGTCAGAGGCCCCTGAGAGAAGGGCTGGGAGCCCAGGTCCTGGCTGGCCTGGCTGCCACTCATGTGGCCTCCATGCTGCCCGCGATCTGCTCCTCCATTCCCTCCGCCGTGGTTCCCCATGTTGCCGCGGTTTCTTTGACGGCCACCTCGAGTCCCGCCGCCTCCTCCACTGCCCGCCTTGCCTTTCATACCTCCACCACGACCTGGAGGAAAAATGTGTCGAGTAACACAGTTCAGACAAGTGTCTCATAGCAGCTTTAACTGAACAACATGTAGGCCCTTAAGAACTCCACAATTAGCACAATTCCAGAGTTTAATGTCTTCCTCACCTGATGTGGGTCCATTGACCTGTCCCATGTACCCTGGTGGAGGTATGGGGGGCATCACAAGGTTGAAGGGGATGGGGATGTTCATGGAAGTCATGGGACTGGGGCCTGTGCCAATCATACCAATCTGGTCATGGGTCTGGAAATACATATTGGATGTACGTCCTGCAGTGGAAAGAAGTACATGTTAAATTGACTTCCTTTTAAATGATATGGTGGTGAGTGGCATAACTAGTTTTGTACACTTGGCTCTTGTT
Organism: Coreoperca whiteheadi; assembly: GCA_011952105.1. NCBI lineage: Eukaryota > Metazoa > Chordata > Actinopteri > Centrarchiformes > Sinipercidae > Coreoperca > Coreoperca whiteheadi. The sequence goes on along the minus strand of CM022487.1, from coordinate 10,843,764 downwards.
TCTGTATTTGAGATACTTCAGTAAGCACATTGAGTCTGTTTGCAAAACTACCAAAGAAGATGCAGTACATGTCCTTTGTAATAGGGTTTATTAGTAAGAAATTGTGTAATATTTGAAAGAAAAATGAATATGGCGTTTAAAATGTGTCACCGTTGCTGCTGTGGTCATACACAGATCCAGGAATGAGGGCCTCCCTGGCATCATACATGGCTGTGCTCATGAATCGACCCCCCTGCAAAACAAAAAGGACAAGCAATGCTATTTTTAGAACATGCCTCATTATTTCTTGCATGCACACTGATTTATTACCCTGTTTTCTTTTAACTATTTGTCCTAGGTGCTTGAGTAAATTTTGAATTGCATGCTAAATCCTTCCTATTCCCCATCGGAAAATAACCTAACCGATTCGTGACCCAGTTAAGAAACCCTGATTTCAGCGTTCTATATAATACACAGACACACACTAAACTCACAGGGTTGATGGTGTTGACTAGCTTGCGGGGCTTGCTGAATTGCATGAGGCTCTCCCTCAGGTTGTTAAGGGGGCCTTCGACCAGGACCTTCTGCTCCTTGTAGTAGTTCAACAGGTGGTTCCACAGAGGCTGCTTGGACAGGGCCTTTGGGTTTCCCACAATGATCACACCATACCTATGTGACAAAAGCAGAAGTTGACTTAATGATTTAAAGAAGAGACAGTTTAGCCCAAAATCAAAATTACATGTTTTCCTCTTACCTGTAGTACTGTTTATCTAGATTGTTTTGCTGTGAGTTGCTGAGTTTTGTAGATATATCGGCTGTAGAGATGTCTGCAGTTTAATATAATGGGACTGTATGGCACTCGGCATGTGAAATGGAACTGCTTACAATAAATCAGTGGATTATCTTGAGTAACCAAGTCATGATTTCAGGAGAGACATTGCTTTTAAAAAAAACATTTATAAAGATACATTTTTGGGGCTTTTTGCCTTTATTTGATAGGGACAGCTAAGCCAGGAAATGTGGGAGAGAGAGAGAGAGAAGGGGATGACATGCAGCAAAGGGCCGCTGCAGTAAGGACTCAGCCTTGTACATTTGACGCACGCGCTGTTGAGGGTTTCAAATGTATTGTTTTGGCACTTTGAGCACCACAAGCCACGTGCCATAAAGTCCCATTATGTTCCAAAAATGCAGCCGATATCTACGGCCGATATCTCCAAAAGTCGGCAACTCACACCGAAACAATTGAGATGGATAAAGAGCACTACAGGTAAGAGGAGAAATATGTATTTTTGATTCTGGGGTGAACTGTCCCTTTAAGGATGTGTAGTAAAAAAGGTGATAACATCAATATATCAGAATACTTAGGAGAACCTGAAATCAAGAATTCAAAAAGTGAACTGAAAAGTGAGCTGGTGCTGTTCTGCTTCATGTAGTGTTACCTGGCCCTAGTGAGTGCCACATTGAGACGTCTGGGATCATTGAGGAAGCCGATGCCCTGGTGCTCATTGGCCCTCACACAGGACAGGATGATGAAGTCCTTCTCTCTGCCTTGAAAGGCATCCACACTGGCTATTTCAACCTCCTACAGACGAAATGAAGAGAAATCAGTGGAAAAAACTGACTGATTATTTAGGATAATGTATTTACTAATTTTAATAAATAATTTGGGGGTGCTCTCTAAAAGACTACAGGCTATAGGTTTTTGAAGCCATTTCAACCTCCTCCTTCTAGTCTTATCATTAGGGATGTCTCAATCAAGTTGTTTTTGAACCAGATCCTGATCGGAGTCATTTAGTATTGGATATATGCCAATACAGAGTCCGATCTGATACATATATTTACACAACAGCAGAATATATACAGTGCTGACCAAATATACTTGTATCTGGCACACTGAAATAACAGCTGTAGCCCACTAAATTTGGCACACCTTATTTTTCATTTTAATTTCGGCCAACGAGTTCCTCACAGAACATTAATGAGCAACAGCTGATGACCTGCTGGCTGCGAGTTCTATCATTTTAACCATTGAAAGTGACAGTCAGTGCCGACTACAAATGAGAAGCTGCTACTTGAATGTTTTGTATACTGCTCTTTGCTAAAGAGAAACCGTTTCAGAGAGGCAGAGCTCAGCGAATCCCTGTATTTTGCAAACCTTGGTCAGAATTCAGACTTAGAATTTACACACTAGTTTTCACTCGCATATGGAGCCAAGTGCTCGCACTGTAGAGCACAGCGGTCATTAAGGAGAGCAGTGCTGCAACACTAGCAGGCTGAAGTGGACAAAACAGTGGAGTTCAGCAAAGAAAGGATCTAACTTTGATCGGCTTTAATTTAGCTGATACCAATCCTTTCAGTTTATGTCAGTTTAAATTGTTGTGATACCTTTTTCTGATGAAGTGCACAATACAACATTTAACCTGCAAAAATGTTTGTAACTATACCTGGTAGAGTTTGGTATGGAGGGAGCCACTGAACTGCATGTACTGGACCAGGTAAGACCTCTGTCCTTCGTAGGGCGTAATGATGCCAATCTGATCGGGTTTTGCTCCAGCCTTCAGCAATCTTGTGGTTATTTTCTCCACATTGGCTGCTTCAGTCCTGCATAGACAAGTAGGGTAATTACATGACAACATATTTTATATAATTTGACACGGCATAGAAATTAAGTCTACTTGACTGAAATACAGTACACCTAAGCATTGTAAAGTGCCACCTGTGGCTGCATGTGTACGAGCCAAGGATTGACTCAGGGAAATGTTGAGTTAGAACAGAACTTTCAAATACTAAGAAATCATCATGTATTTTTAGGTATAATGCTTAATATAAATATTAGGTCAACATAATGATCAAGAAGTTTGAAACCTGTTGAGATAGGATGTTCCAGAGCTGGCAATTTCCTCTTGGCCTTGGGTAACATAAAAGAACATAGGCTTGTCAGGCTGTGGCCACTGGAAGTCAAAACCTTTCTTCACACGGTCCGCTGTAGAAGAGGCAAACAAACAGACTCAGGACTAGTGCAGCTGATGTACTGCAATGAACACGGACTAAAGTGGAATAACTGGACAGGATCAGCTGCAGGCTTTATGTGCATCTATGGATTATTACAGATGACTAAAGTACAAGAAGGTTAAAATACAGATAGACCAAATCTGTTCAAACCAACACTGCTTTGAAAAAACACTTTGATGGATACAAACAGAAACAGGTAAATTTGTCTCAAATGTTCTCCACCAAATTCTCTTAATGAATGTAATACTATTTCCAAGGTCTCGCAGGTTAACTGGACAGTAAAGGTATTTTTTAAACTGTCTACTGTGTGGGGAAAGCAGTGTAGGAAATATAAGGGAGAAGCATCATGTTACTACAGAGCATCTAGCTGCACCTGGGCAGGAATTTAGAGGGCAGTTTCTAAAGCTTTAAGTGGTTTAAAAAGGAAAGCCAAGTAATTGGAACATCTAAAAAATAGTTTCTTTTCATCTTACCGGCAGTGACTCCATTCTGCAGAGAGCCCTCATAAAAGATGTTGGAGGGGAAGGCGCTGAGGGCCGGGTGCATGCGGTACTGGACCTGCAGACGGATTGGCCGGATCCCCAAAACTACCAGACGCTCGAACAGAGACTGGGACAGACCTGCTTTAGCTGCCTTCTTACACATCACCACAGGGCCCAACTGGCAGTGATCACCCACCAGAATCAACTAAGGGGGGGGGGACACATGATTACAAAGAAAAAATTAATAATTGTGAACGCTTTAGACCCCACAACTGGGGAATGACAGCAGCTAGCTGATGCCATACAAGGATCCAGATGTACTTCCACTCAAGAAGCTCCTACCTGTTTGGCCCCCAGGACGACAGGCACCATGCACTCTGGTTCGGTAGCCTGGGTGCTCTCGTCAATCAGGATTGAGCGGAACTGCATCTTGGCAAGACGGGGATCCCCCGCCCCAACACAAGTACAGCAGATCACATCGGCATTCTGGGGAAAGAGCGAAGGAATAAAGCAGACTTTTTGACTTCTTGCAAAACTTTGCTACTTCTTTTACTTGTGAAATTCTTTATAAACCATCACCATGACACATATTTGTTTCAGTTAGCCTGAATGGATTAGCATAAAACCCATTTGGCACTGAACTTGAAAATAACCATTAAATCTAAGTTGGTGTACAACTTTGTGCCTAGCACTGTCACAAACAGGAACATATTTGGTAGCACTTGGAGTTCAGTAATGCCAGTCTTCATACCATGAGCAGCTCCCTCTCAGCAGTGCGTCTCAGTGCTCTGTAGCGCTTCTCGTCTGAGGAGGACAGCTCTCCAGTCTCGTCCTTCAGCTGTTGGAGTTTCTGAAGTTCTGGCATACTGCAGGTATGAAGCATTTCAATACAGTGTGAGTTCAATGGTGTTCTTGAGAGGCTTAAATCAGTAACAGGCAGTATTACTGGGGTTCTGGAATCATTTCAGGCCCCTAATGATCATATCTGTACTTCCATTTGTTGCTACACAATATTAGCCCCTATCCCAAGCCAGCGTGACTCTCCCAGGACTTATTAGAAATTATGCTGCTTAGCAACATTATCCTACTTAAGTTGTTTATTATTATTGGGACTAACTGACACCTTGTTTTTCAAAGACACATTTTTCTGGACCAAAGGTGTGTATTCAATGATAAGCATGTCTGCTAATACTAGTTCTCACAGCTAACCACACACACACACACACACACACACACACACACACACACACACACACACACAAAAGGCCTTGCAAAAGTAAGTTACCTGTCCATGTTACGGGTCTGGTTGTGCAGAGCCAGGAAGGACACAGGTGAGTCGATGGCCTCCCTGCTCTTGGCACACAGTCTCACCACCTTGAGTCCTGTCTGGTGGATCTTCTCTGTCAACTGGTCGACAGCAATGTTGCTGGGAGCACACACCAGCACTGGCCTGGTGGGAAAAATGTACGATACTGTCTTAGGGACCATAACCCACAGCCAAGCCATTCTTTAAGAACATTATAAGGTACTCAAGACATTTACATTTATTAGAATGGTATTTTATTCAATCATTGAAAAACACTGAACCGAATATCCTGAGCGACAGATGTGCAGTTAAATGTATAGTGAGTGTAAATAGTCACTTTTGACCCAAATAGTTATGATTGTATCATCATAGCATCAGCCCATACATGCAAAATACAGACAAAGTAATAAAAAAAAAAAAGAGTACAAATATTTGTATGTGTCTTACCCGTTGCCCTGTCTAGCCAGGTGGTAGACGATGGTTGCAGAGGTTACAGTCTTCCCTGTACCAGGAGGACCCTGGATCAGACTGAGGGGACGCTGCAGCACCGTCTTTACAGCATACACCTGCATCACACAAACCACATTCATGTGAGCCCTGGGGGCACAAGACCTAAAAAGTTTCATACAGTCACTATATACAAGAATTATACTACCCCGAGATACAACTACGGGTTGAAGTGCTAAAGTGTTTTTATTTTAATCTGAGTGAACTCTTAAAACTGAGTGTGATCTCCGGCATGTTGTTTGGGTGATCTGTAACATAGGTTAGGTCGTATGTAAAACTCTCATTGACATTACTCCCCCCCCGTCTCTCTAACTCACCTGTGAGTGGTTAAGGTCAGGCAGGCCTTGAGCGGTGAAGCGTTTGGGCAGCTGGCACTTGATGACCACATCCTCTACCTCATGTCCCAGCAGTTTGTGGTAGATGTAACCAGACACTGAAGTCTCATCAACAGCAAATGTCTTCAGGGCACTCTGCATCCTGGATGATGAAGACAGGAATATTCAGAGAAGGTTCTAAACTGCATCTAAAAAAAAGTGCCAGTATTCAGGGGAAAACCTTTGACAAAATGTTTCCACTGATGAGGACCTTCACTGAGGATTACGTATTAATTTACTTTTCAAAGAAATCTATTACTACCAATGAATAAAATATTACATTAAATACAGAGCAAAGAAGGTTATGCACATTGAAAAGCTTCGGACACCAGACTGTCTGAGATTCATATATATATATATATAAAAAAAAATGCAAAAACCTCTTTAAGTCACATTTCACTGAATATGCATATACTGTTACATACACTTAAACAGGAAATGGATCTGTAGGCTTTCAGTTTAAGGTGGATTATCTTGATGTGTATGTATACTTTGTCTCCCACTGACCCTCCAACATGAAAAAAGATGAGCTCATTGTAACTGAGAAAAAAATGTTTGGGGGCCTTGCTTATACATGTCACAGTAAGAGACAAGAGTGTGGCTTTTCTTGTGAATACCTGTCAAAGGAAGTGGACTTCCACACAAAGTCGACCTGAAAGTTATGCGGGATCTCCACTGGAGCCCCAGCACTGCTCCTCAGCTCTATGGCAATCTCATCACCGTAGTCTGGTACAGTAAGTCAAGGAAGAGGTCAAACCTTTGAACATATACTGTAGTTATTATCAAATTTGAGGCAACTGCTATGACAGTATGTTATTATTTAATCATCTTTTGATTTACTGGGCAAAGTGTTGATGACCACTGCCAGTTACAAATATCCTCATACCTGCTTACAACCACATTATAGTCTGTTATTACATGTTTATATACCTGTTGCTACCTAAATGGATGAATATTAGTGCAGCATTTGTAAAATTTTGAGAGCTTTGGATTCTGCAAAAATTCAACACAGGTGAAGAGTTGTATTTGTTGAACAGCTTATGTACTGCGTATGAAAGCAACATTGGCTGCATAAGCTAACGTGCTAGCCATTTGTCACTTTATACAGGAATTAAGTACACAGATGAATCTTTGAAAATGAGGCATGGAAACATTTAGTTTTTACTTATGTTATTTTGTAGGACCATGTTACCTGAGTTAGTTTTTCTTTTATGGTGAGTTAATACTTTTCGGAACCAAACTTTTAAAGGTTGGGTAGATGCACCAACAGTGATAATCTGCAGCCTCAGGTCTCATTGCTGGAGATGTTGTAGTTTCCTACAGTTGCCACTAGATGTTACTAAAGAATAATTGTACTGATAGCATGTTTAAGTGCACCTCAACTCAATTAAGATTAATACACTTTTTACACCAAAATTAGCGTGTACATGCAGGTTTTTTAAATGCAGGTAAACCGGCTTCAAATAGGTGATTGACTCCTTTCCCATTGGCAGTAGACAAGTTTACCTTTCTGTTTTTTCCTGATGTGTAATGTTCGACGTCACAAGCGCCAGAAAACGGGGTTAGAAAAACAGCAGAAAGCAGCACGGAGGCCAGTGACAATGTTATGGTGGTTGCTGTGTGTAGCCCCTATCGAAATAAGGTGTATGTGATTTAACAGCACCATGCTGGGCAGGTGCCAGGTGTGTTTACGGTGTGTGCTCTGAAAGATATAAAGTCACACAGCTGACAGAATGTTAGCCTAGCATGCTAATACTACATAAATTCATGGATAAGACCAGACATCCACAGACAGAAACAGATGAAAGAGCAGGGGGAGTTCTGCCAGAGAAGGGGCAAAGGGGCAAAAATTAGCATGTCCACAAGGGCCTCATGTTTCCTTCATTGCCGACTGGAGCAGATAAATACCGTGACTACTGGAGAGTCATTTGACCTGGAAATGAATGCCAATTGTACCCTTTCCCACTGAAGACAATAGCCAGATGTTAGTGGGTTTTTTGCCCAGTGTGAAAGGGGCTCAAGATGAAAATGTGGTCTCCTGGTAGCTACAGTATGTTGAGTTTAATAGTCATAAGGATACTATCAGGGACTTTGATGACATGTCCAATGCCTTTCCATGGAGGGGCCAGGTCTCCTTTGTACCTCAGGCAAATTTCATCTCCCTGCATCAGTCGCATGTCTATTGGACAGCAGATGAGATAGATAAAAAAAAAAGATAACTCTGTTAAGCACACATCACAACATGAGGTGGGAGGCACAATTTAAAATTCATTAATAAAAAGAACTACATTTTACACCATTGTAAATGAAAGCCAGACATAAATATTTAAATGACACTGGAATTTTAAAATTGTTTTTGACACTTATTTAAGAGTGTGGTCAGGATAACATTACAAATATCACTCATAGAGAAAGCATGATGATGACGATAATGACAAACTTGTAGCAAAACTACAAATAAATACCTGAGTCTGTCTTGGGAAGAGAGAAATAAGCAATCCTTTTCTTATTCAGGCCCAAGTCCCATCTGACCGTAATGTTGTCTTGAGTCTGTTAGGAAGCAATATTAAAACATCTAATACTGAAATGGTGATAGAGAAAAAAGTGCACAGTTTTTGGATGAAAAACCATAGTGGAAGAAGCTAGAATACAAATTAATTCACCATTTCTCTAAGTAGTGCAACAAAGAACATGCATGATTGTAACAGCTTATTTTCCCATTATCTCCAGCATTAGAGAATTAGAACTAAATTCAACTGAATCTTTTTGTTCATTAATTGATGATCTGATCAAACATAAATGTACTAATTTACCATTTTCACAGCCTTTTTTGTTACAACATACACAAATGTTTTTGTTTTTTTTATTTACAATTGTTTTTCTATACCTGGGACTCTTTGAGTTTCTTATCGTAGTCGGCCTCCAGCTTCACAAGAGGACCAAAGATGTTCTGGTACTGGTAGGCATCCTCATAGCGGAGAAGCACATGTTGGGGCTCCTCATCCACACCAGGCTTCTCCAGGTCCTCCAAGGTCGCAGTGGGATTTTCCTTTCAGGAAGAAACACAAACACACACAGACACACAAGATGAGAGAAAGATTAAAATATGATAGAAAAGCAAAACCGAGTATTAGAGTTGAGGGTATTCTATCAATATGCTAAAATCTCCTAAATTCCAACTTTGGAGAGATTCAGACAATAGGCCTTTGACATTTTGACATGTCTCAGTAGAAAAAGCACAGGTAAGAAACATAATAAAATTATTAACGGCTGAATTCCATTTAGCTGCTTCGGCTTCAGGGTCCTGGTTTTGTTCATGTTGCCTCACTGTCACGTCTTACTGGCAGATTTGAATAGAACGGAGTCATCGTTAATGTTATTAGTAAAAACCGTGCTTTTCCTCAAGTCAAAATTTCTGGTGTAAAAAGGGACTAGGAGCATACAGAAAAGAAGTACATAAAAGAACTGTCAGGTATACAGTGGCTTGCAAAAGTATTCATACCCCTTGAACTTTTCCACATTTTCTCACGTTACAACCACAAACATAAACATGTTTTATTGGGATTTCACGTGACAGACCAAAGTGGCGCATAGTTGTGAAGTGGAACGAAAATGATACATGGTTTTCAAAATGTTTTACAAATAAAAATCTGAAAAGTGTAGCAAGCAAAAGTATTCAGCCACCCTGAGTCAATACTTAGTTTCAACTGGCAGTGAAACTGATACTGAACAGAAGCAAATAGCTCAGCAAACAAGCAGTAAAGCTATTTGCATCACACCCAACTGTAAGAATATATCTGGTTAATTATATAGGTAAGCCCTACCCATGCTCAAATTCAAGTTATGTGGGTTTAGAATATTTACTGTACATAGTACAATGACGGGTGTGTGCAAGGACACTTGTATTTACAGTACCTTCCAGAGTTCCTCCAGCTTGTTGATCTGCTGGGCGGTGATCTGACGAGCCCTGAGCTGCTCCTGCTCTGAAGGAATTTTGACCAACCACGACAGGAAGCAGCGATCCTGGATGAGAGGCTGCCACTGTGAGCTATCCCAGTTGATGTCCTTCAGGCTGCTCTGGCTGGCACATGGCTGCCTGTGTTACAACCAAAACACAAATGTCAAACAATAACTGTTAAATTCTGTACTCTCTTTGATTGCCCCCATCAGCAGGATAGTCAGAAAACACAGTCAGCTACATAAACGCACCCTTACCTGCACAGTAATACCACTACAGAGTCAGCTTTGGCAGGGATGAAGCCCAAAAGGAAGACGTTGCGACAGCCACAGTTGTAGCACTCCAGTACTGTTTCCCCCAGAGGGCCATCTTTATGTAGGGTCACCTCCTTGGACTTTGCTCTCACCAGGTGATTTACAATGTGGCTAAAAGTGAAGAGAATGACAATTAATGCAACAGGAGGAAGAAAAGCAAAAGACTACAGTCCTGTATAAGGTATGGGTGTATTGTGAACTATTGATGCATCCTTACACCTCAGATCAACAAGTCTTGACAATTCTTATTTTATTCAGACTCAAATTAAACATGACTGCAAAAGAATTAAGCAAAACATATCTCTAAGACACACTGAGGAAAAATTATGAAAACTGATGACCCCAGCTACAATGATACAGCTTAATGCAATTTTTGATAGTGTTTTGGTATTTTGCCTATTAGTGTTTAATAAAACAGCTTTAAATACAGAGAACCTGCTAAGGCCTGGCATACAACAAATATATACACATATTCCTTCAAAATAACTCCAAAACCAAACAGCATCTGAACACATCAAAGACTCATGATTGCACTCACTGTGTATTTTACTCCTGCTATGATGATATTGAACCTGTAAAATGATTCTCTCCCAGTTCATTTAGCTACGTACACCAACAGGGAGGGCCAAAAAGCTGATAGGTTACTGTATCTTACCTGCCTGATGTGTTTCCACGGCCATTACAAAACCACTTCTTGCTGGTGTTGCAGTAGACCACACAGGCTGGATCATGAATCCCACAGTAACTAAAATAGAAATTTAAAAAGAAACAAATCATTACTCTTAAGCACATGGACCTGTTTAAAATATATCAGAGAAAAAAACAATAAAATAAGAACATAAAGTGTGATAAATTGTCGAAATTGACTCATTTTGGGTTATACTGCAGTATGGTGACGCAAACCCATGCTTTACTAATGCAACTAAAATCAAAGTGATGCAGCAGTGCATCTTGTAGCAGTTTTATAGCTGTCCCATTGATGGATTGATGAGAATGTCTGGGATGTCAGACACTCTTGTCCGCCAAACTAACGGCTGACAGCCAATTTGTTAGTTAGACAGCATGCGAGCTATGACTATGAGAAGAGCAGCACTGCTTAGCATGACGTAACAATAATACTGATAAACCATTGTTGACATTAGACATGGTACAAGATGTTTTGACTATTTAGCTTATGTGGCACCTGTAGAGTGTGTAAGTGAGTGAGTGTCAGAAGATAGGTGTGTGTGTGTCGCCCACAAGGGAGAGTAAAACATTGAAGTTAAGTGGACAAGATGGACAGAAACCTGCACACTGAGTATAAATATGTTCAGTCAGCGGCTGAGAATTAGGGTAAACTGAACCATTTTGTAGGTCATCGCATTTGAAAATTAGTATTTAAAATTTGTTAGAAATTTTTACAGTTTTTTTTTTAAGACATGTTTACTTTTGCACCAGTCATACTGCATATTAAGATAGAGTTTCGGACATTATGGTAAACATAAATTGCACATGGACAGGGCCCCTCAACCCACTGAGACTCCATCGAGTATAAAGACAGGGGCTGTATATAGTTATATTAAATGAGAACAACCATCAAAAACTGCAAATAAGACACTACCTCCAATGAAAATAACAGAAAATGTTTTATAAATGAAATAAAATCATAACAGGAAGGGATTCTTTTGCACTCTGGTGACAGTTGTGGCAACAGTCACATTAGTCTGGTACTTTACCTGCAGGCATGTACAGGAAGATCCTTGGTGTAGTAGGTGTCCTCCTCATCCTCCTCAAAATTCAACTCTGCCAGCAGCTGACCGGCTTTTACCACAGGGTCGTCTCCATTCTGTAGCACGCCATCAGGGCCATTAACCTGAGGAGATGAGGGTATAGAATCAGGTTTATTGGCCAGGTATGTTTGCACATACAAGGAATTTGACTCCGGTTTGACGTTGCTCTCTATGTACATATACAGAAGTAGACGTACATTTAGAAGACATAAGTGTGGCAATACAAAGCAAAAAACAACAGTTAACTGTGAACTCAAAGTGATTGTCACCATTATGTGGGACAAACTAACATTGAAGGATCACACAGTGAATCGATTGTGGAAAAACTATCCAGTCAACCTGACACATAAAGCCTTATATGGTCATATATTTCACTTGCCGTCTTGCTTACTGACTGTCACATAAATAAAGGGTCTGTTGACAGAAAATAAAACTGTATATAACTAACGTTAATTGTAGCCTATCTAATGTTAATGACCTCTGTGATACTTGTCAGTGCATAACGTTACTGTAACTAGTACATATGAGTGCTAGTAAATATAAACATGGTTCTTTGAGGCCACACTGGCAAATCCCTGGCACTCTTGGTTTGTATTGCAACAAAGTCCTACGCTGACATGCCAGCCGTGTCAGCATGCTAGCTGTGAAACATAGCAGCTAGCATGCTAGCCAATTAGCGGGATAAAAGCATGGTAACGGATGGAAGGCGTCATCATGCTAACCGGAGGTAGACAGTGATGTTGTTAGCTAACGTGAGCAAGCTAGTTCATATTTTGTCAACACAGTAGAAGACATATTTTGACACCGAGCTGCCACGAATAACCCCACGCACCTGGCTTTCCAGCTGACTCGGGGTTTGGCCTTGGGTCTGGGTCTGGCTCGGCACGGTAAAATCGGTGAAGTCGTACTCGGAGCCCTGGGTGTCCGCTCCCAGCAGCTCGGTTTCCTCGGTGTCGAGGAACGTTAGAGTCTGCGAGCTCGGCCCGTACGCCTCGACACTCATGTTTTTGCCTTCTTATTAATACTATTTAGCACTTCCGACGAATATTCCGCAAACTGTTGCTGTCCAGAAGAAACCGAATAACGGAGACAGGGTACAGATGAGAAAATGACAAACGATGGTGGTGAGAGAGAGATAGAACGAGCCTCGACTAGGGCTGCATTCCGTTCCTCTCCTCCCACTGCCACTTTTCTCCTGCAGGAAGCGAGGGAAGGAAAGGAGACATGAATAGAATTTAGTGTGGGACAAATTATTTCTTATATGGTCATAAAAGCTCACACAGGTTTATTATGCAACAAGGTCACATTTTAAAGGATTACTCCAATTCTGTCCTTTGATTTGTCGAACCACTAAGAAATAAAGGAGCAACAGATTTGGGAGCTAAGTCAAAGAGATTTGAGATATGTTTATTTTCTGTTACGTGAGTTGAGTTTATTTGACAGCAACGATGCTCTGTGATTAACAGAAAAAAGGACTGTAAATGATCCAGAGTTAGACTAGAAGGCTGATTTTCATTTGTTGTCCCTGCCCAGATGTTGAAAAAGGCACACTAAAAATAGAATAAAATGACATACAGTACCAGTTAAACATTTGGACACACTTTTCCATTTACTTGAATGAGAAAGTGTGTCCAAAGTTGACTGGTACTGTCTACTAGAAAGTTAATACACAACATAATAAGTATTCAAGATAATCCAGTACACATCCACCAATTAATCATGCAGCTATGTGGTAACATACTAAGTTAAAAAACGAAGCAACATCAGCGTAAATATGCACCTTTAAAGGGCTGTATGGGTTTTATGCAGCCTGGGAATTATGTTATCATGGCATTAAAATACTTCTGCTGAACATTATAACCCTATCCAGATCTGCACCAGCTGAACCATTCTGAATCTTATGTTTTATTAAAATGATTTATTTAGAAGCAAGTAGACCTTTAGATACAACGTGACATTGGCTAGTAACTTTGAGGAACATTATTATTTTAAATTAAAAGTTTTATTTTATGTCCACAACTGGAACACTGTCCTCATTTCCTATCTGCACAGATATCCTAACAGGTTAGGACAGCTCTCAGGCTCTTCTAAATCCTGGTACTTTCCTAGGTAGAGAGGTGATATAATGGCTGTACTCCTGTGCCAAAGAGTAGGAGTAAATATGCATCGGTGTGAGAGTTTTCAACCAGTTAGGACCAATTTCTTACTTTGAGACATTAGATAAATACAGTCCTTGATATTGAGTCAAGCAGACTTTAATACCTTTTAAATGTTCTAGTAACATCATGTTCCTTTCTCTCTGTCCTGAACAGATCTGTCAGGTCAGAACAAGTTCAGCAGGTCTGTCGAACAATGATGTACTGCACCCAGTAATACTGTAACCTGCCATGCACCAAAGGAATCTGAAAGTAAATAACGAATTTAAGAATTAATTGGAACTCTACACATGACAAAGCAGTGGATAGTTTAAGCACTGGTAGGTTGCAAGCAGATTATGTTTTACATCTCATTGCTACAAAATTCTCTATGTCTCAGGAAATCATCATTGGCTCATCTTAATCACCTTAATCTTTGAATGTTTTTGCTTTGGCCAGCCTAGTCTTTTCAGGTATATCACAACAAGTACAAGTCTTAATTCATCCAGTGGGCCTTGACCTTAGTTTTCAGGTGCCATACATGGTAGACTGACTGAATTCAGACATAACTTGAGTCTCAAAGTACACAATGTTGACCATCTAAGTCACTGTGTGATCACAGATCATAAAATGCTTTGGCAGGAGAAAAGCTGACTTGGAAGATATTTTCTTCAGTTGCTGACATTACATGGGTGTGGTTGTCTGTGTAACACAACACAGTCAAATAACATTTGCATGCATATTTAAGATATGAACACTAGAAAGGTGAAATAAGTGTATTTTGGGATTATTCACTGATATAAACCAAAGAACAAAGAATCATTTCAAAAATTACAAAATGATAGCTCTAATTTTATTGCTGTCCAGAGGGCATATTCGCAAATCCAAATAGCCATTTTTTATTTTTAAACAAAAACAATATCTGGAAAAACAAATGTTGTACTCAAAGTATTAAAAAGCTCTTCAGACTACATTATATAGTATATATATATATATATATATATATATATATATATGTATATGTTTATATGATGTATAGTATTGGATGGTAAAATAATTGCTCTTGTGTGACCCCCCTAAAGGAGACACTGAAGCTGCTTAATTTGCTTTACACAGTCCTGGGACACAAATGAAAGAAAGAAACAAGCACTCATCATTTTAACAATTAAAACACTTTGCTACTCTACAGATTTGTAGTGTAGACAGATTTTGTAAAATACATGTGCCCTGTGAATAGTTAACAATATTATCACACAAATAAAATTAAATTATTATATAGCTATGCGTCAAAATCTTTATACCATGGGAGATTAAAAAAACAACAACTTTTATATCCATGAAAGTCATTATTATAAAATGATTAAAGAGAAGCGTAACTGGATATCAACTCGTCATGTGACAATAACAAAAGGAACACAATTTTTAAAAAGTGCATAAATCTGACTGAAGACTGACAAGGACAAGTAAAATAGAAGCCAGTGTGGAGTGTTTTAATTATTCACAGCCTTAAGCTGGCTGCACTGCATACAGTACATTGGACAGACACATTCAATTAATCACATTACTTAATATTTATTGCATGTGTAATATGTTCCCTGAGATAAGCAAATCATTGTAAGTGTGAATCTTTAAAATGTCTTCAGGTTCCCATCATTTCAAAGTCATCACATTTCTCTGGTGCAAATACAAGCAACACAAGGGAATGACAGCATAACTCAACCAAAGACAACAACCAAATCATTCCAAGAGGACTTGGGAGAGTGAAATATTTCAAAACCATGAGAGGACAGACTGACAGATGACAGGGGAAGGATGTGGCTTAAAACGTTAGTAAAAGTTCCCACAGTGGGTCCCCACATATAACTTGTGGTTTCAGCTACTACCTTGTCAGTCCTACTGATTCTATGTTAATGTAGTCGCATAAATCCCCCTTTTCACATGACACAATGTTAATATGTCCACAATACCTGTTGAGTTGACATCTATTATTTTCACGGTTTTATGGAAGATCAGGGGCAGAATTTTAGAGAGACACGGCTAACACTCACAGACGCCCACTACTCCTGCGCACACAATCAAACCCACCCATAAAAGACCCAGACCAGGTCTGCAATAAACAGATGCTGTAGTCAGGGCGTTGTTTTCAACACAAACTTGTAAAACCTTCAATATTTTGAAGATACAACACATGGCTTACATTTGGACCTGACATTACAGTTAAAAGCACCAAATTCAGACTGAGTTCCTGTTCTTGACAACAAATGTGAAATTTATGCCATTCATTTATGGAGATAATGGTAAAGTATAAGAGATAACTATAAGTCACAGGTTTTTGAATCTTTTAAGCCACGCAACTAAATCAGTTATTATTTTACTTGCCTTAGGAGTCACACTGACTGACTACCTCGTGGTAAAGCCAGCGGTCCATTGTGGTGAATTTATTCCACGAGACTCCTCAGGTTGTGAGTCAGTCATTAATGGTCGTGCTGGTGTTGATGCTTGTGATTGCAGTGCTCGTGATTGCGATCCAGTTCCAGCAGTTTCAGCATCTCCTGTATGGCGGCCTGAAGAGCTCTACCCAGGTCCTGGCTGCTGTAGGGTTTTCCTAGCGGAGGCACATGGATGAAGGCAGAGCGACCCTGCCCCAGGTGCAGAGAGGTGTAGTAGGTGTAGTCACACAGATACCTGCCAGGGAGCCAAAGGACGGCTGTCACGTTATGTGATGTTTGTATTATCAAATTTCTTCTTTGCTAAACAGTAGGTGCCCCTAGCTAAATGTGTTTATTAATAAAACAATCTCAATTATTATGCACATTTGATAATCTTCTGTGTAAAAAAGAGAAATCTCTTGATCTACAAGTAAGTTTAGGCATGGATATTTATAAGTGGAAGATGTTGAGAGAAATTTTACTTGAACCAAAAAACAGCTGAAAATACACACATTGAATCTTTAATCTAAAATAAACATACCTCTATATATTTAGTCCATGTCAGACCAAACTCCTAAATGTATGGTCCTCTGGCCTTATTCATAACAGGCACGAAAATGGAAGCTATGTGATGTATTTTGCTGTACACAAAATAACAATGGACACATCACATGACCTTTTTTATTATCGATCATGAGATGTCTCACAGCTAACCATTACCAGACTTTATCTATGTAAATTTTATTTATTGTATTTCCTATCTGTAATTCATTATCAAATAGAGGTCTGAAATCAAGTCAAGACACATTTTTATGGTTGAGACCAAATAGTCTTTCTTCCCCCTGAGAAGACATTTTCACATGTCACAGTAGGAACAGCACAGGTGTAAATTATGAAATGAATGATGCCTGAATTCCATTTAGCTGCTTCAGTTTCAGGCTCCTGGTATTGGGCATGCATTGTCACACTGTCACGGCGTATTGGGACGTTTAAATAGAACGGCGCCATCATTAACGATAGTAGTAAGACCTGTGCTTTTCCTATCGAGCGAGTGCATGGGTGAAGCGTCCTGCATGTGTAAATACCATTACTCACCTCCCAGCATCCTTAGATACAGAAAGAGCGACCCCGAGGCCAGAGTCATTGACCCTTTTGCAGACCGTATCCATGTCGAGGATGGAGCGTATGCAGTCGGGGCCGTTCTCCATGCAACACTGGGAGGATGGGCAGAAGCTGCAGTTGTCCGGGCGTTTGTAACCCTTGTTGTGGCCGCACTGCTCCAGAGTGACAGTGGTGGCTAAGCCAGAAACTCCGACATGGACCACTAACTGCTCGCAAGGACCCCATAAGACAGAGGTGGCAGAGGTTAGCTGGGGCTTCTTCTTTTTTTGATTGATTGATGGATTTTAGCAACATTTCATGTACAGTATGATGGAAAAATGTGTTTTTATGTACATTATTGTGTACTTTCTTAAATACCTGTGGCTGGTGCTCTTTCCACAGAGATGGGATTAGGCTCTGAACAGCCTGGTATTCAACAGGCACCTCACACACATGAAGGTCTACTTCTTCACCCAGCCCTAATCGCTCCAGTTCCTGTGAGCACAGAAAACATTTTTATAGACCTTAATTGCAGTCTTAAAAGGGCTTTACAGGTCCACAGTAAACATGTGAGGTAAAACCCACAATCCCATTTAAATGCATAGTGAATAAATCCAGTTAAAATGCAAAATTATGAAATGCAGTTTCCCGTTTAAACTGGCACCTTCGTTAAATATGGACAACCAGAATACAGATTACCTGCACTGCCACCCAGCTGGAGTTCACTGCATGCTCCCCAAAAGGCTCAAAACCTGCAGAGAAAAGAGTGTCAAAAATGATCAACCAGGATTCTTCACTGCAGCAATGATACACAGTGCAGCAAAATCAAATTTTAAAAAAGTCAGCGAGGATGCTTATCTGTCATGGAGAGAACTGATGAGGGCGCATGTACACAAGGACTCTTACTTCAGAGTCTAAAGGTTGCATCAAGTTAAACATTAATTGTAGTAGTAGCACGTGGTACACAGCAGAGACACAGAAAGATTTCTTTCTCGCAGTTGAGCAGCTAAGGCGAAGCTTCTGTGTTACAAAAAAGATAAGCTTTAGCGTCAGTCAGTGTCCTCCTGATGCATATCTTTGTTTCCTTATCTGAGCCAGCATACAAAACCCTTCTCTCCTAACAGCAACATAACGCTCTGCAGAACATTATCTTTGAATGCAGCGTCATTGCATATTTATAATACAGAGAACCATTAAATCATTTTAACCAGATCAACTGTGCAGCTCAGACACAAAGTAGAAAACTATGTGAGCTGTAGTGGCAATCAAGAAATCATTTAAGGCATTTTTGTCTCTCCCCTGTCCTCTGACCACTGACACCTCTCACCTGTTACTATTACTTTCTTCTTGTAGGCCATTATCCGCCGTTGTTATGACAGGAATTGTCATAGATTTATAATAAGGCGATCAAATATCCCAAACAAGAATCCCAGGATTGTCTACGCTTGCTGCTGTCTTCTTCTGGCTCAGCGCTGTAAAGGAAATGACACACCTAATCTGGACAGATCATACTGCCATCTACTGTTTGGGCATGCGTCCCTCCACAGCACTTCATCCTATAATGGTGCATTTTAAATAAACCAATACTAAGAAGTGTGTGTGTGTGTGGGGGGGGGGGGGGGGTAACTCATGAAACAT
>CM022487.1:10736316-10816284 GCA_011952105.1 Coreoperca whiteheadi | reverse complement strand
GTAAAAAGTTAGTCTGGAGCCGTGCAACCATCATTCCTATTGGTTATAATGACACTTAAAACACCAACTTCATTTTGAGATATGGCAAAATGGAAAAGCCACTAGTAACAGCTTCACAAGAGAAAATAGGGTAACATAACACAAGCGATATTCAATTCTGCTTGGTTACTTTCTGATTCATGTTTGACCTACATTACTTCCAGTTTAACAAAGCAAAAGGACGATCTAAATGGTCATTATAAGTACTTTCATCTGTCTTTTCACTTGCAAAGAAGTGCTAGATAACTAGATTAAACCGAACACTTGTTTGAAACTGTCTGATTCTCTTGACTACTCGTGTGATCGCTCCGTCCATATCAGTCTTGTCCCAGTATCGTGGTCAAAAACAACAGGGAAGATAAATGAAATTAAAGAAATAAGACTGTACATTGTTTAGTTGCCACCTTCATGCACACAGACATGCATTCTCAGGTGTCCCTCACCAGTCTTGAACAGCGTTGAAAGACTCCTCGTTGGTGATGTCATACATGAGGATGAAGCCCATGGCTCCCCTGTAGTAAGCTGTGGTGATCGTCCTGTAGCGCTCCTGGCCAGCAGTGTCCTAAACAAATATACACGAACGCCATTGTTTTAAACTGAGAATGATTTTTGAGTATTTATTATTGTCAAAGCAGGATAGGTGTAGCATTAAGATGAAAACATACTGCACACTCATGGTCTCAAGGACATGACAAGGTTTCCGTCTTCCTCAGGTTGTGGTCTAACAATTGTCATGTCCATGTAGAATTAAATGAGCACTGGGAATGAGACAGCAATGTGCGGGTATTTTTATTGGCTTTATGTGCAGATCATTGTCACCTGCACCTGTAAAGAATTTACGAGTGTGCATGTGCCTCCTGATGATTGCAGAGGTTTAACATTCAGCCAAACTCCCATGAGCATTAGGAATTCCTCTGGTGTTGCATGTAATAAGCAGTTGGCCCCAGGGTCAGGCTTTATGGCTCATGTTAAGAACACTTCAAGGGTATTGCCATTGCACAGCAGATGAAGTGATTCTGGGGACAGGAAAGGCCAGATCAACAGCTGGAAATCATTAGAGATACATGATAATAGAGACCGCTTCCGTCACAGATGTGATGGGCCAGCATGAAAAACAGGCATCCTTAGTAAAGACACTCTGCATGTAGTAAGGAAATTTGCCTTATTTCTGATGTATCAAATCTAGTTTTTTTCAGGCTTGTTGAATTATAAGTACTGCCAACTAAACGATTAGTTGATGGGTGGGCTGACAAAAAATTTATCTGCGACTGATTTGATTAAATGTTTATAAGATTATCTGGTTGCAGCTTCTCCATTGTGAGGATCTGCTGCTTTTCAGTGTTTTTCTATCGTAATAAACTGAATAGCTGACTGATATATGACTATGTAATACTGGAATGGACGTTTTCTGACATTTTATAGACTAAACCATTATTTAAGAAGATAATCAGCTGATTACTTGATAATGAAAATAATCGTAGTTTGCAGCCTTAAATACTATATCAGGGACATCACTGCTGTTGAAACCTGCATTTGTATTTCAGTATATTGTTCATGGAGATGAACAGACAGTAAATGTGAATCCTGTGAAAACATTCCTGCCACACAACAGTTCTGCCATTAAAGAAACCATTAAAGGAAAGCAGTATTGCAGGCTGCATTTTCTTAGTTCATAGCTATTCAGCTGTAAGACACATCATAACGTTTTTTCTAATTATACTGCAAGACTATTTTACGCTGAGTGTGCACTGAATCACTGTACTATAGAGAGAAATATGAATATCAGATTGGACTCTGTATTAGCAGATACTTATGTAGTAATTATGTCATGTAAAATAAAAAAGTGTGTGGCCATAGACGTTTCCACCTGCTACATCCTTAATTCTTCAGTGGTACCTGACTCTAGATAACACAGTTCAGGACAGCGGTGCTCAATGCAGAACACTGTTTTGATAAAACAAAAGGCAGCAATGAGCAGAGCAAGGTGAGTTTTCCTTTTCACAACTCCTCTGGGAGTTCAGAGTAAAGTGTCAGCTACTAAAAAGCAATCCTGGGGATGACTGTGATTCACTGGCTCACCCCAGAACAATTTTTCACGTATTTCTTGTTCTTGTCACCCTCACCGAACCCTCAACCTCCTCTGGGAATTATAGACAATCTGTATCTGACAACCTTAGCACGTCTGCGTGCATGTCTGTGTTCACTTCCTCACCCAGATCTGCAGCTTTATCCTCTTGTCGTTCCTGTATATGGTCTTGACCTTGAAGTCGATGCCCACCGTGCTGACGAAGGCTGGCGTGAATGAGTCGTCTGCATAGCGGAAAAGGAAAGAAGTCTTTCCTACGCTGCTGTTGCCAATGATGAGGATTTTAAACATGTAATCAAAGTTCTGGTCCGAGGATTCCTTTTGTCCGTATGTGGCATTTGCAGACGCCATCTATGCAAGGATTGAGATCACATATTAATCAGTCACAAGGAATTAGCATGGGGAAACAGCGTGTTCATATTTACAGGGGCTTGTCTAAATAATATTAACACCTGAAAACCCATTACAACAGCACCAACACAAACAACAGTCACAAAACTAATCAGTGTTGATTCAAAGGCTCGCTGATAGTGTCTGCAAAAACTAAACATTATATCATTTCACAAAGGAAGGGCTGTTGTTTTTGATTCCATAGGATTGTACAGGTACTGTATTCATGACATTTTGCTCACCCCCTGTAGTTAAAGTGTCATAGGAAAATTCCTCTGCCACAGGCTGACAGGTTTGGTGCAGATAAATAGTAAAAATGTCAAGGAAAATGTAAAAGTCTGCTGCTTTACCATTTTCTAAAATATCACTGTTCTGGTTTAGGACATATGACAGATTAACACACCCATTGTCAATTAGTTTGCATCATTTTGTATTATTCAAACATAATTTGTTTTTAATTGGTCTATAGATGGTAAAGAATGTAAAAGATCAATTAATTTACAAACCATATTGTATGCAGGCTCAAGAAACACAAAAGTCTCTGAGAAGGTGAAAATACTGACACCGAGATAAGCAGGATCAAACCTCTGCTACCCCTGAGATACAAGCTATGAAGTTACTTTTAGACTGACACAGCGGATTCAGATATCCTTTGCCTGAGCTAAACTGTAATGTCAGCACCTCTGAAACAGAGATATGACAAAAAGTCCTTAAGTTATTAAAATAACATAATGCAACAATTCTAGCATTATGTTGAAGGTTAAAAGGTGTAAAACGAGCCAGGGGAAAGAACAGTAAATGACAAACTAGTGAGTAGAGTTTCACTAATGTACTGAAGAAAAAATGTGAGCATTTTCACATCTTTTTAAATACAAAAACCATGTATCAAGAGGGCCTGTCAGCTGTCGCCTGTCAAATATCAAATTTACTGGACTGACTGTTTATCTATTTCCGTTTGGTTTGCTCTCGTCCAAACTCATATGTGGCATCCATGAAACAACAGACAAACAATTACAGGGCACATCTGTGAATGACACCATGAGACTAATGCATAGAAAACTGAAATATAGGTCATCCTCATTCTTCAGACAGACAAGCGCAAAACCATCTGAATTCATATGCTAGTGTAAAACAGCCTTGAGTATAGCATTTACCACCTAATGGGGTTAAATAATGTCAGTGTCGTCTGCTTTATGAGGTCAGGTTACACTCCATATGGTTCCCAGACAGTGTCATAACTTTATCAGGGAATTAAATGATATATCCGTTTTTCCCGGAGGCAGTGTCAATACAACCAGCCAATATCCACACACAGCCTTGAACGTTTCCACTTCATGTGAACAATACGGCTCGGACAAGGAATGCACACCTCCGCCCCACGAAAGATAAGAGGGCGGAAGTACCAGGGCTTAGCAGGCTAAGCATCAGCTAAACTGACTATCTTTTCCCATCCAGGAGGGCAGGGAACTTCCGTGGAGCGCTAGCCTAGCCAGCCAATTATGAATGAACATACGGGTGGCCAGAATTTGCCTTGTAGTAAACTACAAACTGTCAACGCCTGCATTGCTCTGACTCTTTCTGAACACAACATACTCCCAATTATCCGGCCTAAACCACATCCCTTATCCATAGCGGAGCTTATCTGGCGTTAGCCTGCTATTGAATATGTAACGTTAGCTGCCTGAAATTGACTGTCTGATACACGTTAGCTGCAGAAAAACCTAGAAAATACAGTACAAGATGTTTTGTTATGCAGTACTTACCACCTAAAATAAAGATCAAACGACTGTTAAAGAGATGAAAGCAAGGCAGGTACAAATGCAGTTTTTAGCCTTTGACAATACATGCAATTAGGCTGGCATCGCTACCTTTAATGCTAACACAGAAAACTGTTAACGTTAACAGTATTTAAAAGTGGCAGAAGGAGCTAGCTAAGCATCCCAGCTATGTCAAATGAAGGTTACTCTTCCTTATTTACGACTACATTTTCAGACTAAACTACAGGATATGACAAGCGACAAATAATCCACATGCTAAGTGTTGCAACTGTTAGATTTAACACGGCCCCGCAATGACAAATAAGCGCAGGGTTTACCATGAAATGTGTATTTTATCCTCGGCTTCGCAGCAGCGCCTAGCCCAACGTCCAGCTTTGCACCTGCAGTAGCTCGTGCGCCTCTTGATTGACAGCCCCGGCATAAGCGCTGTGGTACAAACAGAGTGTAAGGATGATCGGCAGGATGATTGGCCAATCAGAGAAAAGGTTCCGCTCATTGGCTCAGAGCCCCGCCCCCAACCAGTCCATAAATTACTGAAAGGTTTTAATTCAGTGTTATTGCACGGAATAAATAGAAAATGTAGTAGTGGTAAGTAAATGTTGTAATGTCACAGAGGAAAAAAACACTGTATTACAAGCAAAAGTCCCTCTCTGAGAATGTTTCATTACGAAGAATTGTCCCTTTCAGAGTGTTATATTATATTATTGAATTACTGTTGTTATTACAAATGCATAAACATGTTAGCAGCATTTTAATGTTGTAATTGGGGTGAAGATAATTTAAACTATATTCTTTGGGTAGTTTAATTTATAACAGCGCTATATATTATAAAATCATTATGTGTTTTGTATGTAAAATCTTAATCTACAAAATACCTAATAACTATATCTCTAAAATAAATGTAGTGGAGTACAAGGTACAAGATTTCCATCTCAACTGTAGTGGGGTTGAAGTATAAAGTAAAGTAGCATAAAATGGAAACACTCAAGTCAACCACTGCTGAACATATAGTTTTTACTTTTTAATATTTCTTTTACTTAAGTAGCTTTATGGTTATTAAAAACTTTATCACCTCATTTCACACTGTCTGACAGTATCATATACTTCATATTGTATATAATCTTGTTCCTGCTCTTAATTGGAGCTATAAGATGTTTACACTGGTGAAATACCACAGGACTCCATATTTTTTATGGCAATGGTAGCTTTAGCTTATTTTACACACAGTCCTCCAAAATTCAGCCTGACACATTTGATTTCTAAAGTTATGCGGTTTTGAACAATGATTGGCTGCATAGTATGACTTTGTAATGACTGACCTATGACCAAGATGCTGCTTGTTAAGCTATTCATATCATGTGTAATAACCGTGATCAGTATTTACTTCTTATCAGTGATAAGTGCTTTTTTTATTCATCATGAAAACAGATTGTGTTGCTTGTTACTGAATGCCAAGTACTGTAATAATTTTAATCCAAATGAAAATATATCATTATTTAAACAGGATTATTTTTATTTACAATTTTTATTATATGGTTTCGTCATGGAAGCAGAGAACAAGACATCAAAGAGTGAAGAGTTTTTCCTTTATTGGCAAGGCATACAGTTGTAGTTGGAGAGAGGGCTAACACACCCGCCGTTAAACAGCAGAGTTTGGATTGTCAAAGCTGCAGTCTTAGTTAATGACCCATATTCATAAAATCTCTAAGAACAGAAATACTGATGACTAGGATGACTTGAGGCCATATGACTATATTATCTTCACTATGAATCAAAGAAGTCTCAGATCAGCACACTTACTGTAAAATCTTTCATAAATACGTGATCTGGCCTGATCAGTGGATGCAGAGGAAGACAGGAGAGGAGATGTTTCAGAAAGCCCAGGTGGAAATCTGTCACTCAACTATTTTTATGACCACGAAAAACATGAAAATGAGTATTTTTGCTTATGTACAATGTTATTTTCAGACAGAAATTAAATGAGAAGGAAAAAAGTAATAGTTGAAATATCTTCTGTTTGACTTTCTCACACATCAAGCTACACATGAGTACTAAACCTCAGACTAAAGTAAAGTCTACTGTAAAGTCTACCCATCGTTTCTGAAAGATAACAGAAATAATAAATAAACTGCACATGAAGCACTGTGAGGAAAATGTACAAAATCAAACAATTAGTGGCACACAAAGAGACAGACCGAATCTTTGCATGTTGTGCTGGTTAAGTTGTTGTTAAATAGTCCTTAGTGTTGAAGGCATCCTTGAGTGTTGGTCTGTTTGGTGAAGGGATTGCACATGTTTGACTCCAGCATGTCAGTGAACACATCTATGACCAGGAAAAAAATCCCAAATTTGAAAATAAGGTGTCAAAAAAAAAACCGTTCAGCTCGTTCACAGGTTAAAACATGATTTACTCTGTTTCATGGCAATAAAATAAAACAGGTTTCTCCACAGGCTATGTTTTTTAAGTACTCTATATTATCTTCATATTCTTTGAATCCTGCAGTCAATGTCATGCATTTCAAACACATTTTTTTGTACAGTCAATTATAAAAAGAACAAAAACAAAACAACAACAACAACTTCAGTCCCTCCATCATCCAACCTTTAAGAGCTATAGTGGTCCAGCCCGTGCAATTCAACTCAACCACCAGGCCATTTGCCAACAGAAAAACAGTGAAACAGTCACGTTATACATGTTCAACTGTACTGGAAGTGCAGAACTGTAAAAGTACCATACAAAGTGCTTTGGTTTTTTTCTTAGCAAATACATCAAAAAGTCAACCCTGTCATTCACTCACAAAAAACACATCACTGTTTAAGACAATATCAGTTTCAGTTACTGTATGAACAGGAGTTAGAAAAAAAAGGGACAGAGACACGGGTCAGATTGGCACACAGTGTGCTACAATCAACCAACTTTATCAGTCACTGATGGAAAGTAGCCAGTGGCAAAATGGAAATTACAGTACGGGTTGTGTCATGCTTGCTTGGCACTTGTTTTGTCATTGACTATGTCCCTGTGAAGAGCAAAATATTGATCAATGAGTGAAAAAAGATGAAAAACATTCTGGCACAGGAAACTGTCTCTTTGTAACCTCCTGGATTTTTTACAGTTACAATGATGCTAACATCATTCTTTGCAACCCCCTTAAATTCATTGCCCTTCTCAATTCTATTAGGTACCAAAAACGGTATTTCATCAGGTGGATGCTGTGTTTGACACAGTATGAAGTAGCGATAATGGATTTTAATGGACAGTTTGATGCATTCGGAGGTGTACTGAAGGGTTTAGTTTTTTGCATGATTTCTGTGCTGGTTGCTTAACAGCCAATGACAAACTGTATTTTCTTCAGTCAACAGCCTCCAATGTGTTCATGTTTTGGCTCAAGCCCTTAAAAACCACAATGAGGGCTAGCTATGAACTAAATGTAAAGTGCTAAACTTGAAGGCAAACTGATAAAATTGGTGCCAAATATTAAGGATGCAAAAATAAAAACATTAGTGACTTGAATTTTCTTTTTAAATCCAACAAAAATAATCAAAAGAGCAACAAATCTGAGACATAACTAATACTCTGGGTAGCCCTACAGTTAAATATGTTTTGAATGCATTTTCCTTATAGGGCTATGCAAATCCTCGCTAATAAATTGCCTGCAAAGCCAGAGCTTCAGTTCCACTTGTCAACACTGGGAGGCGCCATGTGCACAGCCCATATTGCTTTGGATGTAATTCCTTGACTGTGTAATGCTGCACTGACCCTGGCTCAGTTTTGTCGCTGACAATATCATAGTTTAGGAAATGGAAATGGAAATAGTAAGCCTGAAACAACCAAAAATCTCAAAATAATATGTACTGCCAGCTACTTCATCATAATAATAGTCCTCTACCAAAACAACTGCCTGATGAACACAATGAAATGTGCTGTGTAACACCAGCTCAAAGGAGTGCTACATACAAAATAATAACGATAGAGTCACTCAAAATGTCTGCTACATAAAAAGTTACCTGCATAAAACCATGCATCGCTCTTTTCTGCCATTACTCGGCTTACACTGCTTTGAAGTCTGCTATTTACTGTATCTTCATTTACTGTATTTCACTGTGTATGGACCTAAATAAAAGACAACAGAATAAACAAACAAAAAAAACCAAAAAGGCAGGCAAAACAGCACTGTCCCAGAAAATTGCAAGCTTGGCAAGATGTCTTGTTGAGATTTTGTCGTGTTTTCACGTCCATTCATCACTTCCTCACTTTCTTCACAAATACTCCAAAAGAGGAAGACAGTGCTGTCATTTGTGTAGTAGACCTTGGGTTGGCTGGTTAAAGGGAAGTTTTTTTGAACTTCTCATTGTCTTTGTAGAACTTAATCCACAGTGTGTCTGTCTGAGTGACAGACACGGAACACAAAGGACCGGTCAGAAACTTGGTTTCCTGTCCTCTACTGGAACAGTGACTCAGTCTTCTTGTCTCTCTCCAGTGCAAGTGACTGCTGTGTAAAACTGCAGACTTTTTTTTAACACTCCCCACAATTGCCCGCACTCCCATACTCCCCACCCCGAGGCTTGCTGTCACCCTGTCCGCAGAAACCAGAGGCGGTGGTGTTTGCTTGGAGTGGGGGAAGGGGAGTTGACAGAGGACAAGGCACCGAAATCAAGAACAATAAACAAAAAAGGCCAACAGAAATACAACGTTTGACTGGTGCTATGTGCCAAGTCTGAAGCGTGGTACCCCAGGGACGCCTTCCTCGTCTGTTTCTCTGTCTTCTGCCATATCTTTCTCAGAGTCTAAAGAAAACGTTCTGCCTGAATCAGTAGTGAGCTTTTTGGGGAGTAGGTGAGTCATAGCAGACACTGCATCCAATGCACTGTCAGAATCAGTTCTCAAGAGTGCAGGCCCCCTGCTGCCGCTGTAGCCCTCCTCATCCTCAGGTGGACTCTCTGTATCAGACTCCCCTTCTTCTTCCAACGTCAGCTCAAACTGGAACTTGTCGGCTGAAGCGGAGCAACCGCCCCCGCCGAGTGCTAAGGCTTCCCCAGCAAGGGCTCCTTCCTCCTGGCCCTCTGGGTTGGGTGAGGGGCTGTGGGGGATCATGCTCTGGTACCACTCTCTGTTATCCTCCAGTGTGTCCAGGATCTCCTGAGCATCTGGGTGGACAAGGTCGGCCCATGTCTCCCACAGAGGATGAACAATGTAGTCAATGAAACCCACCTGAAAGATAGGATATAGGAATATAGGAACCTCCACATTTCAATATTTTATAATGATTTACAGTAGATTTCATAAATTAAGTGCTGTAGCTTCTATTCTGTACCTGGTTCTTCTCTATTGAGGCATTTTGTTTGTCACACATGGGGCTGATCTCCATGCCCTTGTCCCTCTCCCTGTCCCCCTGGGTGAAAAACTCCACCATGATGCGGTCTGTCCACTGCCGGTACAGCTCAAGAGGCTTGGTGGGGTTGCTCAGGTCTGCACAGTGCACCATGTTCTGAAGCACCTGTGGTGACAAAAGAACACAAAAAAAACACACAAAACATAGTACTTGTTTGCTTTATTAGTTGTTTTGTTCCACCTTGAATTGAAATGTATTGATACCTTAGCAATCTTAATACTGTGAGGGATTTAACTTAAGCAGCATTATTTGATTTTTGGTCACTTGGGGGCAGCAGAAAAAACTGTAAACACCTTATAAAGTGGTTGGCGAACTGTTAGCAGACAGTTGCCAATTTAGACATACAGCAGACACGGAGGAACATTAGCATTGATTTGGAGTCGTTTTTCTGGCCACCTGATTGGCTTGGTTTCCAGCTCCTGAGGGAAACATCTGGCTCTTTAGCAGCAATGTTCACCAGCTAGTTGTAACTCTGTCTGCCGTTTGATGATAAGCACGTAGTATACATTGGGTTTTAAGAGCTTTTATGTAGTCAATGAAACCCAGCTGAAAACAGCTGCCAGATGCAGCTGGAAACATGGTTGATGAGAGCAGGGAAACTGAACCAAAACAGTAAAGCTGCGGGCTGTAAAACCACAAAAATGAGCTGAAAGACGCTAAAATGCTCTGCAATGTTGAAGTGAACTCAGCCGATAGTTCTTTGTGAGTTTGACACCTTACACATTACACTGATTAATTTTATTTATTGTTAATATAAAGTGCAGCTCTAACAATGAATAAATGGAAAAACTATTCTCACCTGTATGCGGTCTGAGTAGTTGTCCAGCAGTAGGACTCCTAGACTGGTGACTTTTTTGGTCTCCACCATGGTTTTCAGGTCTGCCAATAGGTTCATGTGTTTAGACATATCTGTGGCCAGCACCTGTAGGTTAAACAATTAGATTTAATACATCAAGTTGAAGAAAACAAAGTGTTACATTGCTATAAGAAGAAGGCAACTCCTGAACTGAGGCAGAAACAGAATTATATCTACAATCTTAAGGTTTCCACTGAGGTGTCTTACCATATCAATGACCATTTTGCGCAGCGACTGTCTCTGCTTTTTGCTGAGGTTCTGAAAGATGTCACAGTTGTCTTCCTGCAGGAGCTTAAATCCAACAGCCAGGTGGTGATTCTCCAGCACCGACGAGTCATTGTACATCAGGGCCAGCTCTGAGTCTGAAGGCAAAAAAGCCAAATAAAAGATTACAGACAGCATTGTAAACCACCTGAAATGTATGCAGAAACACAATTATACACAGACACGTGTATACCGGCACCTCATCCACATAGTTAAATTCACTCGGCACCCACGTTCACAAAATCCCTGGGGAGCTATGCAAACTCACTGGTGTTGATGAGGAACTGATTGGAAACTCCAGGGTGATCCACATCATGGATGGCGCTGGCAAACAGAGCGGCGAGGATCTCCAGATCAGTAAACACAGCCTTGGACAACACAAGACAGCAGATGTAAATTAGCTGTTAGCTAACTCTGGTGCAATTACTATTAATTGTGCATTGTCCCTGTAAAAAGAAACATGAAAAAAAATGTAAAAAAAGAAGGTAGGGACAGTCAATGTGTGTGTAGATGCTCAACATGACAGGACATGTACTATAGTTTGGATTTAATAATGATGAAGTCTGTATCTGCACTTTCTCTGGGATGAATTAGAGTGATTGTCTACCTCCAGAGCAGGTGTGGACAGTAAGACATGCATGGACTGGACCACGTCTGCCGCATGGATGTTGTTGTGGTACGCTACGTCAGCATGGTAATGATCCTCCAAAGTCATCATGAAGGTAATGAAAGTGTCAGCTGAAATCTTAAAGGACTTCAGCAGGTCACGTTCCTATAGTAGCAGGAGAGACAGAACACATCAGACACTGGGTCAGTCAAGGTGACGATCAATCACTTATTAAAATTTGTTTGTCAGGTCATTTGTTTCATCCATCCATTTACTGTGTTGTTCATTCATTTACTGTACTAAATGTCTGAGGGTTATACAGTAAAAGGACAATACAGTATGTTGGGATACGTCACCTGGAAGACAGTGTACATGGTGACTGTCAGTGGGCGATTCCCAGAATACTCAGAGACCTTAAAGATGTTAATACCCCATCTGTTTATGTCCTCCATCTCCTGGCAGTGGACAATAAGCACAAATATGTATCATTACAACATGTACAAGATGGAATATTCTAAAAACAATGCAGAATAAGGTGAACAGAGATAAACAAGTGTTGAACTAGTCCTCATACCCTGGCTAGGAGTCCTTCCTGGCTGGCGTTGACCCCAAAGCGAGGGATGGTGGAGGGGGCGAGGCTGGGGCTATGGGTGGCCTTCTTCACACCGCTGATCTGGGACATGGGCCGCTTCTTCTTGTCCTTCTTCTTGTCCTCTTGTCTGGTGGGGGGAGACATGATGTCCATGTCATGTTGCTTCTCTGTCAGATGGAGACAGACAAAACATTAACGCTGCTGTCTCTGAGTGATCACATTAGAAACACTACACTTGAACAATAACCTCCCATTGCGCTGTGCTGTTTTAAAAGTTTTAGATATATAAATATCTATATATATACTGTATCTTTTACTATAATTTAATTTATGTGATATATATGTTTACGTACAGCTTGTGGATTATACAAAGTGAAGGTATTTTACCTAGGAAGGTGCTAGAGATGAACTCAGACACCTGGTTCCCTGAACGGCTGGTTTCTGACAGCTGGGTGAGCTCTCGGTTCAGCATCCTCTTGAACTACAGACGAACACACACACACACACACACACACACACACGCACACAGACAAGCATCCATGAGTTAAATCAAACACACTTCTTACTAAAAGAGAGAGAGAAACGCATCTTCTGTAAACACAGACAACTATTAACAATCCATAAACATACCCAGTGGCTACACCAACAATAGTATTCACATGTGTTTGTGTGTGTCTCACACATAGTGCAGCTAACGACTGGACACATTGAAATGCACGGCGGGTTTTATGTGTAGCAGCCTGTGCCCATACACATGCTGCACACCGTGCATGTGGATCATGTTTATCCAATCCAAATTGAAGACGTCTAGAGTCTCAGAGAATGTCTACTGTCTCATCTCAACCACCAGTTGTTCACTTCTTCACACTCTTTCAAAAATCGAGCAACATGTGAGCCTCGCGCAGTCTCATCCCCGCCCACCCAGTTCATCCCTCTTACCTGAATGAACATCCACGACATCGAGACGAAATAACTCACTTCTGGCATTTTAGCGCAAAGTCATGGGAGCAAAAATAAAACTGAGCAAGAGAGCTGGGCTTTCTCGTCATCCTTTGACTCTGCCTGTTCAACAGAGAAACAGACAGCAGCGACACTTTGTGCTCCTATACTGCTTGTCTGAGCAAAATCCACTGCAAGCAGACAGTCCACTGGTTAGTGCTGTGGAAGCTTTGATCAGTTCGAGCTGAACAGATGAGGGGAAAAAACTGTTCCGAGGTCCACGGGAGAACAAGAGAGTGGACGCATAGCTGAGGGAATGCTGTGGGATGCAAGGATGCAAACTCCATGGCTCTCCCTCACTCTCCCTCATTCACTCAGTTACTGCCTGCTCCTGTATGTGTGTAAACAGAGGGAGAACGAGGTACTCCAATCCCCGCCTCCTTCCAAAAATGCCTAAGAATAGCAGCCAATTAGGAGCCTGCTGCAGCAGAGGCTGGGAGAGACAGAGGGCCCTAATTGGGTGGGAGATGTA
Organism: Coreoperca whiteheadi; assembly: GCA_011952105.1. Lineage (NCBI taxonomy): Eukaryota > Metazoa > Chordata > Actinopteri > Centrarchiformes > Sinipercidae > Coreoperca > Coreoperca whiteheadi. The sequence goes on along the minus strand of CM022487.1, from coordinate 10,802,811 downwards.
CAAAGTAGGCAGGTCTGAGTGTGTCGGGGGCGGAGGTTGTGATACACCATGTGCAGCAAGTTTGAAGAAGATATGACGGAAAAGCTTTGAATGGATAGGGGGATTTCATTCATGTAGCCAAAAATAAATACAGTACACCACGTACCACAAAGATGTGGGTACATCAACCTTTAGCATGAATATGATCAGAAAGAGAAGATAACAAAATATTTTGACTCAGAAATGCACTCAAAGCAGGCTGCCTTAGCATAATGACAATGATATGTCGATATGATGAAAATAAAAGAATGCTTCAGTAGCACACATAAAATGTACCGTAGGGCAGTTAGTCCGTCAAAATTTGTTAACCCAAATTTTAAATAAGTTGAATACAGTTTAACCATGTTTTTAAGCTGATGTAAAAAAATATAAGATAATTATGGAAGTTTTGTTAGGACAATAAGTGACAGAAAGTCACAGTTTATTCACTTCACTGTTAACATCTATGAAAAACATTCTGAATGGATTTAAGCGAGCATTTCCTCAACTGAGCTATTCTAACATAAATGTTTCAGTGGTCCAGTGAGGTCTCACTCTTCCTCAGAGACACTTTCAGGGGTCAAAGATCTACTTTAAACAGAAACAATGATCTCTCCGGCCTCCCATGAGCCTGCCTTTGTTCAGCATGGATAATTCTTCCCCACTGACTGACGGAGGAAGAATGGATGATGGGGATGCCGTTTCATCGTCAGCTCCCACTACCTCATTCACATTTTTCTGCACATGAGTTGGGGGAAGGGTGTGTCTGTGTGTCTAGTCTCTATTTGCATGCATGAAACCATCCTGGACATTCTTGGAGCAAGCCCCTCTCCCATCTGCTGACGGATGGGAGATTCTATTCATATTTTCATGATGGATTCTCTGTGTTAGTGAGCTTTCAGATTTGTTTAGGGATCAGTGAACATCCATTAATGAAAAACTGATGAAAATTATTAACATGTCTTACGTATTGCCTTCATTATCCGTTCTAATAAAAAATGCTGACGTGGTTCATCTCAAAGGGGAAACACCAATTCAATTTAATTAATTTGATTGCTGAATTTTGGCCAAGAAGGTCTCATCTGACACAGTGGTTGCAGTGGCGTGAGAGAAAAACAGTGGTGGAAAGAGCTGCTTGATATTTATAGGTGTTTTAAAGTAAATCAGGAGCCTAAAATGAAATTTTGGTTAAATTCTGCATCTATTGTACTAGGTTTAACCTTTTCAATGCACAACATTAAAATTGTTTTACATTACTTTTCATTAGAAATGCATTCTTAAAAATCTACTAGGTTTAACCTTGTTGAGTTCAGGGTCATCTATTGTTTTGTGTTCATGGAGTTGGAGTCTGACTACCTTAAAAATGGCAAAATGATGCACATGACTAATAAAATCCCTCAGGGGGGTGAATCACAGTACAGATTAGAGTGAGTGCACTGCAACCTTGCACTGAACCTGGCTATATTATATGTTATCCTGAACAGTGTGGCAGTGTGTATCTATCCTCTATCCTGTGACAGGTGTGTATGTTCAGAATATTACTCTGTGGTATACTAAGTGACTAAATGTCTTCTGCTGCTGGTAATCTGTTAGTGCTGTGTGCTGTGCATTGTATTAAAGTACCTTGTTGGAAGCCATCTCGCTGACAGAGTGTCGAGTTTTGAGTGTCTCTAGTTGTTCCAGACACCAGTCCAGCTCATCTAGAGTCTCTATGGCCAGCTGCTGGTGAGGCTCCTCTGTAGCAGATAAACACAGTATGGCATTAAGGGATGGATGCAACTCCTAGAGAGCATTCACTTACTGTTCAAATTTCAGAGTGAAATTTTAAAGTGGAATTTAAAATTGGCTGTTAACCTACTGTTCTTGTTGTTAGAGGACAACTGGTCACGAAAAAATGTTATTTTTCATCAGTAGTGGAATGTTACATTAACCCAACTACTGTACTTTAGTCCAATTTTGAGGTACTTACACTTTGGATGGCAGTGTTATAGATTAAACTGCACAGCAGTATGTAAAAACAACTCCACCTTGATGGCTACAACATTAAAATACCGCCTACACATTAATGCATCAGTAATAATAATAATCTAATAATGTAATATATAACTGTGAACACTAACAGGGGCCATTTTTTTCACTTTTGATACTCAAATCATATTTTACTGATAATACTTACATACTTTCTTAAGTTACTTAAATAACACTTTCAATGCAAGATTTTAAAGGACTATTCTTACATTGTGGTATTGATACTTTTACTCAAGTAAATAATCTGTATACCACTGGATTTCATGTGTTTGTGAATGATATTCATTTACTAATTTATCACTGTGACGTGTCGCCACTAACCCAGATTTTACAAATTCAATCATGATAATGTCCTCTCTCTGTCTTCCTGACCAGGGTCAGTGTTGATAATGGGATATTGATTAGTAAATACCCCTTTCTAATACCAGTACCGACCTGCGAGGCTGGTCTTGCACATGGATGGTGGGTTGCTGCCTGAGGATCGTGTCCTGTAGACAGAGACAGCAAAGGTCATACTGTAACTACAGCATGATCACTAGAAGATTTATCAGCAGCCAAGGACATTTTCTAAAAACCTACTTGCTGGCTGTGCGATCTTGCTGGCCGGTTATGACGGCAAAGTTACTTCGGACCGTCCTCAGGCTGGCGAGGACCTATAAGATAGGAACAAGTGACCAAATGCACTGAATGACGTACACAACTTTGTGATGAAATGAAACCACAGATGTCACTTCATTCATAGCCTTAAATACTTGCACATGCCTTCACTTAATTCATTTTGAACTACATCAACTGCTTCTTAATATGAATCGCTGACAAGCCTTTGAAACCAGATACTGTGGCTTTCATCATCCAAGCTGAAGTGCGATGCAGAGGAATTCCCCACTCCCTGTCTGATGTTTTGATGGCATCGCTGACACTCCTCTATGTCATGTCTGTCACTCCATCTGGAGCCAAACACTGACTCAGCACACAGAGAAAGCCCCACAGAGTATCCGGTGTCCAGACCTGACCCATGTAGCAGCCTTATCAGCCTGCATGCCAATTTAAACAGCATGATCCAGCAGTATTGGATTCACAGCTTCTTTCACTGTGTAAAGTGAGCACAAGCATGACGCACATCCCACGCAAGAGCCAGGCAACACCAGCGGGATGCCTGATCCTGTCGCAGGGCCAACATAATGCTGAGGGGCTGTTCTGATGAGGCAGTGAAGCCCAGTCTCGTACCATCTGGAGTTTTTTATAGTTTTTTTTAAAGACCTGCTGTCTTTAGCTAACAAGTGAATGCCATTTTATTTGACCATCTGGCAAATATTCAAAGAGCACAAAAAAGAAAATTGCTTCCAAAGGTTGGATGGAAAGATTTTAGAGGACTCACCTGTGCAAATGGTGTGACAATCATGTCTTCTGTATGTCTGCAATACGCAAGAGAATACACAGGAGGAAAGGGCGTAAAACAAAGACATGAAACACTGACTAGAGGACCAACCTATAAGCTCCGAGGCTTAAACAACTTTAAGACAGAATAAATAGAAACCAAACTGCACCGCTGTCTGAGGTATCATTTCTAGTTCATCAAAAAACGAGGTTGTCTGTGCAACCAGGTGGCCAGACACAATCCGATATCATATTTACTTGTCAGATATCCTCATTCATCACTCCCTTTCTCATCATTCTGTTAAAATGTCAAAAAGCTAAAATATGTCATGCACTGCGTATAGTAATGTTGGTGAGGAAACAGATTGGGGTAGGTGGAAGGGTGGGTGATATAAGTATGAACTGGTAAATGCTCAAAAGTAAATAAAAACTCAGTGTGTTATTATACTTGGTTGTCTCTGATTAAGCGTCACATGCAAAAAACTAAACAAAAACAGAACTGGGTGTTTTTTTTTTGGGGGGGGTCTAACGGGGGTCACAGGTGAAGTGTTTGATATTTAGTAACGTTTGTCACGAGGGAGGTGGGAAATGGCCGTGAAGCCATCTAGAAGGAATAAAGGAGAGAGTCAGTGTTTTTATCTTGATTTTGTTTTATCATGTTCTTCTCACCGAGATGACAACCAGTTGACTTCCCAGTGCTTCAAGCTTTCTTCCCTTTAAAACAGATAGGCAAGAGTTCATGAGGAGACCTGTGACTGCTTACTTGAAAAACTTAAATGTGTTTAGACATTATGAACTGGGAATTGGACTGTTTTTGGGACATACTGGAAACACAAACAGCAAAAAATAAACAGACAAAAAAATCTTCCAATTTCTTGCAATCAAATGGAAGCAGATTTGACACACAAGCATTTGTGATGGAAAAACTGGTACTAATGTGCTAATTTTGGGCTTTTCGAGACTGTAGATCTGACTGTGGATTTTGTATACACACGCAATGCACAGCATGTTTTAATACTGCCTTTGAGCTAGTAATACTGAAATGACTGGGACAAGAAATGCATCAAATTGCACTAAAGGTAGTTATCAGTATAGGTGTAATCTATCAGTGTAGGATTTTTGTCAAACATAAGCAAACATGTGCAGAATAGCTTTGATATATCAAAATACAAAGCCATGAAAGAGAAAGTATGCCACCTAAACAGTACAGCCCTTTGGCTTCAGAGGTTTCTCTAGGAATCCAATGACAATGCCAAAAACACTAGTTTCAAATTTGCAAATAAAGTTGAGACCGCAACTGTTTGCTGCAGCTTGTAAGGGAGCCAAACCTCAAACCAATGCACCATCTGAATATTCCAATGTGGAAAGCTCTCAGTACAAGGGTATTATAACAAACATGTATATAATCCTACACGGGTATCCCAACATTTTGTATGTGACCTAAAGCACAGCACACAAAACACTGTTGGTATTGAGACTGAGGCTAAAAGACTTTACTTTTTGCATAGTGAGATATCAATTGTTTTTATCTCATTAGAGCACCACACTCATTGTGTGTGTTTATGAAACATGTTGATGTTTAATGGGAATTTTAAAAGTCTGACCTTGAATATGATTTTTTTTAAGTTGTCATTTTGTGTATTCAAATATACACAGATCACACACCATAAAGGCAAAGCATGTGTGGAGCAGGAACTATTGAGAGACAACATACTATTCAGAGGGGTGTAAATGAAGGTCGTCATAATCTTAAATAAATAAAGGGGAAACATATTTTGCTTACAACCCATCCTCCTCAATACACAACAAATATAAAACACTGCATTTTATGTAGCAGAATGTCTCCTGTCTCCACAAAGAGGTACCATAACAACAGTAATGACTGGTGGAACAGCTGAGGTGGAAATTAACTTACAGGTCACTGGCAGTGGAGGAGTTTCTGGAAGGACCTTTGGGTGAAAGGTCAAAGTCAGAGTCAGAGCGGTAGAGAAAGGATTCCCGCCGCTGGCTGTGAGGAAAGTTGGCCTGCAAGACCAAACCAGAGCCAGGGCTGGCCTGAGGGTCCAGGGGGCTGCGCCCCACTGCCAATCCATTTTCCACATCAAAACTGATGAAGAGAGAGAGAGAGAATTGATTAAGGTTAGATGACTCAAGACACATTTCATGGATGAAAAAACAAACATGCAGAAAGAAGGAAATGAAAGAAGCATTCATCCTTCCTGGACACCCAGATCTTGGTTTAGAGGTTGCCATTGCTAAACCATTGACAAGTAATCATTTTCCTATTAAAATGTTAATCCTACTGCTGAGAGCATGAGTGCATCAGGAAGCTTGTTGTCCTGTATGAAACTGTTTCTGGACGCATCGGTAACAAATACAGGTCGTCATCTTGTGATTGTTTATAGCATCAGGTAGGAACAACTGAAAAACTGCTGTCAACAGTATTAATAGAAATATACTGACTGACTGTTCGTTACAATTCCAGATGCCACTGTGGTGTCCTCTCGAGCTAATTAGTTTCAGTGAGTGCAGAAGGCAAAACCAATGTGATAGGGAGACAAAAAAATGGATCAATGAGGGCTGATCCATGGACTACAGATTTAATTTGGTGATGAAAATGTTATGCTTGTGGCCAAAGATCCCAGTATCTACTTCAGTTGAGAGACTAGCCCTGCTCCGGCAACAATGATAGGGGGAAAAGGAATACACAACACACAATACTCCAAATGTATAAATATCACAAGCTTTCATCACTGGGTAACAACATTCAGCCTTTTTTATCTCTTGAACAGGAAATTGTGTAATTTAGAAGGAAGCGTGACCATTATAAACCAGTAGAGGCCAAAATAAGAGCTAAAAATGAAAAATTTAGGAGGGTGACAAAGAGGATATGTCAGTGTGAATTATGTGGGAATGCAGTTATCACACTTTATTTATCCCAGAAAGTAGACAAAAATCTGCACTGCATTTAGCATGCGATAAGAAATAACAACAAAATTAGACCACAATGAAGGGGTGTTGAGAGCCACAGACTGTGAATTGCTTCTAATTCTGATGGCTAGTTATTTGGATATCCCACAAAGCCATTTACATCAAGCCGATACAAAGAGTAGATGACGGCAAAAATCTCTCCATCTGCTGCCTCGGAAGATTTTAAGCAAATCAAAGAAAAACTCCTACAAATCCCACCATTTCCAGCCAGCCTGACAGTATGTACTTGAAATGAAAAACAGTTGCAACATGGACTACACGACGTGCACTTCATTAAAGCTGTGAAGCCTGCATGGCTAATGTCATGCTGGTGAGATACAAGTGTGTGTGTGTAAACATCCAGAGGTGTGGTGAAGGACTGCGAGTGAACAGCGGGTATAAAAATTTGCATCAGAGCACTGACGTGGGGTCATGTGAGTGTGAGTCTAAAAATAGCCTGGTGTTCAGGTGAGGAGGAGTTCCTCCTGATCAAACATGATCTGACTACGGATAGAAAAACACCAAATAAAGGCACGGTGAGGCCTTTCTTCACAGTCTGGGCACGTTTCTGCCTTGATCCATGTCGCCATTTTCCCACAGCCCCTCTGCTGACATGCGAACCCGGAGAGACTCTGTCAGCTTGCAGCTCTGTTTGGCAACACGTTTCCTTTTCTAAACAGTCTGAGGAACTCCAGAGTAGAAATCCACGTTTCAGCAAAACAACCATTAGCAGAACGTGGAGGATTTTGGATGCAAGATGCTGAGACACAGATTCAATCTTTGTCAAATAAACACAGCAGGGGAAACGATATTCAAAAATAAAAATCACTGAAACCCAAGACAAACAAAAAGGAGAGTTATGGGTGCAGGAGTGTTAGCAGGAGATGTCTGTTGATGATAAGTGTGGGAAATAATAAAGCACCAAAACACCAAAACATCATTACAGTCCCAGGTACATCACAAATTCCTGGAGAGGGTACTGAATAATACAGCACCAAATAAACTGTTTATCTGTGTGAAGTCTATACATCACAAGCTATGTACCTGTGATTTAATTTGATTAACACTATGACAGCACTTGACTTGCGCACAGCGGTAATTAATAACATTAACGAGCGCTCATCGTCACATTATGTGTTAGCAATGGGTTTAAATGTGCTAATCACCACTGAACACAAAGTACAGGTAAGGCTGATGGAAATGTCATTCATTTTTTTCAGGGGCTAGGTATATTTTTGGAAAAATTTATACTGATGAGGGTGCTATATGAAAAGTTAAAGTGAAGTGATCACCAAAATTATTACAATTCATCCGGAGGGGGACATGAATGTCTGTACCAAATTTCATGGCAACCCATGCAATAGTTGTGGAGATATTTGAGTCTAAAAACCCTAAACATGAACCTCATGGTGGCCCTAGATGAAAAATCAGGGGATCACCAAAGTCATTTGGAGTCATCATCTGGGGACCGTGAAAGCTGCAGCTTCCTACACTACTCTATAATAGTGGGTGTGCACCAACTGCAGCACAGAAACATCCCATTCATTCCTCTTTCCACTCCTTCCTCCAGTGCCTCCTCCCCTCCCTGCCCTCCTAGGATGCTGCATGAGGACAAGATGTTGGTGTGTTTTTGGCTATTATGTAACAGCAGCCGAGCAGAAGCCCCCATCCCTCCATTGATGTGACAGATTCAGACACACTGACTGCAGTATACATAGACGAGGCGAGGAGTCAGACGGAGGGAGGGAAGACACCGGGGTAAGGGGTAAAATAGGGCAAAGAGAGATGGAGAGTAAATACAATTTCAAAGAGGAAGCGAGCACAGCCTGAGACACATTCATGAGGGCTTTTTGGTCTTAACTGCAAAAACACAGTGTGACTGGACAAGTGTGGCTTGAGATGGTAGGGTGTATGCCTAAAAATGTAGGATTTAAACCTGTTTTACGTGTGTACATGATGACGTGCTACAGCGGAGCAACATGCCACCTTACATACCTATAATGTGTATGGTTTTGATCTGTAAGCACATACATCATCCAGTTACTACACATGCACATGTAGCTTGGAGCTTCCTCCACTCCTCACTCTTTCTCTTTCCTGTTTTCTCCATCTATCTTGTTCTGTCCTCCCTAATGATGCTGCCTGTTGTCCTGCGTGCTCTGACCATAAAGTCGTTTCTATTTTTGTTTCTGCATCACGCTTCTCTCTCTATGCAGCTAAATTTAGCCTCCCTATGCATGGGGAATAGACCGAGAGAGACAGCGATGCAGCTAAAAATAGAGTTTCAGGTAGAATAATAGAGGCCTCTCCTCCCCTCGCTTCTCCCTCTCACATCGCAGAGCAGCAGATTCCTCCCTCCATTCATGAATATTTATGGAGAAGTTTCTATTTGAAGCCGATGCCGAGCTAAAATTAGATCACAGATCAAAACATCGCCCACGACTTTCCCTCGCTGCTATTTCACATCCAGTTTTCTCCTCTTTCTCAGTGAACGTGGAGTCCTGACTTACTCATGACACTGGACCATTTACCTTTTACTTAAACAGACACATACACACTATAGTATTGTATTTTTTCACATAAACATGTATACCTCACATGATTCCCAACAGCACAATCCAACCATCTCCCTTAGGTTTAAATGAATTAAGAAAAAAAGACTTCAATACACACAGTAGCATGGACAGCAGGAGTAGTTGATAACAACAAATGGGGATCCAAATAAAGTGAAATGATTTTAATACATATACTATCCATGTAAAGATTAATTTTGTTGGTTTTTGTACGACTGTGTCAGAGATGATTTTGAGGGCATTTTTTGTGCTATTGTTGGTGTACTTATATTATATTTACTGTTGTTCCTGTTACTGTATGAACCTACTGCAACTAATCGCACAAGTGTTGGGATGAAATATCTTTCCATTAAATCAATATAATATGCAAATTAAAATAAATGGCAGCTATATTACAAATAACAGACCATTCTTGTCTACTTTTTGAGTCTAATTATTTTATATATTCATACTGAAAAAACATAGCAGGTGTTGACATGTTTTCATGTAGGGAATGTTGACAGAGTGAACGCGCTCCGAATGTGAAACCAGAAGAAAACGTCTATTGTGCAAGGTCTTTAAGCAAACACTTTACAAAATGCATACTAATTATGTCAACTGCAGCATTTTGTGTTTTTAAGAGGTCAAAGGTCAGCGCTCAGGCTAACCCGTCCGGACAGGAAGCTCCCACAGAAGCCCCGCAGCTGTTTGGACGGCTGGTGTTCAAATACGACTCTATTGTCTTTGTGTCTTTCACATGCCAGCCAGTCGCACCTCCTTCTTCTTTCCTTCCCTGACACCCTCCTCCTCCTTCTCTCCTTTTCTCAGTTTCAGCCACAAGTGATAAAAATAAACAGAACAGAATGGTTTTGGGTTTATTTTTAAGTGGGAGGGTGTTGTTTAATAATATACCAGATTAACTTGTTGGTGAGTGAAGGCTGATGTGTGTACAGTATTCGGTGATGTCTGGAGAACTGAAATAAATCTATGAAGTCACTCTGAGGACAGAGTCCCTCTACTGGGCTTTGGTGAGATTGCAAGAGCTGGCCAATCAGGATAAGCCACTGTAGACAATGGAAATATACTGTAGAGCTGAAACAGCTGATTCACTGATTAGTGAGATGACAAAGGATTGATAAGAAACAGTTTTGATAATTTATTAATTGTTTAAGTAAAGTGCTCTTCAAAATAAAAAATGAAGAACACCAAAAAATGTGCTGGTTCTAGTCTCTCAAATGTGAAGATTCGTTTTTCTTTGGGCTATGGAAACTTAAGAAGGACAGTGTTAAAGACCAAATTCTATAGACCAAACAATCAATTATAGAAAAAGCATTTGGCTGGTTAATTCATAATTAATAATCCATAATAATTCATAATAATAAAAATAATCACTAGTTGCAGCCCTAATATAGTGTATATACAGTATGTATCAGTGAGTAGGTCTGGGTGATATGGCTGAAATTTATATGACAATACTAGTAAGGTTTTTTCTGATATTGATATAGATCAGGGAAAATGCAAATTCTCAAGTAATATAATCAAATGATTGTTTAATGTATTGAACTGTGTTCCACTGTTATGAATTCCATTAGAAAAAAACCTCTTCACATGTGCAAAACAAAAACTTGAACAACTAGTTTGTTAGTTTTTAGTTACAATTTATAAAACAGTAATACAATCATATTGTCACAATACGATGACACTGGAAGTCAATAGATGATAATGTTAACGCCCTATAAGTGATGCAGATTAAATGATGTGTCCGTATGCAGAGAAGGTGAAGAAATCTGCCACAAAGGCACACACACACACACACACACACACACACACACACACACACACACACCTGATTACTTTCTGTAGTCTAAAGACCAAACTAGAGCCAACATTCCTGGGCATCATAAAGTCTTTTACAAAAAAAAAGTGTAAAGACAGAGGTGTGTTACATCGTTTGTTATTTAAGTGGCTGGTAAGAAGTGTGATTGATGGTAACCTGTCACTGGCCCTGATACTCGACACCCCGTCTGCGTCACCGCCTGTCACAGAAACTTCAATCCCATCTGGGGAGCATTAAAATACAGGAGCTACAGGGCAGAGCGAGAGAGAGAGAGAGAGAGATAGGCCTGTAAACCAGGGCATGCTGTCATCTGAACCTTCATTCATCATTCCCAGGACTTTGCTGTGACACAACCAGAGCTAGAATTTGTTACACCAGAACCGACTTGCAGGACCAGCTCAGCCATTTATTCAAAAGCCATTTAAAAGAAGGCAGAGAGCATTTATGACATATAACACAGATCTCATCTGGTTCTTTTACGTGACAATGAGCGTGTTGAAAGCAGTCAGAAGTAAATGAAGAACTGAGGGGAAACAAAGCAACAATAGGGTAAAACTCAAACTTTGTTTGCTTGTAGGCCCACCATTTAACATTTTATTTTCAATGAGCACAGAGAAACTTTCCACTCTGACCAGATGAATGTGAAAACAGCATTGTAGTGTCGAACTTTGCACATACATCATTCTGCATAGTGAAGCTCAAACATCCAACTGTAGGAACAAGAAGAAAAACACATTTTGAGTGGAGGGGGACTTTAAGCATTATAATCTTGGCTGTACATATCCACACTGCATCTGCACATGACACATGAAAGATGTTCTGGAGCAAACAAGGATTAGGCTTGGCTTAACGAGACCACAAATTTCACACCAGCAGCTGAGCGTCCACACCCCGAAGCTCAACACACAGAACAAAGTGAACCGAGGATGAACCACGGAGGTCTATCTGGTTGTTTTTTCTGTGGCCCCTCAAACAGATGGAGAACCACCCTGTTTGTTTGTCTTGCCCTTCCTCTACTTTCCTGTGACATCATATTATTTGGCCATGTGAAAAAACACAAATGTGTTTTTATGTGTATTCAGTATCCCTGCATTTTTTCACAATAGCCTTAATGTCTATTACACTCTGGCTGTAATTCGTATTTAAGTTGTGGTTGATTCTCAAACAGCTGCATTACTGACAGGTTGTGTTTATCTTAACTTGTTCCTTCTTGGGAATAATTTTACTATGCAGAATGAACTCTGATTAGAATAATTTGATTATATTGCAGCTGACATAAATGTAATTAATATTCTTTTAATATGCATTAGCATTAAGAATAGTAGAAGTACAGTTGGAGTATGCTTATTCGCTTTCCTGTTGAGAATTAGATGAAAAGATCAATGTCTCTCTTATAGCTGTATGACAAATATGAAACCACAGCCTGGAGACAGTTAGCTTAGCTTAGCAAAAAAACTGGGCACAAACAAAAACCGCAGTGTAAAAAGGTAAATTTACTTCCTGGAGTTCCCGCTGGTTGCCTGGCAACTGCTGCTGGCCAAGAAATAGTTTGATACATAACCCCCCTAAAACTGCAAATTGACATTTTTACACTACGGTTTGTGTAGGGATTGTAGGGAAACTAACAAGATACAACTTGTTAGCGTGTGAGCTTTAAAGGTGCCGGTAGACAAAATATTACACTTTTGTACAGAGTCAGGCTAACTGTTTTCCCCCTTTTCCTGTCTCCATGCTAAGCTAAGCTAACCAGCTGATGGATGCAACTTCATTTTTACCATACAGATATGAGAGTGGTATCAATCTTCTCATCTAATTCTTTGCAAGAAAATGAATAAGGGTATTTCCCAAAATGTTGAACTCTTCCTTTGACTACTTTCAGTGGTTAAACTCTTGCATGGGCAGCAGTATGCAGGAAAACATTAGATCTAGCTCCCAGCGCTCCCTGTTTGTGCCCTTGTCTCTGTTACTGACTAATCCCCCTTGTAAAAAACATGAGGAAAATGGCTGCACACTGCATATATGCTGTAGATCCTCCCCAAAGCATTCAACAAAGTAACACAGAATTTAAGAGTAGAGTTTAGCTGCTAATATTTCAGAAAGAATTCATGAATAGAAACACAAACAACACCCTTTCAGGCATTGTATCATTTCACAGCTTAGAATAGACATTATGCAACTTCAGTATATACATGTATGTCCATTGTTTAGAATCAGGCGGTGAAAAATTGTTTTAAAAGAATGTGAGCAAATGTAGTGTTAGCTGACAGAACAGAAAGGCAGGAACACAGAATCACTTCACTGACCTTTTCAAAAAAGTGCTGAACAGTGTTATGAGACATACTGTATATTGGGACAAGTTTGTATGGAGCCAGTGATGTGAAACAGACTGCGTTGTTTCTTCTGTTTCACCGTTTGTTTGTGGACAAGACGTGTTTGGCATTGGAAAAGGGAAACTTGCGATTTCCTTGGTGACATAAGAGCTGGTTTGTTTAATTATTACAATGCACCAAGGAAGAATATTTTATTATTGAAGAAAATGAGGTTACATGTGTAATTTTATCACATATAGTGAGAAAAAAGGGATCTATGCCAAGGAAAACAAAGACTATATTTGTTACTTTATTTCAGGCTGTAATTGTTTTTCATAGCGGCGCACACACACACACACACACACACACACACACACTTTTTGGCAGTTATCTAACTGACATGTTTCAAAACCAGCAGCTGGTCTGTAAATTAAACGTGTGTGTGTGTGTGTGTGTGTGGTCACTGTCTTACTGTACTTAAGACTGTCCACTGTGATTAAGTCAGAACAGTTTATTTTGCTCTAAACTCAGAGCAGCTAAAAGCAAGAGACAGACAGAAAAAGAAAGACAAAACTAGTGAGTATGTCTCTGTGTGTGCGATTATTATCATATGTGAACCGTATTCTCAGTGCTCCCTCTCTGATGGCTTCAAGTCTCAGACCTCTGATGCACTTAACAGTGCAAAGTGGCTGCTGAGGACAGTCTCTCTGTCAATCATCAATAGACTGATACAGTATAAGCGGTTTGGTACAGTATCATGATCAGGGAGATGATCCTATCCTATCTCCCAGTGGCGGAAAGCAAGAGGAAAGACTTGATTTGTCCATTTTAAATAATAAACTTGATAGTAGTGTTATTCTCTTTCCTAAAAATCTACAGTTTGGTTTTAAGTTGCACAAGCTCTTATCAGCTGCAAAAATTCAGCCAACGTCAGTGCGGTCAAATTCTTGCATCTTTTGTGCCTGTTCTGTGATATTAGGCTTGGATAACCAAGCATCCACTGTAAACGCATTCCTCAAGTTCAAATACCGTTGTTTGTCTTTCCCTAAGTGAACTTTAAAAATCAACCTCGCTGGCAAGCTGCAGAATAATGTGTGGACAGTTAGCCAAGGACATGCTACATATTGTACATACTGTACTCTTTTATACTATAAACCATAATTTAAACTGGAAGTGAACTGTAGGTCAGACATACATAGTGTAATATATCTTAAATAAATGCATGAAAAAAAACTGCTACATAGTTCCTAACTGTACAGTTATGACATTGTGTAAAGGACAACAGAGTGAAGTTAGAGGCACTGGCAGTGGTCATTTCAATAAACCTGAGTGAGATTTACAGTGAGTGATAGGAGTGTCTTCATCTACCTACACCCACACACATTCACACAAACACACATATACCAAGTGTGTCCACAATCTCTACATTAATGGTGGTGAATACAATTTCATTCTACATTTATTGTTACAGCACAGTGGGCAAAACTACGAGAATAAGAGAAATTGCCTCAAACGAGAAGGCATAAAGACATAAGAAAAAACTTATTTTTTTACTTTAAATTTAAATTTACAAATATCACGATTTCTAGAACCGTGGGTCCAGTTTCACTTAAATTGTCTTTCGAACAAAGATCTTATGCAACAAGACGTTCAGAAGATGTAGAAGGAGGTGGTGGATATTTCCGAACTGAACATAAAATGCAGCTGATGCTCAAAGCCAGTCAGATCTTCATGCCTGTATTCAGGCACCAGTGTATTCTGTCCAAAATAGACGACAAGCTCATTGCGGTGGTGTGTGGTTTTCATAGCGTATGTCCACCAATGGGATTCATGTACAGAATGAATGAAAAGTAATACAATGTTTGTCATATCATTGCAGTAAGTAAAGCACACATATGGTCTAAATTTACCTGTTCAAATACAAGTAAAATATTGCAGTTGCACTTTCAAAATGTAGCATCTTGCCTCATGCTTGAATACAGGGTCAAAGTACACGGATGCCAAGTGCTGCTGGATATCATATGAAAATAGCCTCAAATACACACACACACAGACACACACAACAGGCACATTATTGCACAATTATTCTGTCATGCAACAAAAAAAAATTTGTCCTGCGCGGTTGTGTCTGGAAAGCTCGTCACTGGACAGTTAAGTTGTGGGGTTTTAGGAGAACATTTAGTCCATAACGCCTGTCACGCTGTGAACACTCAGCCACGACTTAACTCTGAAGGAGTGATCGTTACAAATGACCCAACGCCAAAAAATTGTGTTTGTACGTGCTCGTCCGTGTGTGTTCGTGCATGAACACACAGGTATGAGCCTGTGTGTGAGGCATGCAACCCAACACCAGTGGACCTGTTGCTCCTGTTTGTGAGGCAGATAAATGAGGGTCCCTGTGGGCCAGACCACCATTAGAAGCCGCTGATGATTTAAGAAACGCTTTGGAAACGCTTTCAGACACATTTATTATGACAAAGTGCTTTTTGACTGTGACGCTTGCTCTCCTTCGCCAGAACCAGTGACAGTTATGCTCTGTGGAGGGCACGGGATGACTTAATAATTTCTGTAAATGAGGAGATTCACGTACTGTGACTGAAAGCTCAGATTCATTTCTCATGGCCACAGTGACCTGTCAATTTTAGATAGTAATTGACCTCTGGCACAGGTGGTGTGTATCTGTCTCAAAGACAAGAGTTTATGTACACAAACTTATCTGTGACTAGAATTTTTTTTTTAAAGCTGCTTGACAAAGTTTGGCATCTGAAACATCAAGCAGAGGAAGATTTCTCTTTTCCCCTCCTCTCCTCCCAGGTTGAACTGACAGGAGAGAGTATTGGGTTTCTAAGAAATGCACTTCTATAGCTCAACCTCAGTTACCTCACTCACATGCAACCTGCCAAAACTGTCCTCTTTTAATTCATATTAAATTACTCTGTGCATAAATCACACTCTCTCACTCCCAAACGCCCAACAAAGCTCATACTTCCATTTGCTGTCACTGGTTCATTTGGAAAAAATCGTTTAGGATTTTTCCGTCCCTTCCCTGGCTGTCATAACTGCATAATGCTCAGTGTCATTGCCACTTCATTTTATATTTGGCCCTCTGCAGAGAAATCAGATCAATCGCCTGTGGACACACAGCAGGTTATAAATGGAAGGCGAGAAGAGGAGAGAAGTAACATGGCTCAAACTAATGGAGCTAATTAACTGGCATTTAATTTTCTGTCAGACATCAGAATACAGCTTCTGTGATCTGTTGTGAAGACGTTTAATTTTCCATCTAAAGTATAAAATAACTTTTATATATATGGACTTAGTAAGACTTAGAGTCTACAGACATACTATGAGCCTCACAGAGCACAGAGGCACAGCAGAGCTTTGAGCTAAATGCTAATGTCGGCATGCGAACGTGCATACAGTGACAATGTTAATACGCTGATGTTTAGCAGGTATAATCTTTATCATGGTCACCATCTTAGTTTAGCGTATTAACATGCTATAATTTGCTAATTTGTACTAAACAAAGTACAGCTGAGGCTGATGGGAATTTCATTAGTTTTTCAGGTATTTGGTCATAAACCAAAGTATTTGACAAATTAAAATTTTGACCTGATGATGGCGCTACAAGGAAAGTCAGGGGATCACCAAAGTTAATACAGGGGAACATGAATGTCAGTACCAAATGCCATGGCGATCCATCCCATAGTTGTAAAGATATTTCACTGAAAAGTCACCACAAATCTCACAAATATATATTTTACTCTATTTTAGTTTATTTTAGGTTTTCTGTTTTATCATAGTGTGTGTGATACTGCTGTTTTACCGCTGTACCCCTGCTGTTGCTAAATGCATTTTCCCCACTGCAGGACAAATAAAGGCTTAACTAAACTAAACTAAACTAAACTAAACTAAACTAAACTAAACTAAACTAAACTAAACTAAACTAAACTAAACTAAATATGCTGGCACTAGGGGAAAAATCAGAGGATCACCAAAATAATTAGGATACATACTCTGGGGACCATGAATGTCTGTACAAAATGTCAGTGTCCATCAGATAGTTGGTGAGATATTTCAGTCTGAACCAAAGTGGTGGACCTGCTGACCAACATCGCCACTCATCCAGCAGCACTGGTAGCGTGGCTAAAAACCCAAGTTCCGTCATGTTGTTGCCATCAGCTTGCAAATATAGTCAAATTAAATGTGACTTACAGACTGCTTTCATAGTCTAAAGCTAATTTCAGGTTCAATTGAAATCAAAGGATAAATGCAGGATAACACATCGAAGCCAATAACCTGCTATTGTCCCAGGTTTTCAGAGGGAATCCTTTTATCTGTCCTCTTATAGGAAAAGCAGGTGTTAGCTTTACAGAAAGTTGAAAGGAGAACCCAATAACCCCCACTGGGCAACATAAACCGTGACCACTTATCAAGTAGTTCGGTATGTATCAAGATCAGATGTATTCAACACTTCAATTTGTATGGTACCTGTCGGCTCACAGACACGTAAAGACATGCAAACCCTCGCCACATATCCATCTAAGGAGAAAGGGCTTCTGTTATCTGGCTGTTGTCTTCTGTGGTTAACTGAGATAATTGGGCTTTAAATCACGCACCAATGGCATGAAAAACACTGGGTTTGGTGTCTGATGTCAAAAGCTGCAGATTTATATCAGCTTTTCTCATGCCTACGGTAGGACGCACTCATGCATGAGTATATTTTATATACAGAGCTCGGGACGGCATGTCTGAGTGTCCTCTGGGTGTCACTTTTTTTTTTACCAGCACTGTGTTTTACTTTATGTGGATAGGTAGATGCCTTACACACGGAGGAAAGAGAAAAAGAAAGATAGAAAAAAAAAGAGGAATTAGAGAAAGAGAGAGGAAGATACTAAAAAAGGTGGTTGCATTTCAGAAGCCTCAAGATTTACAATTTAAACACCATAAATGATTGGTTTTGTCCAATCATTTAAACTCATAAATAAAGCTTTTACTTTAGAAGTGTTGACTTCTTAAATATGTGCTATAAATAGATTCCCAAAATGGTCACTGAAAAGATCCCCCTGCACTCCTCCTCGCGTTTCGTCCAGAGAATAAAATGGTGGTGGTGACTATGGCTCTAACAGAGTCTGCTCTTCCATCACCGGTATACCCGGGAAGATTGATAACTCAACCCAAATAAAGCTCCACTGCCTCCCAATCTGCCCTCCTTGGGCACAGTAATCAACAAAAGCCCACTGCTCTTAAAACTGCAATTGAGCGGGCAGAGCTTGTTAGATCCACAGGTGGAAGTAATATGAGCAGTAATGTGATACGTAATATACCGATATTTCCATACTTTTGCATTATTCTGGCCACAGAGGATATTTTTGCTTGTTGAGGAGCAGATGCCAATTACATGCCTTGGCATGGGTGTTGAGAGGAAAGTTGAAACTGCCCTTTAAAATCTCCCATGCTCACAAATGTTCTGCATTACATCTGATAAACAAGGATCCTGCCTGAGAATGAGGACAGAGGACCATAATGTAAACACGACTTTATCTCTGAGACGTCCTTCACAGCCTCCCCACTGCCACTGAGGATTACACCCATTCACACACACACACACACTTTATTTGTCTTCAGTTCGTATGAATGTTGTTCTCTCACCAGTTGTGACTGACTGCAAAGTGAAAAGTTCTAAAGTTGATGTTTAGAGACAAAACAGACTGACTGGTGGTTACAGCTGCAGCAAAAACCAGTAAGTTAATTAAAGCACCATGTGAAATCTGTCTCTAAATTCACTGTTAACCGACTTTATCCACAAGACAACTGAACATCCAGTGGCCCCATTAGTGAAATTGAAAATCTACATATATTTTTAAGTTATATATATATGTTATATATTTATATATTATTATATATACTTATAACAATATAAGATGTTTCAAGTTAATAAAATCAATTTGCTAGATGTTTGCTAAACCTAACTGCCTTTAAAAGAGTTTTGCAGCAAGTTAATAAAATGTCAACTGCAGATACCGTACAATCGCCTGTATTTCTATGTCCCACACATTCAAAATTATAGTTAAACATCTGTACAGTTTGTCACCTCCAAGTTTTGGCTGAGTTACCCAGATGCAATACAAAATTATCCAAAAGCTATTCTTTTCACACAATTCCCTTCCCTCCACTTTAGTTAACAGCAGCTTCAAAATGAAAGGTATTTGGTGTTTTTGTATTTGGAGCAGTGCCTAGTCTAACAAAAGGGGAGACTACGCAAATGGTCAAGAGGAAAATGTGGGGGAAATGCAGATATGAAGCAAAAACAACTGATAAGAGCAAAAGGATGTTTTTTTTGTAAATATTGCTGCTGATAAAAGACTGTACGCTGGCTACAGATTTCAGATATAAAAGATGTTCATATTCTCAAAAAGACTTAAATCACACTATAGTAAGTCAAAAATACTGTAGCATCCTGTATATCTCCATTCTTTTGCTTCATTTAACACTGATATTTGAAATTGTCATTGATGTGATTCCGTATTCCAGAATCCCGTATTGAAGCCAGAGCTACTAGATTGAAAAAGAAAAAGGAAAATGCCCTTTTGCCAACAGCACCGTGCTCCTACATTCATATACTGCACTGAATGATCTGCATAATGTTACACATGCTATATGTACGTGTGTGTGTGAGAGATGAAAGGGGACACTGAGAAGGAATGACAGACAAAATGACTGAGTGAGAGTAAATGAGACCGCTCTTAATTACCGCCTGCGTTTCTGTATGATGTCAATAGGCCTGTTGACAGCGCACGGCGATCCCCATATGTTCCCACTCCGCACAGTGATACTCCGCTCCACGGAGTAACAGAACCCACAGTTCGTTGGCACACTCATCTTTCTATAAGTCTACTCTCTTTAACTCGTCCTCACCCTCCTCTTCCCAGCCGCTCCGCAGCTCTCCTTCTCTTGGTTGTCCTCAGCTTGTGGCTGCTCTCATCCCTGTAAAACCCAGCCCGCTTCCTTGTCTGTCTCGCTCTGTTGGGCTGTCCAGCTCTCCACGACTTCCCAGGAGTTCTCATTACCTCTGGAAGGAGTGGACACCAGCTCTAGGACCAGTGGACCCAGCTCAGAATGGCTGGAGTGATGCAATCCATGCCACTGTATGCTGGTGAAAATCTGCTTTTCCTTGGATGATTTGAATAAATTTGGAGAGTATTCCTTCCTGAGCACCTGAATTCCTCTTGTGAGAGCTGCACACTCCCAGCTGCCTGTCTGTCTGCCTTGCAGGCTGTAGAAAAAGCTTTTCATCACTCTCAGCAGAGCTCCATTAATCGGTCCCCCATGTACATCTTGTCTTTGCGCCGGGTCTAAATGTGGCTCAACACTGCTGCCCTCTTCCCCCTCTTCCTTTCTGTCTGTCTGCTCCCTCTCTCTCTCTCTCTCTCTCTCTCTCGCTTACTCTTCTTCTATTTCTCTCTCTGCTTCCTCCTCTCCCCTCTGGCTGCTACACCTTTAATCACAGAGCAAACAGAGATCTTTTCTTTCCTTGGGCAAACTTGCTCTCCTGCTTCAGTTTGTCAGTCGCCCTGGGCTGTATATATGTGTGTTGTTTTTGTCCAAGCGCCCTACAGAATGGGCACAGACCTGTACGAGGTGTTTGTGTGTGTGTGTGTGTGTGTGTGTGTGTGTGTGCGCGCGAGCAACCGAGCATGTGCGTCAGTGAGCAAGCGTGTGTGTAGGCATGTGGCTGAGCAAGTGTGTATGTGTGTGTGTGTGTGTGTGTGCATCACACACAAGGGGGAACAAGTTTCAGAGTGAGGTCAGAGCTGAGAAAGGGGGAGGGATCAGAGCCAGCATGGCTCTTGCCTTCCCCAAATGTTTTAGCCATTTTAACCCCTTCCTACTCTCTCACTCTCACACACACACACACACACATACACTGGATCCTAAAACAATTGCAGGAGAGCACTCTCCCTTTGGTCACAGTACCATTATCCTTTCCAGATGGAGTGTGTATTCATGTGTGTGTGTGTGTGTGTGTGTGTGTGTGTGTGTGTGTGTGGCAGGTATTTCTTGTTATCTATGTTAGGTAAAGAGATTGATGACAGGATGAGTATGATAGGGTATTATAGTAAGTAGCTCTTGGGACACAGCTTGCTGAGAACGAAGAACATACAAACACACACTCACACACACTTACCCGTATACAGTATGTACTCAACGCACAGGCTTAGGCACGAGCATGCAAGGTCACCCATGGCCAGGGGCAGTGTATTTTTGAAGACCAGACATGTGAAAAGTAAATATGAAACCTTAGCTGGTCGACCTTCCCGACGCTTCGTATGAAAACTTAAACAGGAAATATTTGACAAGAGACCAGCAAAATGAGACCGGAGCCACGACTCTACAGGCTATGTTCCCAGAGAGAGTTTAAGCCTAGCTGTAGATTTTTAGACCAGAGAAGAAGAGTTGGTGAAATGTCATCAGGATGAGCTGTGTGTGAGAACATCTGAGTTACTGGGGGGAGTGTGATCAGTCATCAGTCACCAGGTTTTCTAACAGTACAGCAGGTACATTGGTGTTGCCAAGTCCTTGTGACAATTTGTATAAATTAGTGATATATCAATTTTGACCTACTGACTGTACCATAAAACCCATCCCCCAAACAGCGACTGTCCAATCATAGCTTGGCAACCATAACTAGGCACACCTGTCAAGCTTTGGATCTCTCCTCACACAATAGGAGGGATTTAAAGAGTTTGAAAATACAAAAGTAAGAAGAAAGTAAGGAATGGATAAAACACTGTGTTTATCTGTTTAACGCACAGTTCTGCAATCGTTAGCATGCCTGGCTTACTAGCTTACTGCCTACACTTGTAACCACTTCCAAAGCCAAGGAACAAATCATTAATTAACTACATTAGTTTGAGGGGTTACAGGTTACATTAAAATAAACCTTGCAACTATTATACTGTGTAGTATTTCTTCATTGTGTGGAAGCTGCTCCTGGATGCTAGAGTTTAAGCTAATGTTAGCGCCTCTGACTTGCTTCTTATTGTATTTGGGGCAGTTTACACTTCAGCAACCTCACCCAACATTACACAAGACAGCACTAGCCTACTTATGCTAAACACATCAGTTAGTCCTCATCCCAAAAACCTTTTCTCTTCTAATGTTAAAAGTGAAAACATACTGTTTGAAAAAACAAACAAGTATGTAAGCTAAGCAGCCAAACAGGGCTATGTTAGAATGAAACAAAAGTCTGATTTGACATTTTTTTCTTATTATGCTTAAAAAGTTGATGACATGGATCATCAACTGGGGAGGTTGCAAACCTTTTTGCCTGAGAAGAACATGTGGCTTTAGCCTCAGTCTTAAGCTCGTATGTAACCATCAAGTTCATATTAAAGACCCCTTTAACAAGATTGTCCTTTTACCCAGTCAGAAGGCAGCACTAATAAGCTGGAGAGGAGGTTTTCAACTAGCTCATGGAGCTAATGTTAGCTTAATTAGCTCGCTAGCTACAGCTTTGCCAGTGTGCTGTCGTTTCAGCAAGAATGACAGTCGCTGATTAGAAATAAGAAACTTATTTTGTCTACCTCTGGCTGAAATGAAGAACCCACTGTTTCAAAAATTACTAAGAATTTGGAGCGGAAAATTTGCCACCATTGTAAACTCCATTATGTGCCTTGCGAGAATGCAAAGCTTGGCAGATGTGGCACAGCTTGACGAATGGTAAATTTCTATCCAGCTAGCTCCTACACACAAAAAACATATCTAATGGACGTTCACTTCAAGCTTCATTCTACGGTATGACACAGTTCAATTGAATTTGCAAATCAATCAATAGCATCACCTCATCACCATGGAATTCACAAACGTTAGGCAGTGAGACAACAAAAAGCAAGAAAATATGACCGGTAATAGAGGCTCAATAGGTATCTTTAACATGAACCAGGTCCCTTTCTAGACACCAGAGAGTTTAAAATGCATAACAGGACCACTGCTCCATTACCTACATATGTGAAAAAGTTGGCTCATATTTTCTTCATATGGTGTGATTTTATTTTTCATCTTTATATTTACGTTGGTTGCGACATACAGCACAGACATACAGCTTATAACTGCGGTGTGTGCGCTCTCTAAAAGTATTTAATATAATTGTGATGTTATGTGGAATAATAATCCTTAAATATAATACAAAAGATCTGTGTCTGCGGTAGTCAAGAAAAACTGCCATTTAAGGAAATCTGAAGAGGTGCACACACACAAAAAGGCCAATCACAACCACAAACTGAACAGACCCACAATACTGCTGTATATTATGGCTTTCTGGAACCTGAATTCAACGTCAACAGATTCTAAATCCAATCACATGACTAGAAGGAATTAAATGGTAGCTATTTTGGTTTAGCAGGATTGACTGTGCAGGAACAGAATCACGATCTCATGGTTTTTATAAACTCTACAAATCAAACCATTTATTATGAATACTTTTACTATGAAGTCTATCAATGTGTTTAGTTTCATGTCCTCGTATTCACACTCATCTTTTGTGCTACATACTGTACAAACATGAACATGTGATCTGACTTTTTGACATCTGAAACTGAAGAATTTATCCCCAGTGGGATGAACAGTGTCCTGATGCAAACCGGATGAGGAGATATTGGGAATTACAATTTACACTTTTGACAAATTTTCATGACAGGAAAATTGTTTTCATGTGCAGTTAGAAGAATAAAGTGCTTAAACAACATGGTTCAAGAGTCTTATCCTTGTTATCTAGAGTGGACATGCACACACACACACACACACACACACACACACACACACACTCATTAGTTGGCAATATACCAGAGGACTTCAAATTGTTCCATGTATCTGCGTCATCGTGGTGGAAGAGAGTGGATGTTTGAAGAAAGACAGACATTAAATGTTTAGTTCTGCTCAGTATCTTCACATCTCGTCTTTAGACAGCCATGCTCTAAAACGCTAAATGTCAAAGCCGAGACGATGCAGCAAGGTAATCTCTACAACTCATAAAATAGCGAGGCATCATCAATTCTGGCTGACCCCTCAGTTGTGGGTTTAATAATCCATTATTTGCAAAGGGGCCCCATGACATCATGTGTTGGCTACATGGAGGCATGGTGAGCATTCCTGGATAACGAGCTGTTTTGAAGTCAGCGAGGAGCACCGTGTCAGACTTGTTGCCCTTCAGTGGACATATTGTCTGTTTGTAGTTTGTAGCTGACACTGATCACTCTCCTCCGTCGTATCGTCCACTGAGAACCAATTAGGTTTGAATAAAAGTACCAGAAAATGGACAATAAAATAAAATATTGTGATAGCATAATCCGGAGGGACTGACACTCAAGTACAAAAAACTGGTATCTTTTAGTTTTACATTAAAAGTTTTAAGATTTGATATTTACAGGGAAAGGACAGTATTAACTCTGCTCATGTGGGTTAATGAACACTGAATATTCACCAAACCTGTCTGCCTTTGTAGTCAAAAGCCACTTTGTGTTGTTTCTCTGTCTGAAATTGTGGGTCAACAGTGTGCTAATGATGCAATATCCACGTTCTCAATTTTTTGTTTTTTTGTCAAGGCAAGACATATTTTTGTTTGTTTAAAGTCAATGAGAAATTATACCAATTAAAATAAAGCTAAATGTGGAAGTTTAGTGCTCCTGTTAAGTTGAATGTGGTGGAAAAAGAAAGTCTTGTACAAAGGTAAAATTTCACTAAAGTTGGGTTGGGATTTGGCCACATCCTCATTCAAAAAGATTTACAGTGATGTTAAAGTATTAACAAGACAGCTCATTATACAATTTTTAAAGAAACATGTCAATCAGTCACAACTAAGGCTTGGACTTTGTACAACAGTAAAGTGCCTAAAACATTTTTTATCAGCGTATTTAAATACAAATACTTACAACACCAGATTCTTCTTTGAGTGATTTAATTGCGTGATAGCCTTACAGTATTTAATTGATTGTCCCCTTAAACTTCTCTTTTTTGAATACAGAAACACTTTTTATTACCGTATATATTTTGTATCTGCTTGCTCTAACACTTTATCAAAGCTGTATCATGCTACACTGGAGGGCAGATTTACTAATCAAACCAAGTTCTCAATTTAGTGTATTTACTAATATAAATGCACAGCCACATTCAAGTTAATTTGAATGCTATAAAGCCAATGCTGGGCTGCATTTGTGCAGGTCTGAAAAGCAACACAAGAAAGTGTTCTCTGCTCCTCAGTTTGAAATATTAAAGAAACCAATAACATACAGCATTTTAGAAATACAATCAGGCAGTATTTAGGATGGCTTTATGAGAAGCAAAAGAAATATAAAAAAGCCATCCGGTCAAAAAATGGTCACAGATCAAATTAAAAGATTCGAATAACTAGAGTATGGTACATGTTGGAGGTAAATCAAACTCCCAATTTTTGTTGCTGCATCGTTACATCAAATGGAAACATTCTAAATGCATTGTGCAGTTTTACACACACATTTTCCTAAATTAAGTAAATTTGCAATCTTTGGAAACTCTGGGATCTCCTCTATAAACTGTACAAAATAACTTAGTAATGGTTTGAACCACGCTCAGCCGAACAACGCGAGTTTGGACCGAACCCAGCGTTGGATAGCTGCGAGTTCAAAAGGTTAAAAAAGCAGCTGCAGAAGAATAGGGTAAAACACCAGCACGCACAAAGGCATATTCACATGAGCAGGGCCCATTTCCATCTGTAACAGGATCTCAAGGAACAATTATTCCCCAAAAATGGCTGCTTCCCTTACTAAGAGAAAATGGACTCCTTTCTCACTTAGACAGTAACTTGATGCAGCAATGTACAGTATCTACATTAGAGATACTAGAAGTACAGGCTTGCATCGTGTTACATCTACTCAAAAGCACCCGAACGGTACAACAGTTCTTATGGTTATTTCAAATTAAAGGCGATTACAACAGGGCAGTAGAAAAGCAAACAAACTAAAACACATTTCTTTATGGTGCAAATGTCATCTAAAATACTGTGTAGGTAACAAAGCAGCAGCAGCAGCACCAGGTGTGAGCATGTGACTGTTGCTAGCAGCCTTATTTATATTTAACCGAGTCCCAGTGATGTCAAACGTCATGTTACAGCCTGTACTGTAGTAAAGGCTATCAGTGTGTCGCCTCATGATTCATTAGACTGCCATCTGCTAACATGACGGTGGGGTTTGGGGCTCGTCTGACTTGGGGATTGGGTGGATGACAGACTTGTACGCACACATGCAAACGCACACACTCACTCTCCCACTCATACACAAACACGCAGCCCGAAAAGGCCAGGACGTACGTACATGGGAGCTCACTAGTGCATGCACATGTACGGGGATTGGAAACGCACTCAAAGGCACAAATTAAACGCACTTTCAGATGGCCGGTGCGCACACCCAGATGGCAGGTGGCCACTCCTTTAGCAGGGAAGTGTTTGTAGGGAAAACAAGGGCCATGAAATGCTCAGCCACAGTAGCCACGTCACCATTTCATCCCTGATAAAATACAACCTGGCTTGTGTCCATGATTTTTTTTTGTATGGTTACTGTATATGTAATAGTAGGTGTAAGTAAGACTAGTTGTACATGCAGTACATCAGCGTCCTGCAGATCTAAAAAGAAATCAGGAGATGGGAAAATAAAAACCTTGAATTCTGCATTTCGGCATCATGTGATTATGAATTAATCATCATGGATTGTTTAATGTATGGGAGAAGACAACATAACGATACATTTATAAAGTACCAAACTGGAAGTAAATTCTGCAGGATACTATTAAAAATGTACTTAAAATTTAAAGAAAAAATCTAACTAAATATTATTACTAATTTAAAGGGTTTATTCTACTTTCCATAAAATCAATGTTCCATGTCTGTAATTAAGAATAATTTGCAATGTAGTTTGGTTGTAATGGTATTTCCTCTGTACCACATTCTGACATACATCTCTCCTGCTGTAAACTGTTACATCAAGTGGCCAATGTACAAGCTACTCATGTTAAATGTTACAAACCAGTAAAGCAGCAGTATTGGGTGTCAAGTCAGGTCCATTTTATTTATATAGCCCAGAATCACAATTTGTCTAAGAGAGCTTTACAGTCTTAACAGCATACGCCACCCTCTAGCTCCAGTAGCAGTAGTAGAATTACAATAAGGTGAAAAAGAATGACAATATTTAGTGAATAAAGTACGTACAAGTGTACAGAATTAAGAGCTTTATAGTGTATAAGCATCAATCAAAAAAAGTTGAATAACTGTAAAGTCTGCCACATACATCATATCACTATAAATGTACAATTTGACATATTAATTAAACTGCTTCAAACACATCCCTTTACATCCCAACAAATATTGTAGTATTTCCAGCAGCCTAAAAATAGAATTATAATCTAACAAACCACCACATTGTTTTTTCCCCCTATAGCCAACAACTGCTTGATCTGCAGGTCAATGCTTTCTAACAGTCACTGAGCATAACTTAGTCGGTTTCCCCCTCTAGTGGTTGCAATGAACAGGCATCCCGATACTGCCGCATGAGAAAGTTAACACTCAGCACCAACAACAATTTATTCACCAATAATAAAGTAAGACTTTTTGATTTATCATTTCTGTTAGGCCTAACTGATCTGATACAGATTTTACTGTTTCTGATCGGATTTGACATTTATTGAGCATTTTTTAACCAAATTACTTCTTAGAAATTAATGTCTGAGGCCACATCCCTAATTCTTCTCAGACTAATGACTTAAGTAGCAGCAAACCTGATTTGATCAGGCCACTGTTTTCAGAAGAAAGAAAACCAATTTAAAATGACATTTGCTTTGAAGTATTGCTCTTTTTCCTCTTTTTATTGTTGCTACACTCTCTCTGAACTTTGGATAAAGGAAAGATGCCTGTGTCCTCTCACAGCATGAGTAGGAAATACAGTAGAGTTGCTAGTTTTGAATTTCAGCAGTATTAGTGTTGTTCCCGGCTGCTGCTGCTGCTGCCAGCCTTAGAAATCAATGAGGCTCTGGAGGCGATTAGGGAAATCAGTCATGCTGAAAATATGGAGTACAGCAGTGACGCACACAGCAGCCAGTCCGCCACAGCCACACAGGCCCTATTGACTAATCTGGGTGAGTGTTCGGGGGGGTGGGGGTGGGGGGGCTGGTGGCTATATTGGGACCTCTGACATTGACACTGTTGCCCTTTGCTTGGATGACCTCACTTGACACTTCTTTGTTTTCCTCATTATTTTCTCTCTCTTCTCTTCTTTGCCCACTTTGTAAATATCTTTTTATTCTCTTTTCACTCTGTAACCCCACCCACCTCCCCCAAATCTCTCGATCTAACCCTCTCCGTCCAATTATTATCTCTGCACTAAACGCAGCACTATCTCAACCCGCGTCCTCTCTATCACTTCTCTCACCGCCCTCTCGTCCATCCCTTTACTCTCTTTGTCGAAATTATTTCTTTTTCCCAGTCGGTCAGCCGTATTGAATTTGTCTTACTTGCTCTCACCTCACTCTTGTCTATTCCCATCGTTCTCTACTTCAGATAAATGGCATCTTCTCAAACCGTCACAAGCTGTACGGATGCAGCACCTGACTAAGAGGTCTCCAGACTTGTCCAGCGTAATTCAGTGACACAGAGTTGTTTGAATGCACCGCACCGCCAGAGAAGCCATAAAAAACATTGTTGAGAAGTTTACCAGTAGTGTGTGAGTGTGTGTGTGTGAGTGTGTGTGTGTGTGTGTGTGTGTGGTAGTCAGAGGGTAGGAAGAATAGTGCCTGGTACTGTTAGTACAAGTGAGGATAAGAGCTGTCTCTATTGTGATGGACACACATGGATTACAAGGGACTGCTTTGTCTCAGTTCGTGTGTGAATGTGTTTTGCACGAAGACAGAGAAAATTATGTATTTACAAAAGAATAGAACCACTGGTGTAACACACCCACATCAAAGGTGTTCTCTCCATCACATACAAGTAATCATTATCTTTACTGAAAATGAAAAACAAGTTTGGAACTTTGCTTTGATCTGAAGCTCCCAAAAGTGACTCCACTTCAGTACTGTTCTTTTTTTCAGACAGGAAGCTCGATGTACAAATCAGGTAAAGAGAACAGACGCTTGTTTTGTTCCCTTCTGCACTTCTGTATCTCGGGCTGTGGTCTAAAATCTCCTTATTTGATCTCCTCATATGATCCGAACAGGCTCACGGCTGGAGGAGTTCGGATGACACTCGCGAGGCACATGCCTTATGCCCAAAGTTCAGAAAAGTTTGCCGCATCCCACAGCTCTGAAAGTTTTTTCTTCAAAGAAGAAGAGGGTGATTCTTTAATGTGCAACGTTTAAAGCTTATTTTACTGATGCATCTCTGATTGTGAGTTACAATGCATACGGAGCCATGTTCCTGTGTGTATTAATATGCCTACGTGTGCGTATTGTTGAATTTCATGTATCGAGTCTCTGTTTTTAGTCTCTGTAAACTTACATAACGACGTGTCCCGCAGGGATCTCATGACAGCTGTAGTAGATTTGATGTTTTTCTTGAATCCGGCCTGGTGATTACACAGTTGTATCAAGTTACAACTACAATTAAGTCAATCAGTCTCATCAGTGTGTAGACATTGGAGCATGTTACCATGATTTACCTCTTGGAAGTGAGTTCATTTGACACATTATTTTATTTCTCTCTGTTTTGTTTCCTAGAGGACAAGATAGAAAACAGCTGAAATCTGCTCCATCGGCTGCTCTCATGGGCAATTTTCCACAGTGTGCCGATATTTCTTCAGTCCTCTTATGAACCCCATAAGTCCCGGACCACATGATGGTCGTACTGTGCCTAACGCGGATGCCTCGGATTGGCTCGGGTCCATGGACCCCAAGAAGGGCCATCAGTGGACAGAGCCATCGATCCACCATGCCACCCCGAGGCCTGCAACGCCAACCGCAGCACCCGGCACACCAACAGCAGCACCCACCGGCTTCACCACAGCACACATCGAATTATTTGACAGACGTCGTTTTTTCTGGCATTACACAGCGTTTCAGTTGAACAGGATACAGGTACAGAGTCACCACTAGATATTATTTACACTAAAGCAAACTAAACCAAACCAGTGCTTTATTAATGAGAGTTACAAAGTGGTTCGTTTCCATGTAAAAACTATTTGAATCTTAAATAACTGTTTATATTTATTTAATCTAAATGATACTCTCAGGCTGGGGCTAGAAACATCACCACTACACAACAGAATAAAACACGTAAAAGCACCAGATAAACACCAACACAATGCAATACTACTGCAAACACTGTGACAGAGCAGCAGAGTCAAATAATTCCCCACTAGCTGAAGACAAAAACAGGCAGTACATGCCAGATACAGAAACAAGTGAAATCAGCTTTCCGATGCTTCCTGAACATCTGCAAACACATGTATTATGTTTCCTTCACTGTAATCACAATCACAAAACTCTCAACACACATCCGGATACGTACCCAATGCACGAGTGCCTGCGGGTGGAGAAGTTGCCGTGCATCTTCCTTGAAAAGCGAGAGTCTTTGTTCATCATTTTGTTGGCAGGTTCAAAAAGAGTTGGGTTGAGTTCAGAGGGGCATCAAAATAGCAGCTTTGGGAGGAGAGGGATAAACAAAGTGAACTTCTGTGGTGCGACCAAAACCCCCATGCTGTTATAAATCGGAAGGCTGTCCAAAACGTTGTCTGTGGTCACAAGTTATGTCAATGGGAGACAGGTCCCTTTGAAAGGATGGTTCATGAAAAACAGGTCCAAGAATGACAAATATAAGACAATGCCAAGATGCAAAACACAGGAGTGTCATCAGCTGCACCTGGTAAGAGCAAGAAAGAAAGTGAACGCAACAGTAACTCAGGCCTGCTGAGCCTCCCCCCACCCCCCAATGTATTTATTAGATAAAACTTACTAGCTAGAAGCAATTCACTTCCAGGTCAGTGCAGAATCAACGGATCAAAGTGCATCAAACTGGAAATGCAGTTCAGCTTTTGGTCCCGGCGTTAAGGATATGTCCATTTGTTTTTGTGGAAAAATAATCAAAAAGGTTCAGCTAAGTGTACGTGTGTGCATGTGTGTGTGTGTGTGTGTGTGTGTGTGTGTGTGTCTATGTGTGTGTTTGTGCGTGTGAACAGCCTAAAAAGGCAAAGAGTCCTGGCTGTTAGAGACCAATCACAGAGTGAGTTAGCATATCATCTCACTGACATTGTTTGTGGCCGAATCAAATGAAATGAAATTGAGGATGGTGTCAGCTGTCAGTGTTCTTCTGGGACTACTTCCTCACTCGGTCTCCTTTCAGCTCACCACAGACTTGCCAAGATAAACGCTTCGCTAGTGTGCATGTGTTTTCTCTCTCTCCTCGTACTCCTAAATAGGAAATAGAAAGCTTGAATTCTTCCAAATGAGCTACAAACTGACAAAACTGAATTCCTCAACAATGGGCCGCTGGTATTTTCTGCCTTTAAAAATCAGGTCCGATAACACTGACACAAAGCTGTCCATTTGAACATAGGGATGCCTCTGTGATGCTACACCACCAACAGACTGAGCAGAGTTATTCTTAGTGGGGCAAAAAAAAGTGAGCTGGAAAGAGTGTTATAATCCCATCAGATGCTCCCTGGAGTGGGCCGTCCCATGTAGTCCCTGTCAGCGGGCTATAACAGACTTCTGCTCTCTCTTCTCTCCTCTCCTGAGAGTGGTGGGACCAAACTCTGGCTTAAAACAACAAACAATAACACTATCTCCCCAGAGAGAGACAGAGAGATTGTGGAGGGAGAGGGAAGGGGTGGGGTGCCGGGTGGTTGAGAGAGAGAGAGAGAGAGAGAGAGAGAGAGAGTGACAGAAAATTGTACAGAGAGTAAAGAGAGTGGCAGTCATTGCATGAGAAAGTGGACCAGTGTGAACATGAGAGGGGGTACAGTTCCTCTTTTCGTGTAACCAGCCTGCCAGCAGCAACACTAGTTCACTGGTTGATCAATACTTCAATACTGAGTGTGCGCACTTTAAAAAAAAAAAAGTGATTCAATTTTCCGTTTAATATCGAGTTCCATTCTCATGCCATGATATAATCCATCTCATTTGCACAAAATCTTTTTCACTGTTGAACAAATATTTGGTGTCATCACATACAGGACTGTGAAAATACCTCAGAGAATACATAATTTTCCATAATGTGAGGGAGGAGCAGACAGGAAGTGTCCATACAACACATCTGAGATTTACTGTCCATGATAGCCATCCAGTTAAATTGTCTACTCTGAAGCTGGGCCTAACAATGCTCAGAGCTCACAGTGAAACTCTAACAATTTAACAAGATTGAAATTAACCAGTTACACAGAGAAAGCCTGGGAGATGAGGAAAAAAGTCCTTTATCGTGATACACTTTAGGTTAAAAGTATATAGAAGTACATTATATAATATATATATATTTTTTGTATATGTGTTATCAGAAGATGCATGTTATATTTTTTTCATATTTAATAAATAGCAATGTCTTGTAATGATGTGGGGATTGGCCCATGTTTGGCATGATAAGGATTTACGAACTATCTTGGGGTAAAATACACAAATGTATGTAACTAAAGCGTTCAAACCTTTTCTAGGAATGCCAAAAAGCTGAAACTT
This sequence comes from Coreoperca whiteheadi, assembly GCA_011952105.1. NCBI lineage: Eukaryota > Metazoa > Chordata > Actinopteri > Centrarchiformes > Sinipercidae > Coreoperca > Coreoperca whiteheadi. The sequence continues at coordinate 10,770,040 of CM022487.1, read as the reverse complement.
TTTTGTAATTTAATGTTCTCTACTATGCACCAGTTAGACAAGTCTGAGAGAAAAAGCTGCTAACATAACTGAGATACTAACAATATTTCTCTAGCCTCACTAACAACAGCCTCACACCAGAATACTTTCAGGACCTTTTTAAGTCCCCTAATATATTAGGGTCCCTAACAAGCCACACACCAGACGAAGGATAATGTCACTTTCCTCTACTCTGACCCTTAAGAGAAACAGAAACACATCGTCCTTATGCTTCATGCCCACATTTCACGACATAGCTGCCTCTAGTGGAAAAGAACAGGGAATCCATGTTCATTTCCAACTGTGTGAATGTGTGAACATCATGAACGCAACCAGTTATTTTGTTTTAATACAACAACTGTAACATATACCTGAGTGAGTACTGATCTGAGGTTAACCTTCAAAAGCTGGTTGAAGACATGGCTCTGATTTATACCTGGGCACTACATGATTTTCTCTAAATTATATTTTATTTATTGAGTAATATCTAATCACTTACTAAACATATCACTTGTTGCAAAAAAATATGGATGAAATACAAATATTCCACAGTCCTTTTCTCATATGCAAATAGGTTACATGTTTTCTTTCTACTTTGCTCTTGCTCGTTCCCATTGTATTACTAATGTGTAGCATGTTGTAACACAGTTATTCTGTCTTATATGGTGATATGTGTGGCAAAATATTTTATGATTAGAGGACAACACATACTTTGGCTTTTATTGTATATAGACCAGAATGGTCTGGTAGACAGAATTCTATAAGATATGATAACAGTTAAGTTGCTAATGTTAACTTTGCTATATTCTCCTTAGAAAACAATACACCTCATCGACTACAGAGCCAAAGAGTGAAAGACGCCCATCAATTAAAGTGACAATTATTATGTTTGTTTATATTCTTTCAGGCCAGAAAATGTTCTACATTTATCAATGAAAGAAAAAATGGGAAAAAAAACTGACACCCAAGAGCTGGCTTGAAAAAACAATTTTGAGGAAATGTTTTTCACCAAAAAATCCTTTTGACATGGTGTCTCTGGAGTGGAAAAAGAGGCTTAATCAACTAAGACACTAAGTGAAAATAACTTTGCGGTTATGTTCTATATTTGAGCTGCCGTCTACATTTATTTTCCGCTGGACCCCCAGTTTGTTTAATTCCTCCTCCTTGCCAGCCATCCTGCAATAACTCATCTCCATGCTTTTATTTCAGCTCTGACATTATGGGACACTGCGCATACCCTGCAGAGGGACACTTCCACTGGCCTGACCTCAGAGCTGTATAATATAAAAGCTCTGACATGTTGAATATCTAGACTGCAAGGATCTGACTTTCCAGATCGAGCCTTGAAATCGCCTTGACTGGACTTTTGCTTTCTAATATTTAGATTTTCAACAGACACACTGAAATGAATGAAACAGTTTGGCTAGAGGGTTACAGTAAACACCCCCCCCCCATGTTTATAAAGGTGAATGAACTTAGGTTCTAGTAGGCACTGTATTCTTTAGGAATGTTTAATATGCATTTCTTGCCAATAAAAGTAAGGCAGGGTTTTACAGCACTGGCTAGAGTTTCTCCCAGGCTTTTAATTTTATTTCACCGAGGTGGATGTCATCTAACATCACTGCAACAAGTCGAAGACACCTACTAACAGCCCAGAATTGCTAGGTGATTGCATCTGAGTGTGTATGTGTTAATGTGTGAAGGGTAAACAATGACAAAGAGATAGAAGGTATGTTCGTAAAAAATGGTTTTACAGTGCTTTGCAAATTTCCATAACAGGCTCTTTCTTTTAAGAAACCTGCAGGCGTATTTAACACAGCAACGAGGAAATACACTGTCCCCTCGAAACAAAAAAGAACAAATATCCATCTGTTAGTATATCCATCCACACATATGTGTAAGGCCCTGTTTATTTTTGCCCTTACGATCAAGTATGGTTTAATTGATCATACGACTCTTGCCTTGACATCGTTGACCAAGTAAATGTTTAATTTGCATTAGAATCATAGGCCATATGGCTCATAAAACTAAAGCTATCAACAGGTACCAGAGCAGAGCTGGCTGACAGCAAGACAGCTGTACTCTTTATAAACAAGAGTTATGACCACTATTAGGGATGAATAAGTGCAAAGAAATGAGATGTGTTTTAAGCTAAGCAGGAAATATCCCGTTACAAGATGGAGGAGTGCTTCATTTTCGTTTTGCTATTAAAAACGGTTATATTGTCATTGACAGATTAAAATACTTGCTTGACAAAGAAGTGGAACAACAAACTGCTGGTGCAGTGACAGCAGGGATGTCGTTGAGCTGTGTGTTTGCTGAGATGATGCCGCTCAGTAGGGAAACAAAAGCTATGGAAAAACACATTCACCAATAGGAAATGAAGCACTAAAACTGACCAGTTTTTGAAATTCAACACTTAATATAAGACCACCCCTGAATCAAATGTGTTTTGCTGCCCTATATAAATAAAAAAAGTTCTAACCAAGCATAAATCAACAATCCTGCATCTGCGGTGTAATATTCTCAGTAAATAACAGCTGGCCCATTTATAGAGGATGAAACAGCACATTTATCATCCTCACATTATGAGAATTTAATTTAGTAGAATTTCCCCTGAAACATCATCTGACTTTATTTGGATACAGAACAGTGTATTTAACTTAAATGCAGCAATACATGAGCATCTTCCGGTCAGGATCAATTTCATAACATAAGCTTAAGGGCAACCATTTTTGTAGTGTCAAAGACTGCCGCCTGCACAAAAATAAACCAACAATAAAACAACATCTGCAGCCGCATAACCCTTGGCCATGAGATAAGAACCATCTTCTACTTGAACTACACGCACAGCTTCACTGAAACCTTAACCAGCAATTATAGGTCAAGAAAACTGAACAAAAAGAGAAACTATTGTCAGGTTTGGAATATTGGCTTAAGATTAAGGTCACAGTGCAAGTTTGTAAACAGTATTATACTCAGGATGTTATATTTATGGAAAAAAATAATAATGAGACAGTTTTGAATATTGCGGACACTTTGTTGAGTTTTGTGCTTCATTTAAAAGTTCTGACAAAAAAGGTTCTCAATAATGCTCCTCACATACATGATCCCATGCTTTATATGCTCCCATATTGGGGTATTAATTCTAGTAAGTATATCTTTTGGGGTTTTGCGGCTCATCCACTACAACTGTTTGCTGCAACTTAAGTATTCACCTGAGCAGTACAGTGCAGGTGCAGAAGCAAGTGACAATGATTTGTATTGTCAGTTGTTGAAGAGAAACATGTCTGCACATGACAGTTAAGCTACCAGTTGTTCATTCACTGGAGCACAAAGCCCTGTCACCTTTGCCATCTTGGCCTCAGAGTTATGGACTCTACCTGGGTGTGTGGGCCAGAGTGAAGCGGCGCCTCTGGAGGTTGATGCTGCGGTTCATCAGCAGCTTTCTGAAGAACACAGGGGAGTTTCGAGGAGACCCGCGTGGGGAATCCTTGGGCGAGATCTTCGGGGATCCTCCAGGGGAGCCCACTTTGGACCTGGGCATGAGCTGAATGATGGGCAGCCTGGTCACCCTTCGTTCCTGCGGCCTCTCGTCAACTTCAGCCTGATCTTCTTCTGAGCTCTCAGAGCACAGCTCACTCATGGTGAACAGAGGATGGTCAGGGGTCAGGTAGCTAGTCCCTTTGTTCGCTCTGCCTTTGGTAACTTTGGTCCGAGGAACAGTCTTTGACCTGTTTCTCTCCGGTTTTTCCAATGAACTTTATAGGACTTTTTCGTGATATGACATATGGCAGTGGTCCGTTAGTTCCTCTGGCTTTCTGTCCTGATTTTGTGCAGGTAAAGCTAGTGCTTCTGATCCAATCCTTGCTTCCTCATAAACCAGGTCCAGCTCATGATTACTCCAAAACGCTGTAGTTAAAACTCTCAAATAAGCTTCTTTAAAAATCCAAATAGAGCACCAAAAGCCCTTAAAAAAGCCAACACAATAACCTCCCTATCAGACTTTTTATCTTTATTTGAAACCTATCAGCCCCTTTCTGGTCTCTTCCTAAGGATCATGCTGATTGCCGTGCCAGGCAATAGACTCAAACATTAGTGTTAATATACTCTCCCTGCCTCCCTCCTTCTCCCCAGCTTGTTTACATTACTGCTAGGCCTTCCCTCTCTCCAACTAAATATGGACGTCTGATTTACAGGGAGGAGAAGCATGACAGATCACCTCCTTCTGCTTTTCTCTCCCTCTTTCCAACTTTCTGCCTCCCCCCTTCCCTCACTCCTAATCTTATTGAGCATATTGTTCATCAACTTCAAACTGTTCTCCATAATTACTTCCTCCAGTGCAATAAACATTAAGCCGTCGCCTGCCTCGGCCCTCCAGCTTTTCTTTCTTATTCTCACTTCATCTGACTTTGCATGCTCAGGCTTTTCTGCTGGTCCGCAAGCTGCTATTTGTTGTGAAGTTGCCTATTTCCTCAGAGACAGTCTCTTTGCCTTTCACATGCTCTGAGCGTACCAGGAAGAGTCACATGAAGGGCCTCTGCCCACAAAAAGCAGAGGTAGATAAAAGCTATAGAGAGCATGGGTGCTGTCACGATGGCGCTCTCTATCTGTGACCAGAGGCAACATCATCTTCACCCCCACTCTTTGTTTATCGCTGCAGAGAAAGGAAAGGTCCTCCTGTGATTAAGGACTCACAGCTAAACACCGGTGCTGTCTAGAGTAACTGAAATAACCTAGGGAGCTGGAACATCTGACACAGGACTGAACCTATGACCAACAGATGGTAGGGAGAGCAGGGAAGAATGTTTCTTTGGTTAAAGGCCTTTTATGGATATACACTCATAGCTACTGTACCTTATGTATTCTGGAGCAACAGTACTGTACTTGTAGACAGAGAAATTTGTTCCCATCCAAACGTAGCACTGCAGCTGTAAACTTGTCTGTTTAGGGTCAAATGCAAGATTTGTATGTCACTCGTCATCACCAAAGCATCTCCCACTCCCACAGGTTCTGGAGCGGGGCTGATCAAGTTCATCAAGGTCGGTCTGCAATGTGAGACGGCATCCATTTGTATGTTAATACATCAAGTCATGAAGACAGCCATCCTAATAGTCTACACAACTGTGTAACAAAGTCTACCTTTATGAGCTACCTCTACCTCTGATAGTACTAGTGTGGCACATTTCTCCTGGTCTCCTTCCCTCATGTGTCTGCTAGTTTTGCTTCCTGCCTTTGATTACTTTGATGGTTTTCTCCTGTGACTCTTTGTCTCCCTCACCTAGTGTATTTAAGTCTGTCTTCCTTTGTTCTTTGTGCCATGCGTCCTGCGTTTGCTCTGTATTCCTGCCTGTGTTACTCGTGCCATTCTGGTTTGGTTTGTTTACTTTTTGTACTTTTGCTTAGTTCTTGGATTTTTGCTTCAGCCTGCTCCTTATGGGTTTTTTTTGTGTGCCTGGAATCAGCTTTTGTTATTAAAGCTCAATTTTTCTTTGTTCATCCTGCCTGCCTGGAGTCCTGCATTTGGGTCCTTTTTGCACACTTACAACATTCACGGCTTAGGTCAAACTCCCATGAGAACACTTCTCTGATGACTGACAATGGATTGTGTCTCCACAGTCTTTCATGGGATAACTCCCAATTCCGGAAACGCTGTTCAGCTTGATTTTGGGAGGCCTTCTGCTCTCTCCTGGATCCATCTCCTGACTTTCTCTGGGAGGTTTTATCCACAATCAAAGAGCCAGACAGGGAAAATAAACTGGGACTTAAAGACAACATCATGCTGACCCACTACCTCCAACCCATCCATCTGGAGTCCCGAAACTATGTTGGCAGACACTTGAAGAAAAGCTTACACTCTAGATCAATTATGTCATCCACACACTTTGATCTAGACTGATTTGCCTTTTGGGGATTCATATTTTCAGGGAACAGTCAAAGGCATTTTTCTTTATGAAGCCTTTCAAGGAGAGTAAACCGTCTTGTATCACCTGCATCTGCCTCGCTATCCATCTTGCGTTCTAGCAAACATTTTTACCAAATTAAACTCCTGTTCTCCAGCCTTCCATTGCCCACCGCTCCTGCACATCTCCTCCTCCTCAGATAATCACACTTCTCACTGTTTGCTCCATCCCAGACTCTCATTTGCGTCACAGTGTCCATACTCTTGTGGACGAGGAGGAATTATGGGCCAGAGGGTAATTCTTCGGTGCCTGTGTTGGAAATTCTGGATGGGGACCTCATCAGGGAGTTCAAGCTCCTGTATCCTGACCAAAGAAACGTTAGAAGCTATTTCAAGGGATGCGTTAACACATTGCTGATCTGGCCGGGGCCACACTCGTTCTCTAAAATCTTTTCCTTAATATAGCCATATAAGAATGTGTCTGACGGTATAATTGTAGATCCTGTCTATATTGGCTACATCTGTGGTCAATTTTTAGGCCAGGGTCTGGACAAAGCTTCCACTGAGGACAACACTTACATATCTGTCAGTCTGCATCTAACGCGATTATGTTAGAGATTACTGGTGATATCAAACTAACTCAGTTCAATTTTGATTAGATTTTCCTAGCATGTGTGGAATTAACACCCTGTAACTTTAAATGCTACTCCATAAACTATTTCTCTGGCGCTGCATCAAAATTGCACTACCAACTTGTAAACAGGCGAGCACATGGCCCTCGTCGCAGAGAAGGAAGCCAATGAAGGGCTTTTTAGTCCATCAACATTGTAGGAGTCATGTATATGGCAGTGTTGCTTTGTACCTGCTGTTGTATAAACACATGAATGAATATGGTCTAATCATCACATTATATGAACCTATTTTCCAGTGCCTCATCTGTAGAGTTCTGGCACATTAAATGTGATAAATCTGCATGCCAGTGTGTTTTGCCTTGACATGTTGACAAATTATGTCAAGTAACACACTGTCTACGTAGGTACTGTATGCTCTTCAACAGACCGGCAGTGGACTGGTTTCAGGAGCAGTTTACTGCGTCGAAATAAAGATTGCGAAGGCAAAATCACATGTGAAATGTGTAGACAAGAAGGTTGAAACTACACTATTTAGTTTAAAACGGTTGAATTTAAAATGGCCGGTGCCAGGCAAATGCAATGCTTGTTTGTGTATATTTGTCTTGAGTTGTTACCAAAGATGTTTAACTTGTGTTCAACCATTTTAAATCAAATGTATTTTAGAATTTTACAAGAACAAAATCCTAAAGTTAGAAGCTATATGTTCTTAAGCATTTAAATGGTAAATGGTAAATGGACTGCATTTATATAGCGCTTTTTTTTCCACCTTAGCGGACCAAAGCGCTTTACAGGTTGCCTCTCATTCACCCATTCACACACGGATGACGGTGGAGCTGCCATGCAAGGCGCTGGCCTGACCCATCAGGAGCAATTTGGGGATTCAGTGTCTTGCTCAAGGACACTTCGACACGGGCTGGCGGAAGCCGGGATCGAACCGCCGACTTTCTGATCGGAGGACGACCCGCTCTGCCGCTAAGCCACAGCCGAAGGTCTCATGCTGTGACCAATTTTAGTTAAATTTAACTCAACATGCAGATGTGGCTTCCAAACTGATTGATACCAAAAAGAAGAAGGTTTGTTAGCTATAAAAGAGAAAATATCAATGATAGATCTGCGTCTTTGTCCAAAGTACAGCCATATCTGATTAACCTCTGACATGCACTACACCTACCTACGTAATCAAACAGGTCTGTCTGTAGCAGTCACCCATTCTCTGGTGCTTGCTGTCACCTCCCTTTTCCCAATTTGTTTTGGCTGAAAGTTGAAAATTCCTCTGAGTTGATTGGATAGTTATTCAGATCACCTGCTGAGCAGGCTGTGGGGACTGGCTCCTAAACAACTATTGAGAGCAGCCTTGGCCCTCTTGGCCAATCAGGGTGCGACAATGTGCTTTCATTGGAGCTTAAGAGTGGGAATTGCACAACCACAAAATTCTGATCCTTCCTTGACTAACTGCAGACCTCATTTTAACAGATATTGTCAGCCAGAAACTCTGGTTTCTTTAAGCCTTTTTGGGACTTCGTTGCTGTCTTTTGCTTTTCTGATTGAGGGTGTTTTGGAGCATTCTGGAGCCTAGTTTGAGTGAATATTAAAAAATCCCCTTTAAACTAGGTTACCTGCATTAGGGCAGATCTTAGTGCTATTGGTGCAAGAGCTTTTGCTTGCGTAACGATGGCCTTGCACCTGCAGTCATATGCTTTTTTATTTTCATTGAAACCTCTGTTATACACATTTCCTTTTCTCTATTTCATTTGGGGAAACTTTTAAATGGGGTAAAAGAAAAAAAAAATGTCAGCGTCCTTATTATTGAAGAGACATTGGTTTATAATTGAGGCATTTAATTATAATTGAAAAGGGATTCTGTCACTGTGAAGGCACTTGTGAGATTTGTATTTTTTTATGTGGTTGGGAACTGGTTGTAAGGATTCTTCCTGATCAGGTGAAGTCTGGGGAATCGGCATTGACCCATGTCTGCATTCCTTCGACATGTCAAAAAAGACAACATAGGTGCAGTACACATGCACACATTCAACACGTACAGTGTAGAGAGGCAAAAATGCTACAGATTTGTTTGCAGCTTGAATGTTGTTGTTGTGGAAACAACTTGTTTGTCTGATGGTTTATAGTGCTAATTGTTCCGCAGTATCACAGAGCGGAGAGCAACGCCTTAAGCACGACACTTTGTTGGATCATATGCTCAAGAAGCAAATCAGCTTTTTCTACCTAAAATAAGCAGTTAGGCTACAAAAAAAAATCTTCTGATTACTCAATATTTACAGGAAACAGAGTTGGAAGATGGTGCTGCAAAGTTATCCTGAATGTATGTTGATTTACAAGATCGCCACATGCGTTGGTTATTGATTTGACCACATCATTTTCATCATTAATATTGAAAATGGGCCCAACTGTTTGGGAACTATAGGGGAAAAAATACACTCCTTTTTCATAGAGGCCACAAATACTTTTTTCTCAATTAGAGAAAAAGTGTGAGCTTGCTGAAAGGAAGTTAAAGTTTGGAAAGTGTTGTGTATAATTTTTTGTTTAAGTGTTAAATAATGCGAACAACCTGGTGTCACTAATGACTTTACACTATGTATATTATATGGGGGGGGGCACAAACTAAATACATTTTAAACAAGAGTAGAGAGAGACACTGACAACAACACATAGCATCATTGACTCACAAGGATCGAGAGATGCAGCTGGTCAAGGTCCCCAGGCTCCTGGAGGGCTTGATGCTGCGAGCTGAGGGGCCGGACTGGGGGCCGTCCTCGGGCCTGTCCCGCGCGGAGGGTCTGCAGGACAGCCTGGGCAGCTGCAGGGGGCCTGAGAAGAGCCTTTTCACAGCACATTTGGCGTCGGGGTCCTGGAGAAGCTCGATGCAGGAGGCCTGCTCCGGAGAGTCCCACTGTCTCTGGACGGCCAGAAGAAACAAAGACCAGAATGTGATAGGACTGAGATGAGCAATGAGAGTGCAGTCAGTTTGATTACATTACTAGATCAGACACCTCTAATTGTCAAACTAGAGAGTAAAGACTGTGATGGTGTGAAGATACTGTGTGTGAAATCTAGATGCGCCATTGACAGTAAATTACAGATGACGTCTTTCATTGAAAAGTTGGATGAGCAAACTTTTTCACTCATTCAGTTGTTCACATTCACACATCTGTGGTTTGGCTTGTACTCAACAAATTCAACATCTTTAGGACCGGAAATGCAGGTAAGGTCACTTTCGTATTTAAACAACTAAAAGATTCAGAAATCAGTAAAAAAGTGGCCTTCCCTGAACTTGAGACAGTGTGAAATGAAAAACGTTCGCTGAGATCTCAAGGTAAGTTGCAGACAGGGCTGTGTTTGTGCTGCTGCTGAAAATATGATGAGCCGCGCAAAAAAAGCCCACTCGGGTGTTATTTTTGGAAGGTTTATCTGATTTTAGGTCCTGAGACACACACACTATCACCTTGGACACAATAGACGGTTCACACAGTGAGACAGTGTTTGGGATTTAGCTCTTAGGGCATCTCTCTTTCAGCGTCAGTGTTCAGGGGAAACAGATAAGAGTCCTTGTTTTCTGCTGCATCCTGTGACCTTATATCTCCATCTGCTTGGAAGTTTCACCTTTCCGTAAACGATTGTCAACGCACTCTCCGGTTTGATTGCTGACCATCTCTGACACAGAGCACACCTATATTACTGGTAAATAATGTAGGCTATGTATTTTTAAAATGGCCTATGAATGGCCTCTCAAACCACCTTTGTATGATCTAATAAACAAAACAGTAAAAATATTGCTATATTAACCAGAACCTGTGATTAAATAGAGTCTAGTTTAACATATAATGCTCCATTAATCTTCTCCCCAACTGTTGGGAATGCAAAAAAGCATAGAACAATTATGAGCGTTATTACATAATCCACAAGTACAAGAGATCAATCACACCCGTAACCTGCCATTTTGTTTTGTGGCATTATAGTTAATGTGAAACGTTTTGTTTTTAAGTTCTACAAAGATGTCAAAAAATAAATATAATATATATATCTAAATTTATTAACATTTTTCTTTTCAGTATTTCTTAAAAGTTCATTTATTACCCTTACCTCGGTGAAGTTGAAAAATTTTGACGAGTTATTTCTCCTCATACTTTCAGCTACTGTATCATGGGAACAAGACAACAGGGAAGGAAATACCAAAGAGGAGGACACAAATACCACATTTAAGATCAGATATGCAGTAATCTGTAGCACCAATACTTCCTTGGACTCAGTAAAGAACTATTTCCCCGCCTCTTCATAAACCCTCAGCTGTCATTCGTCCAGTGATAAACTTTCTTAGCACTCTTAGGAGTTAGCATCCTTAACCCTCTACTGTAGCCTTCTTTCGACTGTCAACTAACTAAACCCAAAAGCAATGAATATTTTGGAAAATGGCGAGAATTAGCCCGTGGAGCAGGAATGAGAGAATATGGAGCCTGCAGACGTTAGCTAGTGAGATTGAGGTGGTGGAGCTGCCTGCATGACAGGCAATTATTCATGTGTGTCTATCTGACTGTAGAATCAGTGGGCCTCATGCATCAGACCTTCTGGTTAAACAAATCTCAGGGCTTTAATCAAGCTGCTGCCTTCAATCTGTCCATGTAAATGTTTTTTTTATTTAAACTTGCAGCTTTGGATGGATTTAGTATTTCTAATAGTGTTTGAGTCCATGTTAAACATTCAGTATGATCCTCAGGACATGTTGTGGACTATAATGACCCTGCAACTTCTGCCGCACGCGCACGCACACACACATACACACACACACGAACGCAGGTTTAAAAACCAAATACTCTCAAGTACAATGTCAGCTGTGAGTCATGGAATTACTCATTTGTCTTCAGTGCCTTCATATAATCTTTTGTTTGCTTATAAACGTGTGTATAATGTATTGATTAATAAACTATGCATCTATTTTTTAACAACATGTTAATGAAGATTAAATCAAATGTGTAAATCCTTCATGATCTGGCAGACTATATGACTATGGGTTCAGAGTTAAGGAATCTGCTAAATTAAATGAAAATAACCATTTTGAGGAAGTAGTATGACAGTTTCTCTAACCTCCATGTACATTTCACTTCCTGTTTGTTTCTCTCTTTTATTACCTCTGGTAACAGGGGACTTAATATGAGGTTATGATATATGGCGCCATCTAAAGGACAAGAAGAACACTGTCTCCATCCAGATGGGCAAAGAAACCTGCAAATAGCAGGACGCTTTCATTGAGTCAAAATGCAGTAGGATTTCATTAGATAACATTTCAATAATGACACTTTTTTTTTTTTTTAGAAAGTATGTAATATTTATATTCTGTGAATTATAAAGTGAGGCAATGAATTTTTCCCTTTATAAAAACAATAATCACAGTTAAAAAATATTGGACGCCATCCCTCATTGTTCCTTATTTAGTGGCCACACCTGGAACAGAGCAAGAATACAGGCATGCGCAGTGCTGCTCCTTCACTCATTGGTGCAGTAGCTTCTGTAGTGTCTCTGGCCCCCTCCACAAGCTGCAGGCTTGGGGCCCTGGAAAAAATTAAGAGCACTTGTTAAAAGGTCAAGTCTAAGCAAATTATCACACACACGTATTAAAAAGGCAGAAGTGCAGAACATAGAGTCAATGAATGACTCAGACTTGATTGACATTAACTGTACCTTGTACATACTGCAGACAAGAGTGAAGAGAGAAGACATGGCCTTCTCCTGCAGGTCTTCTGTGTGCTCCTGCAAATGAAATAAAAATGAGTATCCCATAGGCTATGCAAACAAGTAGCATTTAGGAAAGAGACAGGTACACAGTTGACTTTTTCCACAGCAGATCTACAGGGGTGCACACAAATGACAGAACATGATGAAATAACCAAGTCAGAGTGGGTGTGTCACCCACACAACATAAATGTGAGCTGGCAGTGTGTGTCAGCTTTATGACAATGACTAACTTTACTTTATAAAGATTTTAAAATAGCATTCATTATCTGTCAGACACCATTTAAAAACAGGCCGAAGTGTTGGTTTCTGACTTCTGTTAAAGAATGGAAGTGAAGCTGTACAAAGATGGCATTTAACACAGAGTTGGCTGTCACAGAGGCCAATTCACAAAGATGAATAATCAGCTGTATGCAGCACAAAAGTTGAATTTAAAAGCAATCAAAAAATATAATGATCTGATGAGCCATCCGTCACCCTACTTGGAAAGAGCCCAAGTCTAATTTCAGAACAGTGTTTTGTATCAGATACAGTCTTGATATGGACAACTACTTTTAATACGGAATCATTGGATATAAGGATTTTTCTGGATGGTGATGTAATGGTCAAGAAATCTGAGGCCACTTATGAGGGGCACCCCTTAGTGCCAAGACTGCTGCTTTTCCCACAGTCTAACATGATAATTCCCTTCATGCAGGCTTGTAAGCAAATGTGGGAATATTTTTTCTTGATGCCAGAGAGAAATAAAATACAATTGCAGGATTAAATAGCAAAAATCTAATACTAACTTTTTAATACATTTTCCCTAACATTAAGTGAACAAAGTGTATCATATTATAAAGTTTTGTCATGTAATTTTTGCCCTGTACACTCATACAGGGGCAAAAACTGAAATGTTTAAATATTCTGTTTTTACATGAGATAATATTTATACATTTAAATGCTTTAAGATAGCTTTTCATTTTCTGTTCAAGCTTTATTTGACAAACGAAGTTCAAAATAAAGTGCCCCACACGGTGATCAGCTCTTCTCTGGTGCCAGATTCTTGATGTAGACAGGAAGTGTTTTTCCCCCTTTGTTTCTTATGGAGTTGCTTGTGAGCAAACTCCAGTTTCAAGTTATCATCATGCTACTGGTCCCGCTTGGCAGAGAGACAGTAGCATCTGTTGTGCTGTGCTTTGGAGTTGCACCAAGATGTAGCTCCACACACACACACACACACACACACACACAGCTCTCTTTCACTTACAGATAGAAGCTTTGGGGCAGATCAAGTGTTAATAATCACAAGATCATATCATCACTGTAAATGTAACATCACTTGTTTGAAAAGGGAGCACCAACGACATTGGCAGAATTGGGACATCGCAGGGAAACTGGCTCTAAAACAAGTCAGGATGGAAAGATTCAGAAGTATAAACAAGCATAATTTCAACCTCTAAGTTAGGGTTGACATTCTATATTCAGGGCTGAAGCTTTACAGTCTCTAGTGTTCTCAGCTACAGAGGCCATAGGTTGTGCTGCTAAATGCGCTGGAGCCTTACCCCATTAATGGTCACCCAGGGCACATACTGGTGTGGAGGGTTTAAGGCTTTGGTCTTCAAGGCATTCTGATGCATCAGCTGGTTTCCCTGGTCCCCATTCACACAGCTCATGATGCTGCCCCAGCTCAACTGAGGGCCGCCGTACAGGTCCACGCACTATAAACAACAATGGGGGGAAAATAACACACATCAACTTCAGTAGTGAAATAATAAATAATTTGGGGAGGTGGCTGTGACTGAACAGATGGTGCAGAGAAGAAGAGAGACAAACAGACACAGACAAAACAGACACACAGCTCCTTACGGGCTTGGCTGCCTTGATGATATCACCGGAGGATTCCATACAGAAGATGATCGGGAAGGCCATTTGGGTCATGTTCAGTAAACAAGTCTGAGAGGAACAGGGCAATCAGTTAAATCATAGTAGACTGTCTGCATTGTGACACTACTACAAGACAATACTAATTTCATTTATATGTTAGAATAAAAAAAAATAAATCAAGACAATTTGGAGACTGAGCATTTCTGTGGGCAATTATGGCACTTTCACTACACCCAGATTTACAAGAATCCACACTGCATCCTCTGGAAGATGAATAGTATTTATTTTACTAAACTAAAGCAGATTACATAGTTCCAAATTGTAGTAACAGTATTATTCAGCAGAGTTCTCTGTGCGTTTGGTTTGTCACTTTACCTCAATCATGTTGCCCAGACATTCCTGTTCTCCATGCTGGCACTCATAAGTGTACTTCTGTCCAACAGGTTTCTCCTGGGGTGGGGTAAATGCGACAGATTCACAAGTTAAAAAACAAAAACGTAATTTCCCAAAATCGGCTTTTTCCTTATCGACTTTAAAAAAATAAAATAAATAAAACATCAGATATCTTTTTAAGGCAAAAACATTACTCACTCTGTAATGTATAGAGGAACTAAAAACCCAGTGTATACCCAAGGTGCTTGGTTCACTGCTTACCTGTGCATTGCCGTATGGCACCAGAGTAACAGACATGATGTCGTTCAGCAAGTCCCAGGTGGGGAAGAGCACGGTACTGAGAAACAGTCTGCAGCCGGGACACAGACTCTCATAGTAAAGTCCCACCTCGACTGGATCTACAGTCTGACGGGACCTGGTGAAGTTAGACTCAAGGCATTGCTTCAAAACCTGCACAAGGGGTGAAAAGTGGGATCACTCTCTTCTCTTCGAGTGTGTGTGTGTGCGTGCGTGCGTCTGCAGGGTCAGGCCATTTTTTATTTGGTGGCAATATAAGGAGAGCTCAGGGTCAGTGGTAAAAACATTTTTTTAATATATTTTACAAATTTCAATTGAGAGTTTGGTGGCATTTCCCTTCTATATCAGTTTAAATTACTGCCACACAAAAAAAAAAGCTGTCCAAAAAACAAACAACGCAAGTGAGCATGCCCAGTACTTAAACTTGTTCCTGACTGGATGAAATTATGACCTGGACCAGGGACAAACGGCCACAGTACAGAAGGATGCGCGTTTAGTTTTACATATGTCTGGGTGTTCTTGGCAGCCTCAGAGAGCACTCCAGGGAGAGGCTACTGTAACCGGCAGGGGGAGCAACATTTTGGACGTTTTTACTTCCTCAAAATTATTCCACAGCCAACCAGGTAGAGCGAGCTGTAAAATGCCCACTTCTTCCTTAATGAGTCGGGATGACAAAAATACAACCTAGAGCGCAAAATACAGTCTAGACACAACATAATTTTGGTATCAGTTCCCTCCGTGTTGCTAAAGTGAAAGTTAACGTTAATACACAACGACAGTTATGACGTAACGAGAATACTGGACAGGGCTGAGCGGGGAGAACGTTACGAATGTCTAACGTCTCATTCGCCGACTCCTTTACTTTCTGTATTTGTGACACCTCGAAGTGTTTATTTTTTATTATGTACCATGACTACTTACAACAGGAAAAGGCTGCGCTCAAATGGGGTCATTCGGGTTGTAAGGTATGTAGTCTGACAAAAGAGTTAGCTAACGTTAGCTAATAAGTAAACTGGTGACGCGGCGCCAGGCTGAATACTGTTGCTATAGTTCCCTGCGGTTAACGCTTATCAGCGTAGTGATTTAGAATGGTGGTTAAACTGTCGACGGGACAGTATCTGTATCCGGAACTATATCTGAAGGAGGGGTCATGTGACTGTAACAGACGCCAGCCATTCGGAAAGAGCATTTAGCGTGGACATAAAACAAGATAAGGTCTAAAACGCTCTCCGAATCAACGTTACAGCAAGAATCTTACCCCGCACTGGATAGCTGAGTCCAGAGATGAGCACCACTGTGATGGAGGATGGGAGCATGTAGAGAGAGCGGAACCGCCGTACTGAGAGTTTAACCAAACAGTCAAAATGAGCAGCAGAGGGGCTTTCATCTTCAGTTGCAGCGTTAGGACTAGGGCTTTAGTTTGACACTAGAAAACAAAGTTAGCAGCAACACAACACTCGCATACAAACGACTGTCGTATGCTACTTCACATCCATGCTTTAAATACGGGACTTCCTCGTGGAGGCTACCTATTTTTTGATTGGCTCTCGACCACACGGACCAAGACAGCGTCACTTGTAACTGGAAGAGATACATGCACAGACACCTCGCAGCTGCTGTTTGGGGAAACATGATGATTCCACAGAATTGCAGTGCTGTGATCAGTTCACCCAGTATGTTGGTGTAATTTTGCTGGATCAGTCTTTCTGGCATGACTTGGACCTCATCTGGCTAATTATAAAGCAATGGCATGTCTTGCTCAAGAAGTCATAAGAAACACACACCGCAGCAAAACATCCCAAACCTTTGAACATTATGAAAGGTTTTACCTGGTGACTCTCACATGATGTCTCAGCCTTCCTCTTAAACCAGGACAGAGACATAAAAAGCAGGCAGGACACAACAGGACTACATGACTCACTCTTATTTCTGTCTGCTTCTCTGTGGCTTGGAGTGTTACATATAAAGCTCACTGTGGTTCTCACTGCATTATCTTTCAGACCAGAACTAGGCCAAATGTGCCGGTTACTCTGGTGACATCACAGACCTCACTATGGACAGTTTTCATTAGAACTTCTTTCTGCCATAGAAAAGGTTTCTATAGAAACAGTTAAGGGTAAGTGAGAGAATGTTTTTTCTTGAAGGTGCCCTGTAGAGGTGTAGAAAACAAAAAGTTATGTTTACATTAAAGGGACAGTTCCAAACCAAAATCAAAAATGCATCTTTTTCCTCTTACCTGTTGTGCTATTTATCCATCTGGATTGTTTTGGTGGGAGTTAAAAACACATTTGTTGTGGGAACTATTTTCTTTCTAGCGATAGTCATGATTTCTGGAAAGAGACGTTGCTGTTGAGTTTTTTAAATGTATTTTTTTTGGCACTTTGAGCACCACAAGCCGAGTGCCATATAGCCCCATTATATTCCAAAAATGCAGACATCACTACAGTCGATATTTTCAAAACTTGGCAACTAACAGCAAAACAAACCAGATGGATAAACAGCACCACAGGTCAGAGGAAACATTCGTATTTTTGATTTTGGGGTGAACTGTCCCTTTAAGTGTTTCTCACCAAAATGCATTGTGTGTATTATTGAGGCCTAGTAAATGTCTTGAAAGCATTTCCTTCCTCATAAAACATTTGCAAAAATGAATTTTCTTTTGCATTTCTCTGTGCATTGGGTGCTTCTGTTAGCGGAGCGGGCACACGTGTCATGATACAAACATAATGGGGACCGTACTCCTTAAAAATGAAAAAAGGCCAATGGAATGAATACCTGTATTTTTGCCTATAGCTTGTAAAACAAAGACTCTGGCATTATGATAACCGCACTGTAAATTACAGATTTTTAACACGTTCAATACATTTAAAGTATTGAACCCCCCCCCACACACACACACACACCAAATAACAAAACACCTTTCAGTAAATGCTACAAATGAGGGATGCCATCATGTTTAAGCCCAGCAAACTCCACCAGAGTATAACTAGGACATGAATATATGAGTATGTGAAAGTGTGACAAGGTGATGATTGGCTCATCATGATACAGCAGAAGAAAAAACAGGAGAACTCATCAACAGAAAACCAGACATCAGCGAACTTCATTTCATATATCTTTTATTGTCTTTTAAAATCATTGCATCAGCCTAAAGAAACAACCGTACAGATGAAAGAGTACCTGTCTGAGGACAAACACAACTCTGAAGCAAGCTTTACACGAGAGCGAAAGAAAGAAACGTCGCATCTGAGTTAAGACAGACCAACGGAGGGAGGATAACACAAGAGAAGAAGAATAACCATCTTTTCGTGCATAGGAGTTGGGCACACCTCAACCAATAGGCCTCTACTGGCTAAAATAACAGTGCTCCCTCTGAGTTCAATTGCACTTTGGTGTAGAGTAGCTTTATCTGACTGCCCCATTCATTTCCATTCACTGTTTTTAAAAAAAAAAAAAAAAAAAAGAGAAGACCACATCATTACTTACTATGGATTAAGAACCATGTATCTGTTGCTGCTGCGGAGGCTGTGATACACTAGGCAACTTGTTGAGCAACATGGTAGCGCCGGGACAAGACGTTGCCTTGTTATTAGTGTAAAAATGTGGATACGTGTTTTAAATTGCTGCTTCTCTGTAATGTTGCCCAGGCCGTTGCCGACTGGATCACTGCCAATCTCGGCTCCAACGTGCAGAGTTGGGTCTTGAATATGAACTACTGTACACCAGTGAAAAATACCACAACATTTCTAACAGAATAATCCAACCTTTCAGGTCAAAAACTGGGAAGTGATGATGTGAGACGACTGGATACAGGCAGAAAAAGGGAAATGAAAGTTGTTAACGTCATCATAATTATGTGAAATGGAAATGACACAAGCTGAGACAATAGTGGATACATTTTGGTCTTAAAAATGTGTTAACCAACCAATAGAAAAACTGATTCAGCTTTTCATTTGAGTATCATTTGCTGTGTAGTGCAAAATCAAGAATAGAATGCCTCTTGATAGTTATTCCTGAATTTCCAACTGTTTGTGAGCTAAAACTGTACTCAAGCATGTTCACCAAGTGGTGTGTCTTTACTGTTATTCACAACATGTGGGTATCACCCACTATAAATTCTGTGAACTGAGTCCTTAGCAGAGAAACACCTGGCAGAGTCATACTGAAATCTACCAAACTTCACATAATATAAACAGCAAAAGATGTGACAGCGTCTCAAGTTAGGATTCAGTCCCGCATGTACAAGGCTCAGTGTAAGGTGAAGTAGTCAGCAGGTAAAGAATGACAAACACTGATGAGTACCTACGTAATATGGAAAGATTCATCTTCAACTATACTGTTGAGTTGTTATTTTGAAATTGAGGGAGCACTGTTCTCATAAGTAAAAAAACAGAAGAAGAAAAAAAGAGGACCAAACCGAAACAGAACAAACATAACAAGCAGTCATAACATTTTCAAGTTTAAAATGACAGAGGAAATAATGAAATATAAATCAATCTACCACAGCCACTTTGAGGGACAGACAGATTGATTCTCAAACGCATATTTACTATTTGGTTAATTACATATTGTAAACATTTGTATTTCTTTTTTCTGTATGGAGGAAAAATTTCAAGCTAGCTTATTTTTTTCTTTATAGGCTCTGTAAGGTTATCATTAACAGATATAAACAAACAAACAGAAATAACACTTGGACAGACAAATCTATCGGCTTTATTACAAAGCCAAATAAAAAAAATATACTCAGGCACCCTAAAAGAACTTTCTAATGCCATCATTGTTCCATGTACAAAGATCTGCGTAAAGGAGTGATCATAAACCGTTGAACTGTGTACCTTTATTAACAGGTTTGACTTTTTCTTTTTTCTCCTGCCTGTGTGTTTAAGTCCAGGCCAAAAAAGAAAACGCAACAACCCTTCAACGACCACAGAGATCTACCAAAGGAAGACACAGTGGTAAGATGGTTCACTCCCCCCCCCAATCTGTGGTGGATCTCTGTGGCAGAATCCTACAGTAAGTGTATCTTTTGTGGTGCATCTTTTAACACTCCGTCTACTCACAAAACCCAGAATCTTCCAAATGACGTTCAAGTTCAAACGTTCAAGAAACAAAAAAGAAAAGAAACAACTCCTCTCTAATATTTAATAAATGCAAAGCAGCCAAGACTGCATTTAACATATAGACTCAGCTCTGTAAATATTAACACATGTACATAAGCTTGCTTCATCCTCTGAATGCACCTGATAATCATGCTTAATAGATTACATGTATGTCGATCAACTGTAACCACAAAGTTTGTTGCTGATCATGATGAAGCTCACTGCAGCTGATTAGTAAAAATGCTTGCGTTTCAATAACTGCTCGAATACAAAGCATCCGTGGAGCAATCTATAGATCAAGTTCACATCAAAGCCTCCTTCTGATTTGTTTCAAGCACAGTCCAAATCAGAATGACATCATCCAAAAATATAGATATCTAAGAATATATTTCAAAATATTTATTCTCTAGTATGTCTCTTATTCTTCAAACCTTAATAGACACCATGGCAAATACATGTCTTTCTTTATAGTCAGTGAAAGGTGTGCTTTGTGTGTGAGGCCATTTCAAGAAATATCATTTACAGTGTACCAAAGCTGATGAAAAAATATTTAATTCCTTGAATGATCATTTGTCATATAGAAAAATGTTTTTCAAGAAGCTCAGACACAAATGCATATCTAATAGGTGAGCAGGATGAAAGCTTTGAGTTTCAGAGTAACGTCTACCAAAAGTTGAATTAAAATCTCAACTCTAAGTCAAAGCGCAATAAAGTCTTCATCTTCTGCCCGTTTCATGCCCGTCTTACTGCCTGACCAGGTTTCATTGCTACTAAAGTTGCATTGCTTCTAGCTATTAAACATCTGTGATTAACATGGCATATATGGCAGATGAAAGTGTTTACCTACACTGCAAAAATGTTCATCTTAACAAGTGATGCGGGAAGCTATTCAGCACTACATTTCTATTATTCTTTAAGCAACTCAAAACATTGAGCAGATTGCTTACATGGAAGCAGAACCACCTGGTTCATGAACGGTTTTGGGATAAACTGCAACTATCTCGCTCCATGGGCATGATTTTCCCAGACATATTTATAAATGGCTGGTGTACCAAAAACCCCAACGTTTTCACTTTCCCCTAGCAGTATCTAACCACGCATTTAGTTTCACTTTCACGTGCTGAGCCACAGCAGTACAACGGGGGTGAACTGAAATTTGTTACTGCCGCTAAAAGCATTGAACAGTATTATGTCTTTCCAGAAACAAGGTTTTGGTTACTCTGGATAATCCACAGACCTCAATGTGAACAGTTTTCTCAGGGACTACTTCTTTAGTAGAAAGTAGTCCCGAGGAAAATTAAAAAGACTTATATTTTAAAATCTATCTGCATGTTTAGATACCGCAAGTAGTAAGGGAAAAAATATCTTTCTGTCATTTGGGTGAATGACCCTTTAGGAAAATGAATGTTATTTGTCTTGTTAAGTTTGACAATTTTGCTGTGTGGACACAAATTGCATAATGAGCCAGCAGCTCTCCTTAAAGTTGGTTTGAAACGTATTACAGAGTTTATACAGTCCGTATACTAAAACTTACTCTACAATGAAAACATTGCAATCAGTCAAAAGCATCATAATTACACGACAGTTATCGACCACAAAAACAACAGAAGCATATACTGTACATTGTATACTCCGATATCATAAAGAAAATTGTCAATCACTCCCGATATACTGTATGGAAAGACTTTAAAACTACCAACTAAAAACACTACTGACAACTGAGCTTCACCACTGTCTTCGAGTTTATGGTTGTTGGGCGTTAGACACACTAGTTTGAGTGTGTGGAACAGAAAAAAAAAAGTGCAGCCACAAAAGAGTTGGTCCAACAAACTGGATAATGGATGTGTCAGCAGTGGCGGACGACTCAACCAGATTGCCTGTTCACGAAGGAACTGACTCTTAATATAAAAACACTGAGAAATGCTGCATGCATTAACTTGAGAGCTTATCAAATGAGCATAAAACAACTGGGCTTGGCCACGGATGTGTACGGTTCACATTTCTATCTTATCTAAGTTTTATTCAAAAATACACCAGACAAATAAAAAAAACAAAACAAAGAAATCTAGCTTTGGTGCACAGTGAGAGAGCGAGCACCAAGCTACTGTACAGCCCCCACCATAGAAAGAAGGAATATGTAACAACTATAGATGTAACAATAAAGAGGCACAACTAAAATCTGTCACTCTCATATCTATAACATGCTCAGATTTGCACTAACACACAGACACACACACGATCACACATAACTATGCTCACTTGCCAGATACCCTTTAGTCTTTGATAAATGGCAAATGTGTGAACCATGGGGCACAGCATATGGTGGTGGTGGCGGCACCATCTTGTAGAGCAACGCTCCAGTGACAACGAGGAGAAGACGAGCTCATCACAACGACTAAAGGCACTTCTAATCTTTCTCGCTCACGCGTTTTTATAGCCCTCTAATCAGAAGCACCGCCGTCACCTCTTGTTTAATTCTTGGGATTTTCTACATGCCAAGAACTGTTCAAAGTACAGTACAATTGATTCGTCCTGATGGAAATCAAACTGATGTCTTGATTTTAACTTTTCAGGTCGAGTTGGGATTGGTCTGTTTGGAAAAACGTTGCTACCTGAAATTTGTGAATCAACACAAATAATTAAATGCTGAAAAGCATTGTGTTTGTTGAAAGCTTACAGTAGGTCTTCAGTTGAAACGTAGGTTTGATATTTACTCATAATTGACTTTCACAACCTGCAGAGAAGGTGAATATCTGATTTTGGAACAAAACTTCAAGTTCTATCCCTCCTCAACAAAAAGAAAGATAAATCCAAAATGCCAAATATGCAACCTTTAAAAACAGTGCACTTTTTTTCTAAAACTTTCTATTGCCAATGACTTTTGACTTTGTAATACCTTTCTACAAAAATACTTTTTTCTTTTTGGTGTTTTGAGTCTATATGTATGAAAGTTGAGAGATTATTCATATTCATTCATTCTCAAGAAATCAACTATGTAAATCAAATTTAATTTTCATCCATTTCCTTTTCATCGACCGCACTAGAATAACTGAATAATCCTGCCTCCACACGAATGAACTGTGCTTTGAAAGTGACAGAACAAAGATGGTACAATCTTTACCTCAAGCCAAATGAACATGAGGGAGGCGGGGAGAAATGCACGGCCACAGCACAGAACAGAGGGAGGGAACTGATCGGAGAACACTGTCTGTAAATCTAAAACTTATTATCCACATATGTTGTGCATAGTACTACCACACTTCATACTGTATATGCACTACAAAAAGTACAATTATGAACCACTGGTGCCAAGTGAAAAAAGGAAAACAATCCAAATGAAGGACTCCATGCATACTGTACTAGATAATCTCTCTGACCACAGAGGCCATGCTAAATGGCAAAAGGACTGGTTCTTGTTTATCTTTTCTTTCTTGCTACATGAAAAGACATCCTTCATTTGGCTCACATTAGCTGGATACTGTGCATCCTTAAACAGAAATCTAAGGGCATAGCAAATATTCTTAAAACATAAAGAAACACAGCAATGAAACTGTATAAAGTCACATACACTGACTGCATGTGTGTCTGAAATATACTGTACATGAGTTATATTACTGCTTTCTTTTTTTGTACATCAATGTTCTACAGCTCTGTGAGTCAAGCTCGTGATGAAATGAACAGTCAAGCGCAAGGGGGCAGGAAGCACAAAGTACCGTGAGTAAATCTGCATCAAAACAAAATGACAATAAACATCTGCAAGGACATTGTACTGCTAAAACAGTCTAATCTAACTAGAGACGAGGCAAATACAGTACCGAAGATACGAGAATCACATAGATCGCTGCTCTGCAAGTTTCTTTAGCATATAGAAACAATACACAAAAGAGGAGCACTAACAGTTATGCCTTAAGTCGATGGCTACAGGTGCTACAGTATTCAAGAAGATGAAAAAAGAAGGAAGAAGTCTGAAACAAAGAGCCGTTTGATGCAGGAGTCTTTCCACAATTTCCATTTAGAAGGAAACCTGAATCATGTGGAACTGCATTTATCAATGTACCTCTCCATATAGTGTATTGTGATTAAAATGTAATTTTATAACCACAATATACCAAATATGTACCATGCATTTCTATCCTGTAATACAGTACTTACTGTATGTTGTACCTCGTCAAGTCAAAAGGAGGCCCACTGAGAGAGAGCAACTAGCCCAAGCAGTTGGAAATAAAGACCGTTTCATAAAAAATATACCTATGTGTGTGTATCTTTTAAAGCTGTAGCTTTGTCTATGTCGAATGCCGCTCGTTCCCTCCTTCCTTCTCTTCCTTCTTTCAACCTCGACGTGCCCCCTTGTTCTAGTGACACAGGCGTGTGGTCATTCAAAGCTATTACTATGGCACTTAAGCTTGCTTTAAATTCAACCAATCTTTTAAAAACCCCTAAAAACATCAACCCCCACTATTTCTCTCACCTTCCCTCCCACATCCTCCCCCTCCTCGGGCTCCAGTGACTACAACCGCCTGGTCCACGGTTTCTCAGCCACCTTTCGGTGTGAAGCAAGCAGCCTGGTTCAGCCAAACCAGTCCTTTCAGTGGATGACAGCTCAGGCTTTTGGTGACGGAGAGTTTGCAGGCAGTCTGGGGATGACAGATCGGGTCTTTGTCTACGGACAGTTATCACATGTTCAAGGCAAAAAAAACCCAAAAGTGCCTCCTGTAAATTCATCCCACCATCTGGTTTCTCTCCTCTTCTCCACGATCTTGAAAACAACATTTTTGTGTGCTCATTTTGTCTTCTTTTAACACATTTAGTTTGTTTTTTTTTCTGTATCAAAGGTGATTTCTTTGTGAATTTCTCACACTTTTTTTCACAACTGACACTGTAGAGTCATGGCTGGCTAATGCAACACTCTCCTCAAGTTAAAACTCTCTACGTCAGCCAGGCTAACTGTACAGTGCTTTGTTACTGGTACTAGTGTGCTTATTTTGTCATGCTGTAGGCAGGGAGTGCTCTTTGCTGGACTGGGGTCAGTGGGGGAAATTAGCACCAGCCTCCAGCCAAAAACGTATGAATTTTAAATCATGACTGTTGGGTCTATTTATTGCCACTTAAACAAGAACAAGCATTGTTCAGGGGTTTATTTTTTCCCAATGCATACGAGTGAAAATTTAGTTTCCCCACCCTGGTTGGCATCCTACACTGCTGGTGGATAATTCATCTGGGGTGCTGGTTCTGGTTCTGAGAGCGGGCCAGGACTGGGTAGGCTAGATTTACATTCAGCTGGTCGTTGTGTTGGACCAAGGAGACGTTTTTGTAGTGGAGCACCAGGTCTTTGAGGGACGAGTACAGATTGTAGGGCTCAGCAAATCCATAACCTGTGGTCGTCTTGTAGATGACGCAGTGTTTGGTGTCACCCTCCACACTGGAGAGAAGAACAGAGATCATTTTTACAGATGGTTTACATTGTTCAAAAAGTAAAATGTTGTCGACATACAATTGCAGAGACATTTTGGGATGTCATAGCAGGAAAAGGAGGAGGAGGAAAGACATTCTTTTTAATGTTAGCAATTACACCTGTGCTTTTCCTGCTTTGACAAGAAAAAGGTCTGAAAGGGTATATTAATGATAGTAATTGTGTGAGAACCTTTGCAATCATGTAAGCCTAATCGTGCCCCACTTGTGTAATGTATTGTGTTTTGGATCTCCTTGGCATTCTGGTCAACAGAAAGCTCCGTAAAGCCGGTAAAGTTTGCATTTGTACCGCTACCACCTGGCGTGGCGAAAGTAGGACATTTCAAACATTTATCTATTACTTTTAGTTTTCCATTTTGACTTCTCTGCTCTCTTGTAAGCTAGTTATAACCCACTCTCAAACACAACACTTCATGTTCAGATGCAACTGCCTCAGGTTGGTGCAGTGGGCCTATCATAACTAGAAGATTACTGGTTATTGTGACAGTTAATATTACATATGATAAATAAGAAAAATACCATGTTATCAAACTTACATTGTCTGCATTCGATCAGTTATTTAAGTGGATAAAGAAAGAAAATAAAACAATAGACAAGAATAACTTCTTAACAGTGGAAATGATGCTTTGAACAGTTTTTTCCCCAAAAAGCACAAACCAAACTTACACTACAGAACAGGCGTAGGAGCCCTTCTGTGATTGGCTCTCACGGATGAGGAAGGTTCCGTCACATTTGCCTCTGAGCATTTCCTCAGCCTGGGTGCGTTTGATGTCACCCACATACCAGGTACACTCATCGTGGTGGGGTGAGCCCTCGTCCTCCTCCAGCGAGTAGGACCTGGATACAGAAATAAAGCAGCAGACACTCGATCACGTCATACCATCAACAAAACACTGAGCTCCAACCACACCCTAAATTACAGGTGGAGATACTACAGCACCCAGTCATCACAGCACAAGTTGCTTAGCTGTTACTTCATCTAAAACACTTACTCATCAGCATCATTCTTAATGCCCAGCCATTCATTGATCTTCTTCTGCCTTGTGCCCTTCTGTGTCAACCATCTGCAAAGTCAGAAAACCACAGATTCAATGCTGACAATTTACCAATATATATTCTGTATATATTCTCTAAAGTGAAATGAAAACACAGAGAAAAGTAAATCATGAATTGATTCTCCTTACATCAAGTACTGGTCTCTGATTTTGCGGAGCTGCATGAGATCCGGCTTGAGGCTGTTCATCTTCTTGTCGATCTCTCTGTTATCAGAGACCTGCTGTCTTAGGTCCTGCTCCAGCTTCCGCTTGCTGTCGTGGATCTCCGTCACACGAGACTTCAAACGCTCTGAGTTGCTCTGGATCCTGATTTGAAAGAATGACAAAATTATGACTACGAACGTGTTCTTTGAATGCTAAATAAAAAATGTGACAAAATGCTATTCCAATTTAGCAGCTTAGTTCAGTTTTATATGACACATTGTATTCATCTGTTGCATCTGCATGCTTTGCATTTATGCTGTTGAATTAAACCAGGTTTATTAAAAATCACATGCATACAAAGACAAATTTACTTTTGAATCTCTTTCTCATTGCCCTCGCGCTGGAATCGCTCCAATGACTCTCTGCTGTAGCGTTCCTGAGTCTCACACTGCTCCTCAAAGATCTTGATGGTCTCATTGAAGGCCTCAATGGCTGTGCGCTTCATCTGCAGCTCCTGTAGAAATGAAGGACAGAGAGACAGACTGTGACTTTCCATTTAAAATTTTATTGTATTTCATTTAGTCCTGAGCTGCCGATATCACACAAACTCAGTTTGAGACACTCAACTATTGTTGGGTAATATAAAAGGTAACAGAGGCGGATGCATACTGTCTTACCCTAATATTTGAGTAAGATAAGTTGCTTTCACATTGCATTTGTACACAGCACAACTCTTACACACTACATATAATAATGACCTTATATAGACTTCATGTGAACGTATGCCAGTGGTTTCCACACATAGAATTTACTTGGGTGGGCCACCCGATTATAACTGGTGACCCATTTCAGCATTGTTTTTTAATTTTACTTTTTATCCATCTTAGAGAACAACGCCATCCGCGATTGATTAACTAGTGAACAATCTCCCCTTGCTCTACCTCCTCCTATGCGGCCTACTGACAATCGCACATGCTCTGCAGAGAAGCAGAAAGAGACAGAGACGTTCTCTGGTATTAGGGTTAGAAGACGCGGACACAATGGATATTTTACAAGCACGAAACAGGTGATCATTTCGATAGGCAACAAGCCTCCTCCACACGCGGCCCACCTGCGGAAACGGAATCGTGAGTTGTGCGAGAGAGAAACAGAAAGAGGCAGGGTGGATGCATGTGTCGAGAAAAGAAAAAGATAAATGAGGGGACAAGCAAGGTGAGCAGATTAAAGTAGCTGTGAGTAAAAACTAAAATATGGTGCAGAATTAAGTAAAATTAAAATGTTGAAATAACAAATAACCTAATATAAATAGGGTAATGTGTTAATATTTTCGAATAAAAAACATATACCCTTCCCCCTATGCCTCAAGTACCTTTGTTTTCTTTGTCATTCTTTGTTTTGAATACTGGTGTTCTGCACACATTCATAATGTAATCTGGTCTTTTTCCCAGTATTTTCTATTCATGTAATTGTTTCAACAATATTTTAATAAAAATTGTTACATATGCAGGTTTATAGAACTCAGATTAACTATATTCTCTTTATATTGTAATACTTTATTACTATTCATTTTCTATGGCTATCTTATCTGCTGGATGTACTCTATATGTTCTTAACATATGTAAATGATTATATGTTTGTGCCATATATGATGAATACAACCAGGACACAAAGTATGATTTATTATACTGTGTAACACACCCCAGCTTGAGTGAGCGGGACAGTGTGTCTGCGTGTGTGTCCGTGTGTTGAAGTCATACCTGTGAGGTGCGTGTGTACTCCTCGTACAGAGAGTCGTACTCGCGGCTCTTCTCCTGGTACTGCTCGTGATAGACCTTCAACTGCTCTCCCACCTCCTCTATACTGTTCTCCTTCACCAACTGAGCCGTGCAAAATGCAGATGAGAGCAAAATCACCACTTTGATGAATAAAAATAATGACATCAGCTTTTCTATGGATTTCTAAATCAAAGGAGGCTTGCAGTGGGATTTTGCTTGTAACTGAATTCGGTGATACAAGGTCTGTGAAGTGAATTTGAAGACTCTTACTTCAGTCAACAAACTAATACATAATCTGCAGCATCACCAACCTGTTGGTATTTGGAGACAGGGTACAGAAGCTTGGTGTCCAGTTTGGCGTTGTATTGGGCGAGGGACTCGTGACGGTAGTGATTGATGAGCTCCACTACAGTCAAGAAAGTAAGAGGCTCTGAGAAGCCATACCTCTCGTCTCGGTGGTAAATCTTAATAAGCTTGTTGTTCCCCCCTTTCCTGCAGGGGGAGACAGGAGCCAAATGAGAAAAAACTGAAATCAAGGGGAGGTATGGGTGTACGTGTTGATTGTCTGTTAACTCTTAGCAGCAAAGGCCTGGTTTGTTTTCATTGATTGAAATGTGGTTCAAAGTGGTGTGGGAGACAGTATGTCAATACTGCAGATGTGTCAAACCTTAAACCAGAAGTGTTGCTTTACCTGAGGGTGAGAGTGTACTCGCCCTCCAGTTTACTGGAGGCATCTCGGACCAGAAAGGTGCCATCTGGAGTGTCTCGCAGCTTCTCATTCACCTCCTCTCTGCAAATACGATGACATGCAGTATTTACTTCATGAACACTAACCGTGATCGCTGCAATTTAAAGGCGAAATAACAACAGAATTTCTACGATCATAAACAGGTACAAAAAGGAAGACAGTTCTGGAAGTTGTTTCGTGTATAGTGAACTTGTATTGCACATAATAATCTACTCAACACAGCAAGTGGTTCATTCAACAAACTGAGGATCTGAAGGCTACAACACATCGTGACTCTAAGGCTGCGCTTCTGTCAATTATATTATTTTGTCCAATAATAAATGAAAACTTAAACAACAGTAACAATCAAATTTCAGAATTTACCTGGAGATTTCTCCCCAGTACCACTCAGCATCGGTCAGCAGGCTGCTTGTGTCTGTCATTGCTGATGGTGCCATTTTTGACTTGACTGGCTTTGCTGGAAGAACTGCACACAGACACACATGAACACACAAACATCAACATTAAAAGCATTTGTACTAATGGATTGGATCTGACCAGTCACTTAAAACATTAACTCCATGGAAACTGCTAAGAAAGTACCTACTAGTGGAAAGCTGTTGGTAAGAAACTTTTTGGAAGTCTGACAGAAATAGCTTTGTATCGTATTAAAGCTAAAATAATCAACATTTTACTGCATACAAATAAAAATGTCTATTACATGAACTGTAACATAAACATAGTTATATGCAGCCTTATTAAAAATAGCATACCTGGAGGAGTGAGGTCTTGTTCTGTAGTTCTCTCTATCAGTAGCCTCTCCAACACCAGGGCAGGTAACTCCTCATCCAATAACACCCTGCAAATCAAACAACGGACAGTTTAACAGTTCATAGCTGAGATTGAATACATTCAAAGCCTAATGCTTCACGGAACCTACAAATCCAAGATGAGCAATTCTTCAACTTCACACTCTACAGCATCTGTTTATGTATAAAATATCGATAAAACAAAACTTACAAAGGGGTAGAGGGGCCGGTCCGTATCAGCAGCGGTCCGAAGATCACTCCCAGCGTGTGTGTGTCCAGGCCATTGCTGGCCTGTGCCTGGGTGACCTTGGCCAGGTGTGTGAGGAGGTACTGCAGGGTGAGACGGTGATGGAGGGGGACGGTGGCAGAGCTCTCGAGGACCAGGCTTACATTTCTGTCAAGGGTTCCAGCGACTGCACCATCTAGAAGAGGTATTCAAAGAACCATTTATGTTTACATGAATCTACTGTAACAATTTTTTCAGATTTTACGGAGAAGAATCTGAAGAGAGTCAAGATATGAAACACAAGTAAATTATGCTAATTTAGATATTTGTACATACTGTTTAACCTGCATCTGAGACATTCTGACCCCTACTTTTATCTTCATCAAATCCATTTCATGAGTAGCTAAAATGCACGGTCATTGGGCTCAGTTTATGTAAATAGGTCTAGTATATAACTGAAATTGAATCATGGCGTTCTTTGTGCCGAGGAGAATCAGCTTAAGCATTTCTAGCAAGCCTCAGTAAGCTCATCCTCACCTCTCTTGACACTATTCTGACATGCGACTGACCTCGATCAGTTGCATATAAGGCTTGCTTGTGCAAGCCTTATATACTTAAATTACAGTTATTGTAGCCATGAAAGGTCCCTTTCTATCCACTCAAACATCAGCAGTACACATCTACCTAATTATTTGGGCTAGTGCTATTCTACTACACAGCAAAAAATCTCTTTTTTGTCTACACTGCATAAAATCCCGAGTCCCCTATTTTCTTAAACTTAATGTCAAGAATTTTCTAGAGTTAAGGTTATTTTCTTAATGCTAGATCTAGAGCAGTCAGGAACCCATAGAGATTTAGAACATTAAAAATTTAGTTGGTCTTTTAAAAAGGATCATTAACTGCAAATTGTGTATGCTTCGCGTTACTGTAGAACATTTTCCAAATTTCCAGGTGCAACTAGTTTCAGTTTGTACTAAAAATGTATGAACATCAACTTGCAGAGACTTGAAGATGGATAATCCATCAAGGAGAACTTGTAGTTATGTTATGGCCGTATGGTAATGTAGGTGAAGGCAGAGTCTTTAAAACAGTTCCTCACTGGTCTGTCCAGGTTCTTGTGAGACACTCCAACATCCAACTCTGGGTTTCGTTTTACAACAATATAGATCATCAGTTCAATACTTTATGGTAGCTGACTGTCAGATGCTGGCACTTCTCACAAGCACCTGAATGCACCAGAAGGGAAGTTTTCAGAAAAGCTCCAGTTCTCAACTGCAGTAATGTGTGACATTAATGTAACTTTGAAAATACATCAATCACATCATATAAAGGAATCTGTGATTTGTATCAGTAAACCTCTGGTAATGGTCCATTAACAAGCCATTATGGTAAAGAGACAAGTAAAAGATGACACCCTTTCCTTATTTGGAAAATGGGTGTTTAGTCAATACAAGTGTCAACTTTAGGCGTTTCCTCGTGAGAGGAGACCTACCTGCTGACTGCTGTAGGACCTGCCGCTGCAGTGTGACAGCAGTTTGAAGGTGAGGGTAGATACAGGCAGGAATGACGGGTGACGGGAGGTCTCTCAGGTAGTGCAGGACACACTCAGACAAGTAACCCACATCTTTCTGACCCATGTCACTCTCTGGAGCCCGAACACATATACAAAGACATTTAGGGACAACTTCTACCAAAAAGAAAAAATTCTACCAAAAATCAATCAATCAATCAGGTACATAGAAATGTGAATCTGAACATTCTGAACGGTTCTGTTACTGCTGTGGGCTGAATTCTCTTCCGATTTATATGAGGCAGGTGAGATACTGTGTATGTTGTTGCAAAGTGGCCAGCAGTGGAGGACTGCTTTCACTGATGTAAAATATTTATTGTAACCTCGTGGAAATATGGAGAGCATTGCTGAAAAACAGCATGCATGCTCAGAAAACATCCCATATACGGAATAATGGACCAATACTGGATTAATAACTTTTAAAATATGATGACGACATATAGACAGATAGTAATTTCTTTAAAATAAGCACATAACATAAACAATCAATCTTGATACGGATTTCTTAGATTAGTTTTTTTATTGTGACCAAGAAACATACTGAGTGGAACTTTTTACAGTTGAAAAAGGAACTTGTCAGTGCTCTCTGAGGGCAATCTATGTAATGGTGACACGGTTTCTAAATTATCTCAAACCTAGTTTGGCATTTTCTCCGACATATACACCGATATGATATATCTGCAAAATCTAATATGAGCTGATACATCACTCTAGCTCTAATACAGTGTCAACACAAATACAGTTTATTAAACCCACCAAGTATATATCTCTGACTCAGACTAACTCACCAGAGCTCAGGCTATACACTGGGCTGTCGGAACCTGAGGAACCAGTTGTCCTGTACAATGTTTTGCAGTCCAGACCTGAGAAAGACAAAAAGAGCAGTTGAATAAAGGTGCACAAAACTGAGCTGACAAGAAAAAAAACCGGACAAAAAACAGAACACGGTTAAGTATAGCAAACTAGAAAAAAGAAGGAGAATTTAAATCAGCAATTCTTCAATTGGTACGTTCTGCCAATAGAAAAGAAATATTCATAAAATGAAATTGACACGGAGGCCCTACACTGCAGCCAGAAGCTCACTCTAATTTAGAGGATGACTCTATTGCTGCCTGACTTGGACCAAATAACAAACTGCGATGTAAAAGATACGTAATACCCCTTTCACACCAAAAGTAGCGCATAGATGCAGGTTCTTTATACTCAGATAAACCTGCTAAAAATAGATTGACTTATTTCCCATTACCAGTAGACAAGTATGCCTTTCTGATTAATTATGATGTGTCAGAAAATGGGGTTAGTAAACCGTAGAAAGCAGCATGGAGGCCAGTGACAATGTTACGGTGGTAACATTAACATTGGTAACCTGTCTCCTTATTTCCCCTTCTCCTTGAATCAGGAGAAGCTCTCTCACCTCACTGTCTTGCCAGTGTTGCATCTTGCACGCTACGAATCTAACCACCATCGCAAGTTGTTCCCACAAACTGTAAAAAAAACAATAAATAATGCTGCTGGCTATTTACTTGCCAACATCCGGAAATTCAACGTGCGTCATAGCATTGCGCCAGAAAAGGGATCAAAATTAATGTGTCATGTTTCCATCACTGCCAGTTGGAGCCGATAAATACCCATGACTAAGTCATTTGAACCGGGAATGAATGCCGATTGTACCATTTCACACTAAAGACAAAAGCCAGATGTTCATGGGGTTTTTTGTTGAGTGCGAAAGGAGCAAGACATGGTATGAGAGGTTCAATACAGACATTTTATTAGCGGCTGGACAATGTCAGTTTGTAAGCAACAACTTGTACGTGACAAAGCACATGACCAGATAACTTCTTTGAAAATGTGTTGTTTTCATTCCAGTCTCACATCCAAAAACAGAGGGAAGGTGATCAATCAATTGGGGGGGGGGGGGGGGGGGTTTGTTTTTCAACTGTTTTTTTACAAGAAATTTTTAAAAAAGCAGAGCCAACCAATGTTCCCCGGAGGGTTAAGTG
>CM022487.1:10713458-10736291 GCA_011952105.1 Coreoperca whiteheadi | reverse complement strand
AAATAAATATAATTTTTTTTTTATTGTGTTGTGTTTTTTCTTTTCCCCAACAAAAAGAGAAGGAAGGGGGGGGGGGGTTGGGGGGGGGGGGGGGGGGGGGGGGGGGGGGGGTTTGTCTTTCAACTGTTTTTGTACAAGCAATATTTACAAGAGCAGAGCCAACACATGTTCCCAGGAGTGTTAAGTGTTTCATTTTTGTTTGTTCTTTTCTTGGTGGAAAATGTGTGATTCATTTAATGACTGAATACCAGACACACAGAACATTTTAACTCTAAACTGAAGCCCTGGATCATGAAATTTTGTAAGTAGATTGTTCAGGCAGTTTAGGTAAACTATCTTGACAATTTAATGATAAGGCAAACTCAAGGAAAAACAATTCTAAGGTTTACAGTTTTTTATGTTGTGGTCAACAAGAAACCTTTCAGCATACTAACATACACCAGTCTAAACCTTGCTAGAAAGGCTGTTCCATGAGAGAGATTTCACACATCCTGTGAAAATATCTCTGAAGAAAACATTTTAACTCTGAATGGCTACATTTCTCTTTTGGGTTCCAGGCTTAAAAAACATTTAGGACCCCTGGGTCTAGACAGCTTGCATCTAGAAGGGAATTACTTGAGACTAGCCAGTCTCTCAGGAAGTTGTGAAAACCACACCATGCAGTCAGTGTGTGTGTGTGCAACCAACACTGGGAAGTAATTCAATATTACTGCTACATTATATTATTTACATTCAGAGACAGGCCTTCTGTTGCACTTGTAGTAGATATCAATATTGAAATCTTTTCAAATGCCTAGCATGAGAAGAATCTCTCTCAGGTGGAAAACCAGTAGGTTCACATCTAAAATATTTATAATCTCCATAACTTCTCTGCTTCTTTGACTCGATTTCTTCCTTTGTGATCAACACTGCTTTTATTAGCATCATCATTAAGGTGTAATGGCTTTTACCTGGATTCACTTTATCACTGCACTTCATGAAAAGACCTAAAGCTGTGTCCCAATTCCATACAAACTCACTATGTAGTGAGTTCACACGGTCACAAAAGTGACAAATTAATATAATTTAACTGAATAATATACTATAAAAAGTCAGTATAACCACTAAATATGCTTATTTTTTTAGCGTGCTGTTGATGTACACTATTTTCCCTCAATGCAATGCGCAAAGGATTAGGAGAAGCTACTCTCAACAGAAAAAATTTCAATAAATTGGAAATGGCAGTGAGATAGCTACAAAAATCAAGAAAGTAAATATTATTATTATTATTTTAGAAAAACATTTTGCTTTCTCTTTGTGAATTTTATTTAGCAGTGTCATTGTAAGTAATATATGTGTAATCACAAAATGATACAATATGTGTAATCACATATATTCATCATTTTCTGTATTAAATAGTATAAAACCAGTACGCAGTATGCAAATACCTGTGTGCACATGTGTAGAGTTGAAACGATTGGTCAATTAATCGATAAATAAATCAGGAAATATTTTGTTAATCTAATCATTTTTCAAGCAAAATTGCAAAGGTTCACTAGTTCCATTGTGATGATTTGCTGCTTATTTTTTCTGTTTTACATCATTGCAAACTGAATATCTTTGGGTTTTAGACAGTTGGATTGGACAAAACAAGCAATTTAAAGATGTTATATATTGGGCTCTGACAATGTTTTGACATTTTGTACATTACATGAGTAATTGAGAATATAATCTGCAGATTAATTGATAATGAAAATAATTATTAGTTGATTCCATACATATATGTATGTGTGTGTCTGTGCGTGTGTGAGAGAGACAGAGAGAAAATGAAAAAGACAGAAAAAAAGAGGAAAAGCTGTGAATGGAGTCCCACTGAGCGTTATTTGTTAATAACATAGTGTGAATCAAACCTACTGTGCAGGAGACTCACAGTTTTTTTCCCACCAAATTAGCTCTGGTTCTTTAAACGGTTCCGTTCAAGATTCTTGGAAACTTGGTGCTATCTAGCAAAACAGCCCGTGTTTCCACCGGATCTGAGTGGAACCATTGTTATCAAGGCACAACGCCATGTAGAATATGACACAACCCACTTCGGTTCGCAAGGAAAACCTGCAATTTTTTGGTTCCAGTTGGGAACCAACCTTTTGGGTCTAAACCATTTTATTTTTGGTCTAAATGCTCTGAACGGTAGAGCCAGTTATGAGTACTGTTCTGACTTAAACCACATTAAACTTCAATGTAGAAAATCTATATAGAGTAACGAACCAACTGAGGAGGCACTGTGATACATCTGTGTGACTGCCTGACTGGATCCACATGTCTAGATGTCTACACTTGTGCAAATGCTGGCATGAGAGCAAGTGGCAGATGGCGGGAGGGAGACAGTCACACGTAGACGGAAAGACGGGGAGGCGAGAGATGAATCTGTTGGCCGGTTGACATGGTTATACCTCTCTTCTCTATGGCTTGGATCAGGCTGACGAGGGCTGGGGGAGCCGTCTCTGGCGGGGTGAACTGCTCGCTCAGGTCCGGCACAGAAACAGCTGAAACAACAACACAAATCACTGTTACACTTCTGGCACAAAGCATCTGAAAGGCCACCGGGGTGCTGCAACACTGACAAGGGCACAGTTAACTAGGAGCAGTTGGCGATATAGAGCGTATATAATGTGAGTATATATAAAATCTGTGAGGAACACAATAAAATATGATGAGGTGGATTTAAGAATCCATTTCACAAGAGGCCCACCTGTTTTGCAAAAAGCACAGCAGCAGTTAGTCTTCTGTGTTGCATTTGTTTGGAAGGTATCTACCTAAAAAGGAAGGAATCTCTCTATTGGGAAGATGCTGCTACACTTGGTGGGTGTATTGCTGAAGACCCAAGGGAGTGCAGTGTCTAATTTGGTGCAATTTGATCAGATGGTGGCTCTATAAGAACAAACTTTATTTTTTGGCCTTTAACCTTTAAACCGTAAGTCTCAGAAACAAAATTCTTTACTCATAACAGTAAGTAAAACACAGAAAAACACTCTGGAGGTCTAGCTGATGAGATATATGATGGTAAAACTAGAAGAATTTTGTAAACATACAAAAGAATGAAAAGAGGCTTTATACACAGGAGTGAAAATAAAAAGGCCAAAAAAAAACCCCCACACAAAACAGACTGCTGATGGCGAGCAAAAACTTTATCTACTTTACAACTCCTCATAGACTAAATCAAACATCTTTTCAGTCCGAGAGAAAGAGAAAAGGAGAAAGCAAGAGGGAAAAAAAAGAGAGGGAGGGAGGGAAATGGGATCTCTCTTTTTTTTCCCTTTTCTTTTCTCCCCTCTCGCTTTCTCTCCTCCCCTCCACTCTGTCCTGCTCGGCGTTTCGCCTTAGCTCTTTGCGTGAGTGGAGCACAATAAAGGATTTAATCAAAACTCCTGAACAAGCAAAAGCCCCGTGGCAGTGTGCCAGGCCCGGCCTGGACAGGCAGGCAGCGCCTCCTATTCGGCCCCAGAGCTGGGAGGGTGGGGAGTAGGGGTGAGGGGTGAGGGGTGGGGGTTACGGTGGGAGCAGGGAGGGCCTAGCCTGACCGGGGCTTGGCAGTAGGCTCCTGTTCCTGGCACGGCTCGGCTAAACCGCTGCTGGTTATTAATTTGGGGAGTTCAGACAAGAAACGCCGCGTCAGCACATTCTGTTACCCTCTCTCTCTCTCTCTCTCTCACTGGTTCTTGTTCTCAGTTTCTATGGATGTCTCTCGCCCTCGCTCCCTCTCTCTCTGTCCTTTGCCCTCTTGCATTCTTGGTCTTGCCGGACTTTCTCTCTTGCTCCTTCTTTCTTTTTCTCCCTTTTGGTCTTTTACTTAAGTTGAATTCAATCTCTCTCCTTTTCTTTCTTTCTCCGTGTCTCTCTCTTTGTCTTAATGCCTGCCAGTTAAACATGGAAACTTTGCCTGGCAGTGTCTCTAGCTCTCTAGCCTCTTCTTTATCCCGGTTGGCCATTTTGGCTGGTATGCCCCTCCCCCCACTTCTTTCATCACAGGATCACTCTCTTAGGTGTGCAGTACAGTTTAGTTACGTTAGCACAAAATTACAAACCCAAACTAAACATCAAAATTTGTCATTGCCTTCAAAAACAACTCATTTGAGCAATTTCTGATCCGGCTCCGCTATTGGCAGGGCAAAACAGGGAAATCAAATGAAACTGGGAAATAAGTACAAATATAGGCAATAAAACCACAAAATTAATGTACTCTAATAGTTTGGGAGGGGAGTAGGAAGGAAAAATTCATTTCCATATTTTCCGCAAAGGAAGGAACTTTCTCACTCCTACATGCAAACAAACATAAACACTTTATTTCACTGTATGTTCCACTTCACTTGAAAAGAAACAAAATTTAACTTTGACTCTCATGCAAAGAAGGAGTCTTTTTTCCTGAGAGAGCGATATACTATAGAAAGTCACAGCAACTCGTTAGTCAATTAGAACCACTTCCCTGGCAGACTGCACACTGGGAGACAGACATATGACTTGACATGCCCTGAGACGTAGCCAATGGGAGAGATCAGAGAAAAAAGCATGACAGAGTGTAGTTTGGCACTCTTGCCCTTTAACAAGTCAGTCCTGGTGCATTTAAGGCCTTGTAAGTAGGTTATGCATGCATTCATTGTACAGACAAGATCTCATGACTGTGTTTGCTGTTTTTCTTCAGAGATGCTTTGCTAGTCGTTACAGCAAGTAAATCATGATCAAACTATGTCATTCAATGCATCATCTGTGTTAGTAAAACAAATATCAAGTCATGTGTGATATCTACACATGAGGCTGGAACTGTGAAGGTTGGACGAATGTAGCAGATCCTGTCTTTGTGTGTTTGCACCGACTTGCTTTCTCAGTCCACGGCAAGCAGCAGACAAGCAAAAGTAGACTGGATGAAGTAAAGCTATGTGAAGCAAATATTTGCTCTGTATCTCCTGCATCAGTATGCTTATGTAATACGTAGCTGGCTCTGCTGCACTCTCTCTCTCCCCCCGTCAAAAACTGAAGCTTCTCAAACTGCAGAGATACAGCATGAATTCATTCACAAGATTTCACTGTTCGAATTAAACCTCTGGAATTTCCTCACTTTAACTCCATACACTTTGGATCTGGACTGATTTTTTTGTGAATGTTTTCTTGAGGAGTTAAATTATGAATGACGTATGAAGTTCAACTTTATTTGACAAAACACTTCCTAATTCACAATTTTAATCTATTGGTGATAAATATTAAGCCCAGACAGCCAATGCTACAAGTTACTAAAATATAAGTAAAATATTGGGTATTAATGACTGAATTAAATACAGTATGTCCAACTGTCCTCCAAATGCACTAATTTTAGGACTAAATTGAAAGGAAATACATTTATCAACAAATGAGGATAAAATTTACTAAACCACGCCGGTTACTCCAAGCATTTGTTTCTTATGTACAGTGGTGACAAGACCAGTTGGTGTCTGGCTCATGGATGGTGTGTAACAGTGTGTATGCTGCTGGTCAGGTTTCACTGCTACATGTCCTCACGGCATTACAACCATGTAGACAGGCAATGCATCATGACCGGGCACAGCGTCCATTCCTCTGTCACAACATGCTTCAGAGCTACACGTGTGAGCCCCTGCAACCATGTCAAACACAGGTGATTTCTACACAATGCTGGATCTGGTTTTACAGGCCTAGAGGCACCACTGAGAAGAAATATTAATGCAGAGATGTGCTATAAAACCTGTAACACCTGGCTGATTGAGACGTGTGACATGCAACTGTTTAATGTTTATACTCAAACAGAGCAAATATAGTACAACATCTTGTAGTCAGGTGCAATTAAAAAGGGGGTGCTTCACATCCTTTGTATTAAAATGGCAATATATGACTCTTAATTTATAAAAAGGTGCACTTTATGCAAAAAAAAAAAATGGTATCCAGTAACACCAGACTCACGTTATCATAGAGAAATAAAAGTTTGTCTTTAGTTAAGTGTTAGCTGATATTGTGAGGTTTAGGGGTGGGCGATATGGCCCTAAAATAATAATCACCATATTTCAGGGTATTTCTGCAATAACAATATTCTTGACGATATGATCAAATATATATATATTTGAAAGAAAACATTACCCTATTTCTAGTAAGGTATTTCTTATTTTACCAATTTAATTCTGCTTAATTCTCCACCTTATTTTAGTATTTACTCACAAACTACTTTAGTCTGATCATTTTGCTTTTCCCTTCACACACACACACACACACGTCGGCTCGTTGCCATTCTGTTTCTCTTTCTGCCTGTATGTGTTGACTTTCTTCGTCAGCACTATGTTTTATAAAGTTGAGCAGCAGGTGAGCCGTTTCTGGAGGATGCTTGTTGTTAACGAAGTCGCTTATCAAAACCAACGTGTCATCAAATGACATCACTACAGTTGTGAAGTCATTTCTTGTACATGTGTTTGATAATGTGTATT
Organism: Coreoperca whiteheadi; assembly: GCA_011952105.1. Taxonomy (NCBI): domain Eukaryota; kingdom Metazoa; phylum Chordata; class Actinopteri; order Centrarchiformes; family Sinipercidae; genus Coreoperca; species Coreoperca whiteheadi. The sequence continues at coordinate 10,729,833 of CM022487.1, read as the reverse complement.
GCCATCTCAATTTGCTTGCCTTTTAAGACGCCTGTAAGCAAGGAGTGGGCATTTCGTCAATGCAGTTTATGTCGCCCTTCAAGCTATTTCAACTGTCCAGCAGAGTCCAGTATGCAAATGTGTTGGTGTTCGCTCATCCATATACAGTGAATGTGGTACTTGTGTAGTAAAAGTGTTTTTTATGTAGTACTGTCTACTACATGTCTTTCCATGTACCTGAATTGAAAATTATAGTGTTAATGCTAATGTTATGAGGTTGCGTTGCATTTGTTGGCATACTACTGGCATTTGTAAATGTTTTGTGTAGCTTCTGACTGTATAAACAGGTGAACCGTCGTCTATATAGCTGTGTGCATGGCGGCATAGCATTGCGTCCAACTAGACTCAGTGTTAAATGACAGTCTAAAACTAATGAGGTCAATGTGCTTCAAATGAAGAGCTTTTCAGAATGTTGAACACCGTCTGAAACACCCTCCCCCAGACCTGTGCAATGTCGGAATTAGGGTAGCTGCTTCCAACAATTTTTGTAACTTTCCAAAAACCTGCCATCCAAAATTCACACCTACTTCATGCAGCGATGCAGCTGTGCAGATGTGAGAAAGAAGGGAGGATTTGAACTTCTCTTTCAAACTTTTTTCACTACACCATTAAATCCTTTGAGGTGATACAGTACAAATGTGCGCACCGCTGTCCTAAATTGAATGACTTTTGTGCCTTGCCCCTCTCTTTGACAGGTTGGTTAACCCCACCTTTGAGTGTAGCTTTTTAAAACATCTATAAACACTTTTGTCTTTGCCATGGTCGGTCAATACTTCGTACAAACCAGTTTATTTCAAGCGTAGCCTTAAATACAAAAATGTATTGTTTTCAGCTCGTTGAACCATACACATGCATATAATGCTGAGTTGGTGATTTGCCCATCAGAAGAAAAGAACAGACCATGCTGTTGTACTGTAATTGGCTGATAGTCTATTTAACATCATTATCATTAGGAATAAAATACCCATAGTCAATTCTGAATGCTTTCATGGTATCTTTTTGCAGAAACAAACAGGAATCGTGATTTTATGTTCCCTCTGCCTACAGTAAGCAACTGTACAAAATGTACTTCTGGTTTGCTAAAGCCATTAATCTTTTAGTAAGACAACTTCACGCCTAAAAAGGTTCTCATTTACTGCTCTGGAAATGCTCCAGAAAATTATATATATATTAAATTATATAGCTCTGCAAACTGTAGCATGCTAAACTCCAGGAGAATAATGCAACAGTCAGAATAGAAACCAAATACAGCTGGTTCCTGTATTTGCAGTTGGATAGCCCAGCTTCGTCCTGCTCCCTTTTGAGCCTCTCCATATCTTCCCCATTCCCTTTCTTTACTGTTTCAGCCTCTGCCAGCCCCTCCATGGGTTCTTTGAAAGTGTTTTCCTCGTAAGGCTCAGGGAGCAGAGAGTGACCGGAGGCCTCTCCTTTCTGAGAACTGGCCCCGCTAACATGGTTTATAGCTGCCCAGAGACAGTATCAGACGTGTGTGTGAGAATCAGGGAGAGAGGCTGCAAAAAAGAAGGGAGAACGAGAGAGAAGGGGGAGAGAGAGAGGGAAGGGAGGGGAGGGAGGTAGTGAGAGAGGGAGTACTAAGGGAGGAGTTTGCAAAAATGCCAAGCCATGGTTCACTTCAGCAGGCAGTTGAAATGGGGCCAGGGAGAGGAGAGAGCGAAAGCAGGGAAAGGGAAAAAAAAGTGTCTCTGCGTTTGTAGTAGGGCTGCACGAAATGGTAAATAATCATATTGCGATTATTTTGACAGATATAATGATTGCAATATGATTCACGATTAGTGGAATTGAGCAATTTTGCATCACAATTTTAATTTTCACTGAAAAAACTATTAAAACCACAACGATGACCAAACAAATGTTTTATTCCATATGGAGAACAAGATTTGTAGGCCGGGGCATCTCTGCAGAACTTCGTTATAATGCTGTTTTGTCACACATTTGACTTTTATCAAAAAAAACTGCATCTTCTGCGATTTGTATAATGCACTTGTTCATATTTCGATTAAGTGTGCAGCCCTAGTTTGTAGAATTATTTCTGCTGTAAGCTGAGAAATGTTTTGCCTGCGTAAATGGGGAATGAAAACAGAGTTCAGTCACAATTTGTCTCTAAAAGTGTATTTACATCTAGCATTCCAAGTTGTACTGATATTTGTGCACCACAAAGCAGGACAAGTGGTAGTTTACTGGCCAAAATACGTTTTAACAAACAATTTTTCAATGTGGAAACAATATTGTTGTTTTGCAAGCATGGCCTGTTTCATGGTTGAAACAACACCAAAACAAAACCACTAAACAAAACTGCTTTGATACAGAGTGATGTGTATTTCATTATTTATGCACACAACAATGAAACACATGCAAACACAAAATGAGTGCTGCATCACTAGAACAGTGGCACCACTACAAATATTCAAACTAATACAGCGTCAGCCATCCCAGAATCCTCTTCTTAATATGTAATTTTAGAAAGAAGAAAAGCTGAGCCATTTGCATCTTTTGGCCAACAAGAAATCCGTGTTTTGCATTTCGCCTGCTACTGCTGGAAAAACATTGGTACATTTACATGCACTTGAGTAGCTGGCTTGTTGTTGTCGACGTGCTGCAGTAACCTGATTTCTTAAATGCAAATGAGAGACCTGGTTTCCTTAATCTGGGTAAAGGATTAAGAAAAACACTGTCAACAATAAGAATTCTGCTAGAGAAACGAGATTTTTTGATAATTTGTACACTTAACTGGGTTTCTAATGAGACTTTATATGCGTGCATTTGCAGGACAAAGACTTTAGACTGAGAAAATATTGCTGTAGCAGCCGTGTGGAGTGAAGAAAGGAAAAATTAATTGTAGCTGGATTCAAAAGAAATAAATCCAAGGGGCACCCGGGTAGCTCACTTGCTAGAACACGTACCATTATTAAGGCTGAGTCCTTAGCGCAGCAGCCTGGGTTCAAATTTGTCCTGGGCTTGTTCTGCAAGTACAAGTTGGTCACTGTCCACGGTGTACCCCGCCTAAGGCCCAAAGTCACTGGGATAGGCTCCAGTCGCCTGCGACCCCCAACGGGGACAAGCGGTAGAAAATGACTGACTGTCCTGCAAGTATCTCCCCTCTCCTCGGCCTTTCCTGTGACTCTCTACCGCGACTATCCAATAAAGCTGAAACCCAAAAAAAAAAAAATCTTAAAAAAAAAAAAAAAAGGTTGGAATCCAAATGTCTGACTAAAACTAAAATAAATAAGTCTAAATAAGTAATTTTGCACACACAAGAACTGTAGCTACAGAGGTGAACCTCGCAGCACACCAGTCAGTCAAAATGCTCTGACCAGAAAAAAAAAAACAAATCACTGATGCACTTAAAATATTTCAGCTTTCAAAGTGACCGAGGGCTGGGCAGATAGCTGATAACTGACCAGCTGCATGAACACGTAAACCTTACTGCATTTAAAGACCGTGAACGATTTACTTCTGATTTATTTCGCCTCTATAATACGCTTTCTAGTGTGCACTCAAACCTAGTGCTGAAGCGCAGGACTAAGTTTTAATTTGTTTATTGAATTTAAAACTGTACAAACTGCTAAGAAAACTGTGTACTAAAACTGTAGTTTAGATAAATGAATGTATGCTAAATTGCTTATAGTCAGAGTTTAGCTACATGTGGACTTGATAGATGTTGGGATTAAACCTGTAACTTGGTCAACCCTCCTAACCACCAGGCCGTGGTGCTGCCCCTCGATGCCAAAAGTTACAATCCCTGTGAATAGTAAATGGGCCACACTAACAATAGCTCTATTCACACAACGTCCATGGCCTCTGCGCCTTCAGGGAAATTATATTGATATTTGTCAAAATTGGGCTTGACCATTTCTAATCTACAATGCACTTTTGGTGCTAAGCCAAGTTATCCTTCCTTCTGCCACTGTCCCGCCCCCCTCTCACCCCCCTCCCTCAGGGTTTCACTTGGTTCTTCTGCTGCTGTCTCTCCATATCACAGATAAACGCCTGCTGCCCAACTGGTTTGTCTCACTGTCTGTCAAACCACAAGGATACTGTTGTCCTCCTCACCTGCCTCTGCTGGAGAAAGTTAAGGCCTGTGCTTATTCACTAACAAATCCCCTTCACTCTCAAGTTCTCATTATATTGTTGTCATGGAGAAATCTCATTTGATAAGAATTCTGGAGACATTTGTGCTGCAGCTATGATATTCCCTGTTTCCCTGAGAAATGAATTCAAAATAATGAATCTGAATGAAGCCCAGTGTACTTTGTTGTACACGATGAATAGCCAATTGGCTCAACCAGAGGTAATTCAGAGTTCACAGCCTACGTGCTGAGAGTGGTACTTATCCCATCTGTCATAAAAAAGCACAGGGGAATAACAGAGAATACAGCTTTTGACAGAGGAGGAATGTAAAGTTTCATATGCAGAATGATATAACAACTTTTATTTATCTATTTTGGCCTTAAGCACCTTTTTCTTTGGCATCCCATACAAGGAAGCAATAAATTAACCAACTGAAGCCAAAAGCAGGGGAATGCAAATGAGGAGAAAATGATGGAAATCTTGGAAATGTGGAAGAACTTTAGTAACAAATCAAAGTTTTACTTGAAGTTGAGCTTGCTAAGGTCGACTAATCCATGCCAAGTGCATGTTTGAGTTGGATGCTGTTGCAGCTGAAAGCAGGCTCTTATGAATAATCAGGCGTGCCTATTTTCCCAAAGTCACGGGAGTGAAGAGAAGTGTGAAAGAACAGAGTACTTATCTCTGAGTAAAAAATGTGACATTGTATTCCCTGAAATGTTAAATAACTCTCAAGTTGCACAAAATAAAAAAAAACCTATTAAAACATTAGTCTTTCTCAAAATGTCAGTATTAGTATATATCTCAAACTTCATATAGTCATAGTTGAAAACAGTACTTGTAGCCCCTCCTGCATGTACAACCCTTTACCCATAGTTGAGTAGGGTCAATTACAAGTCACCGCAAAGGAGAGGCAAGCATTTTTGTGCAGATAAGCCCAGATGCAGTTTGGATGCCAAAGACACATGTTAATGTTGAATGTAAAGGGGACCACACAGATGGACAGATTCAATGCCAAACCTGTACAGGAGAGTCCAGTAAGTAGATGGATTAGCCCTTTATTATTCAGCAGAGAGTGTGGTTAGCTGTGCTTCCAAAGAGGTAAGGCTTATGACGTGTTTTAAGGCTAGATTAAGGGGTCAGCTCGAGGTCACTGCCAAATGTGAGAGCCCTATCAAAACTCCAAAGGTGGTTGACCAGCAACACACCAACTAACCCACAGCTGTTTTTAAATGTGTGCATTTTTGCATTCGAGCATATATCGTTGGTCTGGTCCTCTACAAAAAATGTGTCAACTAAAAAAAACTACAATGGTTTTGATTGATAAAAAGAAAGAAAAGGTCTATATATAAAAACTGATCAAGGAAGATCTACATACATAAAAGCACAAAAAGTGCTAGAAATTAATGTGTTAACTATTATCTTACTCCTTTCCATTCGGATACTTTTTGCATGCCTGGGGCCAGGGCACAAATACTGGCTGGTAGATTTGCTTCACTCACCATCCAAAACAACAATGGTACGCTATTGGGTGGCTGGTAAAATTTTAACATTCAATAGCCATTTGGCTGGTGGACAAAAAACATAATGTTGCACCCTGCCTGGGGCTTACTAACATGCGACTTTTAAATTATAATTCTGAACTGAGCAGAAAATGTTTCAAAAGAAAAATAAACACAGAAATTGCACGCAGAAAAAAAGAATTATGAAGCGAACTTCTTTAAAAACACACAACAAACGCCGTAGAGACTTATTTTAGAAAGTGATGCTGGAACAATTACGATTACAATACGTCAATTTCCACATCGTGCGTCGGCGCATCGCAATGAAGTATGGCTGCACCCAGTCAAAAGCATGGATTCCCCCGGAGAACAAGCTGCAGCATTAAAACTTCCCTCACAACCTCACCTCGCTCTACCCCTCCTGTGCGGCCTACTGACAGTCACACACGCTCTGAGAGAGTCTCCTACTTATGCCGTTGTTTTCTAAAAGCTTGTAAGTGCACCTGTTGGTGACGATGTCATTCGGTACCACGTTGGTTTGATCGATTCGATAGGTGACGTCATTAACAACAAGCCTCCTCCGCACACAGCTCATCTGCTGCTGTGAAAACGGAATCGCAGGTGAAAAAATCCAAAACGGGAGTTTTGTTATTTGGGCGACTTAGCGCTGATGAAGAAAGTCAACACATACAGGCAGAGAGAGAGAAAGAGGCATGTGGGGCAAGTGTGTGTGCATAGACAGAGGAGTGGGTAGATGTGTGTGTGTGAAAAGAGAACTGAAGGGAAAAGCAAGGTGAGCAGATTAAAGTAGTTTGTGAGTAAACACTAAAATAAGGTGGTGAATTTAGTAGAATTAAAATGGTGACATAAGAAATAACCTACTAGAAATTATTATTATAAATTATAAATATTATATTATAATATTTTCAAAAGACAAATCTATTTTTTGTTGCAGAATAATGCCCCGCAGTAGATACTTTGTTTCTTGTTACATTTGTTTGTTTTTAAGAGAAAATTAAATACTGAAATATTAATGAGACATGTTTTTGATATTTATTTGGGGTAAATGAATTGTTATATTAATCAAGTAATAAAACAAGTATCTTTAGAATAATCGATAAATTAAATTAATAAAAATGAATTTTTAGGTGCAGCCCTATTGAGAAAAACGTCTGTGCTGGTCTCGCAAACTACAAATTTAACTCCAACTTTATAAACAATATTGCAACACTATATTTTAAGGTCACCATTAAAATGTGCAACGGCATCGTGCTACGAGCGCATCATTATTCTCTACAATATATTACGAAATGGCAGCTCCACTGCTGAGAAAAACCATGTGACAGAGTATAATATATATGACAAGGCTCTTACCTTCAGACGACTCTGGTCTTGGAGCAGCAGGAAGGGGTCGCTGGGACCTGGGTTGACTTGAAGGGAGCACCATCTTGACGGGGCCCACGTACTCGACATACGTCCCTGGGAAGTCACCTCTCTGTTTGGTGCGCTCGTTGTACCCGAGGAGCCAGCCGAGGCGCTCAGGCTGCTCCACACAGCCCTCCTGGTAGTTCTCCATGGACAGCAGAGAGGCCTTGCTGACTGTCAGAAGGTCTCCAGGCTGCAGATCCAAGTCCTCGTCCTGGTCCTTGGTAAATGCGTAGAGGGCAAGGTACTGAAAACCTTCTGCCGCCATTTTGTTAGGAAGGCAAAAATCAAAATGGCCACCGAACAGAGGATTAGATGGTGCAGCCCGAGTCCACTGCAACAACAGTGTTCGGCTATACAGAAATCCTCCTCAGAAACCAAAAAGGCTGTTGAATCACTAAACTCTGGTGTTGGTACGGTGGCTTAGGGGGTCGGGGGGAGGAGGGGAGGAGGGGGAGTCACCCGAAGCTTAGAAGCATTTTCAAAAGTCGATATGGTAGCGTTCTGCTGCTGTTATGCCTGCGGCGGCAGCGGTTTCAGACCTGACCGGTGTTGGTGGACTGGTGCACTTTCCTCAGCTTGATACCCCGGTTGAGCCAGATGATGGAGCAGAGGGAGAGCGTTGGCAACATGCTCTTTCAAGCAGCAAAAACCTGCTGGCTGGGTGCTTTTGGACCAGCTTGGTAAAAGATTTTGCCAGTCGAGGGCCCGGTGTCGTTGGCTCTCCACGTTCAAATGAAGTGGTCTGATTGGAGGATGAGCGGCAGAATGGGAAGGTCTTTAATCCTCTTCGGTTCTCTCAGCCTCCCACATGTTCTGGGCAGGGATAATGACTGACCTGCATGGCATAAAAACCCCAAAAGAGGAAAAACAGATTTGAAATTAGTCCTAAAAAGAAAAACTAGAATCATGAAAAATAAGATTTTATTGTCAATAAATGTTGCTTCTATTTGATAAACAGCCATAAGTAAAGCGGTACATATCTATGTGAAACGAAGCTTAAAGCGGTGCATGAAAATGGCGAACTGCGGCAGCTCCATGCATTTGTGCAGTCTTCGTTTAGGACAGAGATCGGGTGATGCTGCTGCGTCATGGCCAACAGCAGACTAGGTCCCTGGACAGGAGCCTCCATTCCCTCCACTCTACATTCACACACTCACAGCCTTAACTGATGCATCACAGTTTCCACAGGAACAAGAAGTTTCACTGTGAAATAAATGTCTCTTCAGCTTACCCAACATGTGCGATTAGCAGTATCCGAAGAAATTCATGCAAAATGGCGAAGAAAACGTTTTCGCAGAATGAGCATGCAAAGGAAACTAAGACCTACACCGCGGCTGAGGGACTACCAGAATTTTCTGAAACATGCAGAACCCTTTGCAACAGTTCCCTCTCCGTGGGAGAGAAAAAAGGCAGCTCTGTGTTGCCTCAGAAATATTTTCGGCTTCATTCTGTCAAAAAAGCTAAATCAGACTGTACCAAGCCTACTCCAGATGAGAATACTGAATGGACAGCCAACTGAGCAACCAAAGCCTGGCACGATGTCAGAAAATACCACTTAAAAGCAAATGTTTCATGCATAATATCACACTCCTTCTAGTCAAGCATATCATAGTATCTATATACAGCAAAAAGGTCATCCATGGACCCATAACGAATATTCTCTGATAAAGATGATTGCAAGGCCCAACAAAATGCCAAGCACAAGTGGGAAATTATTAACTTACAACAGCAACAGAACAGTTCAGGAAAAGGCTGACCAAACCAAATTAATCAAATCCATCAGTCACTCAATTTAAAATACCCTAATTTCCAGGGCTGAAAAAACTGGATTTTAATATCCACAGCAAAATATGGAAAAATCATGTATTTTTTTTGGCCATTTGAGATTTGAGCGGGGCAATACAAATAAAAATGGTACAAAGTTCAATTTCAAAATGGCAACTATACTGAGAAATGAGACAGAGCGAGGAAGAGAGAGAGATTAGGGTTTCCAGATAAAGTACGACATCTGTGGTCTGTGGACCAACCAAGGACAATCGTCCGGTTAACCCGCCTGGACAGGATGAAAGGATGTCAGTGAGGAGACGAAGCAGGTAAAGAGGGAGCGAGAAAGGGACAGGAAGGTGGATGGAAGTTTTGGTCTTGTATGCCAGGAGTAAGGAGCTATTTGGGGCCATTTCCGAAAATGTCCAAATTCAAAAAACCATAGGCCTGGTTTGCGAGGCCCAATGTCGTGCAATAATTTTATAAACGTTCCTGAGTGGACAATGTTTTGAGTGGTGCATTGCATATGCTTAAATAAAACTAGGTGAGAGCATAAAAAATAAACCTAGACCTTGCATCTTTGAATGCCAAAGTGCATGCTTTCGAACCTTAGTCTAGATTAGCCTCTCTCCCCCCCACGACATTCGGAAAGCGAACGTACATTCACTGCAAACCTTCGTGAGTAAGAATATCATCTTTGTAAAAAAGGTTTAAGAGTTATCGTGATAACAGGATGTAGCACAGTGCAACACTCACCCCACTTTTTGTTCTGAGAGAAGCCGGACAGGCTCAGTCATACTCTCGGTCCAACATCCTTCGAGTCGAGAAGCAAGAGGTGCCAGGCAAGACACGTGGCACTGGCATACCCAACCACAGCCCGCAATCCTCACACCACCATAACCCCCCCCAACCCTAACCCCCCCCCTCCTCTCTCCACCTGCTCTTCAACCCCCCCCCCAAAACACACACAGAGTCTTGCCTCCAACTGACACCCCCCCCCATCCTCAGCCAGCGAAAAAGTCCAGTCGTTTTTCCAGTTGCCATGTTTTATTTGTTTATAGTCAGAGCACTGCTGCAGAAAAGCGGCAAAAACAAGATGAAGACCATGGAAAAGAAAAAGCAGTGTGCAGGGAGCCCTCTTATTCAGTAATCCTTTTTATAATTTAGTTCCAGAGCAGAAAAAGTCGTACGACGTGAGAGAAGAGTCATCTCTGTTACAGTCCTGGTCTGATAGTGTTGTAGTAGCTCACAGTTCAGGGCAGCAGAAGCAGCTGGCAAGCTCAGTGTTACTGGATCCATCCCTTTTTTAAGACTTTTTATTCAGTCAGAGCAGAGAGCGACAGAAAGCAGTGAAAAAACAGAGTGAGACTGAGAGACGGCGCACTTTGCTATCAGCAGAGTCCAAACGGCTGAGGGAGACCACAGGAAAAAAATTAATGAATAGGCAGCAAGTAACTCACTGTTGCTAGAGAGAGGGAAAGCTAATCCTACACTCTGATTGGCTGCTGCTCTGGCCATGTGCTCACCAGTCACTAGAGAAGCCGGGCAAATCAAGGAAATGTTCTAATATTAGAAAATGTATCTAGGCAGTGATCAAACATCTGACCCAAACAACTCCACCTTTTCCCACACACTTGACTTGTGTTCATCTTTGCCACCTTGATGATTGCTCATCATCTTTGATGACACGATGATTTAAAGCAAATGAAGCTGCCACAGGATAATGATGATAAACATAGCATGGAAAAACCGAAGGCTGCGTGTGATTGGAGAGAATTCCATGAGTCATGTTAAAGTCATGCAAAGGGATGAAAGGAGGTGATTTTTGTTGTTCTGAGTTAACAGGATGATACATATGATGATTATTTGCACAAAAAGAAGGAAAAATACATTCTGGCCTTTATAAAACAGACAAACACTGAGAGAAACTATGACAAAATTCACTCAAAAGGGCTGGTACACTAGTTAAGTAATACAATATCTGGTAAATAAATAACAACTGTGCATTATAACATAACACAGCCATTTAAAAACATGAGAAGGGACAATACTTCCACAGTGACAGTAAGTCATTATTCTTCTGATTTCATGTTTGTTATTTATTTCGCAACATAGACATTTTGTTTAACTGAGGGGGAGAGGGAGACCTAGATTGAACTCAAAATGGCATCTAGATTTTATTCTGCTGTCTGCAGACATCAAATGCCTCTTGATGTGTTTAGTCAGCCAGTGGAGCTCTGACCTGTTCATTATACACCAGTATGCATATAAGCTATTCAGAGCATCACTAACACAGTCAAGGGACACAAGAGCTAGTGACATTGCTTTAAGACCAAATTGTTGAATTTGTTAATTTTATGTTGGTGTTACTGCACTTGCTTTATTTCAAAAGATATGATTTGAACTAAAACATGTTTTTTACTGTTGTTCTTTTAATGCTTGTATGAAAATGACGAGGTAGTTATTTATTAGTTAGCACTCATTTAGAGTTGAAAGAATTAGTCAATAAACAGATTTGTTGATTGGCAGAAATATAATTGGCAACTTACCTTACCCCCTTTCCTGTCTATCTTCACAAAATAAAGATGTATCACCAATCTATCAGCTACCAATGCAGAGGAACAAGTTTCTCTGTAGACCTGAGGTTGTCGTACTTTTTTCACTTTTCAACCTACCGCATCATCAATCGCAACTTTCTTTCGAGTTTCATCAGTAGGTCACTGTAAAATTAGATATACCCATCATTTTTACCATATCTTTGAAAAGTTTGACGAGAAAAATGCCTTGGAAAATCCAATCCCAATATCAGCAGCAGTTCACCCCACGATTGTATGGGATTATATTTCAAAAAGAGCTGATGGGTTGATCGGTTTAAGAATGTAGCCTTAGCTTGTACACTCTTTTATAAAGAGATAAAATTGATGAATGGTTACAACTTGCTGTATGTCTCAGAGACACAGTTTATGGATTTCATGCAGAAAAAGAAAGCCTGCAGTTTTCTGTTGTCCTTAAATTACTTTTACAGAGACAAATAAATGCATTGGACAAAATGTTGACATTTACGTGAACACAGAGTTAATGCTTTAAAGTTTGTGTATGTGATGGCCCTTTACGGCCCTGCTGGTGAGGAGCAGAGCCACCACGCATGCAGTCTGGCCTCGGGCCATCTGTCCACATGGAACTGAAAAATCTACTGCGCCACAGGCAGGGAGGACAGGCCAACAACACAGGAGCTTGTGAGGACTTATTTTTCAGCCTAAAATGGGGGCTTAGGCATTTTATGATTTCAGTTATGTTCACCTGAATTCTTTCTGTCCTTAATAAATCTGAAAAGCTCACTTCGCTAAATAGAAACATCTGCTACGAAGATTATGTAGCACTTAGACGGCACTGTTCTGAAAAATCAAATATACCACGAGGCTCTACGGTTGAATAGGGCTCGCAGTTTTTAGCAGAAGATATAAGATGCAGGGAATTCAACGCCTTAGCTAGTTTAAAATGCTACCTTAAGTCCATGCAAGCAGACTGTTGAATTCAAACATTTTGACTGCAACAAAGAAAAAAATCTGATAAATCTGCACCAGCTGAAAATACCACAAGCCTTTTTGCTGCGTAGTTAGCATGTAGTAGGCTAAGTGGTTAGTAAGCCTCATACTTGTTTCTGTCACCCAGATGACTGCATTTCTCTTGGTTATTAAAACAAAAACCCATTTGCCCCTCACTAGTAGAATATAAATGCATAAAGCTGCACACCAGCCCCTGCCTAAACTAACTCTATTTTGCCTAAACATGGATTAATACAGGTAACATACATTACAGTGGCCTCCATTGTAACACACAGCAAAGACAAAGCTAATCAAATGCTAATCCCATTGTGACAGAGAGATTAAGAAGGAACTGGTTTTATTTGGTTAATTCAAATTAAGTAGCACCACCATTTAACTTGTCAATTAATGGGTGCATTTGTCTGGCTTTCAGTCTATCACTTCTGACGCTATACAAAAGTTTTACTATCTGAATATTATTCCTAGATCGTAGAAATAAGCCAAGGAAAAACTGTCCATAAATCAGAGACATGTTCCCAACTTCTGTCAGCAATTGGTCACATCCAGGGCAAAGGTTTCCAAAAAGTGCATCACAAGTGAGCAACTACATTTGTGCCGGGTGATTTGTGCCGCTGAAGGTGGTGTCCAAATGGGCTCCTTTATCTCTCGGGAGAATTCCGAAAAAAAAACCAACGTTCTTTTGTTAACTATCAGATGTTTAGTTTTCTTTCAGAATCTGGAGCCGTCCTTGTATTCTGTTACTATTTTCATCGAATAACACCATTTCAGTTTAACTGGGTCCCCCAGCTGAAGCACATATAACAAAAATAACCCCTGCTGTACTGCGTCAGGTGCAACCTGAAGTTAGCTTACATTTTATTCAGTCCCTGTGAGAGGAGACACTTGGCATTTTGAGAAGCTCAGCTTCTCTTCGAAGTTGTAATGAAACAAGCCCTGCCAGTCATTCAGAGAATTTTAAGACATTTAGAAGAAGAATGAAGTCATGCTTCACATTGATAAAAGCAGTGTAACTTTAATGGAGGATTTACATTTGGTTTTTTTTTATACAAGAGCGAGGGGGGGGGGGGGTACCACAGTTGAGTGGCTTGTCTTATTATGCAAGTGGCACAATTTCTAATAACTCTTTGATGCATGCCAAATCCTCAAACCAGGGATGTAACACACACATCGTGTCCGGCCTTCAGCTGTTAGGCCTCCACACTGCGTGGCCTCCTATAGTCAATGTAAAGTCACTATCATTGTGTAACATATACTACCAATGTTACACACACGGAGTACACGGCGAAGTTTGGCTTATTTGTTGTGTTTAAGTCTTGCAGTATAACTTTTTCAATCTTAGTAACGTCCAAAAGATTAGAATTTTAGCATTTATCTAAAAAAAACAAAAAACTAGGAGATTTAAATTCTGCATAAATTGACAACTTTGAGAGCTACTGGCTACATTAGCTCTCAAACATTTACCATGTTCTCGGGGCATATCAAGAATAACCAACACATTAAAAAACGATTAAATAATTAAACTCTAAAAGAACTTTAAAAAACTAAATAAATGTAAGTTGCAGTAACTTAACGGGCTCGGCGTTGGATACACGTCAAATGTCGACAAGCGCGAGCACCGAGCAACATGCTGCAAGAATAAATATTGCATTTTAGCGCAATGTGTACTGCGCAGAAAATAAAATAAGACACGAAAAAACTCTCGTGTTGAAACTTTTAAACTAGGGCACAAGTCAACAGCACGGAGTTGCGTGCGCAGAGCACACTTGCAGCGCTTCCACCATTTTCCAGTAAGTTACAGTGGCTGCTGCCTTGCTGTACTGGAAATATGCAATAACTTGGAAAAACTCACCCGCGGATATTCCGTGACTCTTCTCACTTTTGTCTGCGGCGCTTTAACACTTCAGAGAGGCAGAGTCCGTATAGTGCCGTATCTGCGGACGATAGCCTGTCGGTGAGCATCAAACTTCTAGCAAACCCTCTCATCGCTTATTGCTTCGCCTTCTTTCTCTCGCTCGTTCCTTCCTTTCCCGTTCATGACTCCCCTGCTCCCTTACACAGCCATTTTCCAGCTCAGCACGGCGCAGGGAAGGCGAGTGCGTGGGAACTAATATGAAGAGCGCGGAAAGGGACGAAGCTAAGCGGAAAAGTCCGAGCGATTAGTGAGGGGTCACCGAATGGCCTCGGATCATGATGGAAATTTGAACCTGACAATCTTAAGCTGCAAGGGTGCTACCCCCCCAACCGTATACTTTAAGCTCTCTTTTACTGCAAAGAGCCCTGTTCTGAAAAAGTGCTCCACCACATGATAAATCCGTGTCTGGGTTACATAGGGACATCTCCTCATATTGAGCGCTTACGTTTCTGAAGGCGTGAACATTTCTCCAGCTCATCTACTGCCTCATACATTTCCAGCTTTGTGATTGGCTTAAATTTAATAAAATATTATAAGGCACAACTGAGAAGGTCAAAACCTGGATTTGATATGTGTACTTTAGTCAGAGCTAGTCAAATATGTATCATACCTAATGTATTATTTCTACACATCATCTTCATTATTTTAGTATTTATATGTGTCTATCAGCGTAGGGCGCCATACTTGACTGCCACTACATCGAAGAAAGACTATGATTGTTTATGGTGCCACAAGCTTGCAAATGTTGTTGTATGAGGGACAAATGACAAGTACAAACACTTTGTAGTCGTGGACGTTGTAGTCCCTTTGCAATTCATTTATTTCAAGCACTGTTAAGACAATAAAAAAAACAACAAAACAAACAAACATACAATGGTGTGCATCAGATACCCACATGGTAGGAATTTCACAAAGGCCAGTTTGTCATTTTGGGACAAGGGGTTGGATGGGGAGCAACAACTTTAACACACAAACACAACAAAACAAGTGTGGAAAATAAGGAGAATGACAGCTGAGCACCCATGTGAGGACACTCGCTCTCTCTCTCACACACACACACAAACTAAAAAGATCAACTCCTAAGAACATACCAAGATGTATATTGCATCAGAAATTCATTGACAAATCCTACACAGACCCCCCCTGCCCCCCCAAGTACAACGAACAAACTTCTAACCACTATATCAATCTATAACCACTGTTCAAGGCTTAGTATGTGCTAAACTTCCATGATAAATTCCCACATAAACAGCTCCCTCAAATCTGCAAAACACAAACGTGTGCCTTCATGAAACTAATAACAACGGACAAAATGTTCTCCTGTGTAACAAATTAATTAAAAGTAAGACTGGAAGCATTTTCGGTTGCTGATCCAAACAGTTCCTGAATGAAAACAACAACAAAAAAAAACCTTCAGAATGGGAACAAAAACAGAAAACAAATGGTACATAGCTGAAAACCAAATCCCATATGTTCACATCTTCTAACAAAACTCTCATTTTAAAGCTCAAATCACTGATTGAACATCACATTTAAGAATGAAAGGCCCTTTCAATGAGACTAATAACTTCCGAGATCTTAAGAAATAGGTTTGTGGGAATATTATACTGGGATGTGAAGCATGCACAATCCTTTGAGCTTGATCGCAACATGAGATCCTGTCACATAAAGTGACATTACATGATGTAGCCAAGTCCATCTACCCTTACAAGGACACTTTCAAAAAACACCACCGACAGCTGTTATAAGGTCCACCATTGTTTATACAATATACATCAACAGCAATGGTTATTAGTACTGCAACAAGACTGGTTCCATATCAAAATATACAAAAGGAAATCACCTCTACTCATTTTTTCATCCATCAGGGCCTCTGGTTGAATTCACTTTTTTCACAATAATTTAACAAAATCCATGACACATATTTGCACAAAAATGTAAACATTCATTCATAACACACATTTTTTTTAAAACGTAAAAAAAAAAAAAAAAAAAAAAAAAAAAACCCAAGGAAGCCACTTTTGTTTTTTGAATCCACAGCACCATCTTCTTATCACACCCCCTACAAAATAGTATGA